>JANAVB010044219.1:1982753-2502003 GCA_029216955.1 Iris pallida | reverse complement strand
TGTTCTCATCTCACTTAACTTTTCTTGTGGCGATGGACTCTACCGATCCCCGCCTGGCAAGACCTCTTCCTTTGGTTGTCGATCTCCTCGTTCGAAGAAGCTTGGTGGTGAAGTCCTTCAGAAGACTGACATGTGCCTGGGTTTGGATTTATTGCCATTCCACGCTCTGTCGAAGCGCCCACACGTTGATTGGCTCGGACTATGCACGGTGTTCCTTTGCCGCCAGGAGTTCATCTCCTCACATGTTCCATTGGTCCGACGATGCAGGTGGTAAAGTCCTTCAGAAGACTGAGATGTGCATGGGTTTGGAGTTTATTATCGTTCCACGCTCTGTCGAAGCGCCCGCCAGAGTTATTTCTTCGACATGTTCCATGTTGAAGAAGGATGGCTTTGTACGGTGCTCTGCCTCAAGGAATTCCTTGAGGCAGGGGTTCCTTTGCCTCAGTAAGTTCCTTTGCTCGGAGGATACACGATGAAGTGGCTTGCCTCAAGGAGTCATCCAACGGTTCCTATGCTATGACGATGCCGATGAATACCATCTACCACGCGGACACGAACTGAAAGACGACAGAGAACAACACTCCTGACAGATGAAGCTTCAAATTAAATTCCTTGAGGAAAATCACTTCATCGTGCATCGTCAGAGCAAGGGAACTCCCTGAACAAAGGACCTCCGTGCATTGTAAGAGCAATGGAACTCCATGAACAAAGGAACTCCGTGCATAGTCAGAGCGAATCAAGTACGAGCGCTCCGACAGAGTGTGGGTTTGGATTTATTGCGCTCGCACTTTGATTCGCTCTGACGATGCACGAGTTCCTTTGTTCATGGAGTTCCATTGCTGACTATGCACGGAGTTCCTTTGTTCAGGGAGTTTATGCTCAACGATGCACGATGAAGTGATTTGCCTAAGGAATACAATTGAAAGCTTCAACTGTCAAGGAGTGTTGTTCTCTGTCGTTTTCAGTTCGTGTCCGTGGTAGATGGTATTGATCGTGCATGGTCAGAGCATAGGAACCGTACATGACTCCTTGAGGCAAGCCACTTCATCGTACATCTCCGAGCAAAGGAACTCACTGGGCAAAGGAAGGAACCCACTGCCTCAAGGAATTCTTGCCTCAAGGAGTTCCATTGCTCTGCGATGCCCGCACGCGGCTCACATTCAACTTTTTCTTGATAGTAGGATTTTATGTAGTTATTCAGACTTTCATAATGTACATGTAACTCAAAAGGTCAGACTTTTCATGGTTATCACAATGTAAATGTAAACTCAAAAAAGGATTTTATTATAAAAGACAGAAGAGCAGACATAAACGGTGAATAGAATACTCAAACGATTTTAATTTAAAGGGAAAGTTATTCTCCGTTTCAAGTAGTAACGGAGAATTCCATTCTCCGTTCCAACTAAACGAAGAATATAATCCGAAGGGGCAGATTCATTAGGAATAAAAGGCATAATGGAAAAGAATTCATTGGGTATTAATGGCATATAAATGGCAGATTCATTGGTATTAATGACAATAAAAGTGACTGTAGCTGGCGAATGAGTTCGAGTTGTTAAATTTGCAATAAATGGCAGAATTTGGGAGATCTTATTATAAAAATGACTGCCCTTTTGGCGCATGAGTTCGAGTGTTTCATATGTAAATAAAAGTCAAACATTTCGTGGTTTTGACAATGTAAATGTAATTAAAAAATGATTATTATAAAAGCAGAGCTTATCAAAGACAGAAGTTCCTTGCCCAATTACATCATAATACATGTTGTTTTACAATGTCATTCTTATGTGGAAATGTCATTCTCCGTTTTAATTTAAACGGAGAATGATATCTCCGTTTTAATTTTAAACGGAGAATGATATTTCCGTTTAATTTAAAAACGGAGAATGAACATTCTAATTGTTTTTAACACTGTGAAGCTATTCTCCGTTTAAATCAAAACGGAGGAATGTTATTCTCCGTTTAATAAAACACGGAGAATGCTATTGTGGGTCGTGGTACACTGCTAGACTTGTATTCAAGAGGTCATTGGTTCAAATCTGACTATAACAATATTTGTTTTACTTATATTTTTTTGTAAGTTAATTATGGGTGCTATTTAAAAGGGAAAAAAACTTTGAACAGGCACTAGTATGACATGTGGGCCATCTCAAAAAATAATGTGTATATATATATGTTTACACGTTTTACAAAGCAAGGGGACCACATGTCATACATCGGGGTATCAAAACTTTGAAAAGAGTTTTGTTAGAAAAGAGTTTTGTGGCCCTATTAAAATTATGTATAATTATATATTTGTACACATTTTTTAAGCAGGAAGGGCCCACATGTCATACATAGGGGGTATCAAAACTTGATACCCCTACTGTATCAAGAAAAAAACTTTGATACAGTAGGGGTATCAAAGTTGGCAAGAATTCGAAGGGGTATATTCATTGCTATTAATGGCATTGGTATTGATGGAAATTAATTGTTCCAGTCTTACTAGCTTTAATTGAGAGGGGCAGAATTCGAAGTGACTGCCTTTTTGGCGCATGAGTCCGAGTTGTTCCATGCCTATAATGCCAGTAGAGTGTAGAGAGAGTTTGTTCTCATCTCACTTAGCTTTTCTTGTGGCGATGGACTCTACCGATCCTCCGCCTTGGCCAGACTCTTTCCTTGGTGTCGATCTCCTCGTTCGAAGAAGCTTTGGTGGTGAAGTCCTTCAGAGACTGACATGTGCCTGGGTTTGGATTTATTGCCATTCCACGCTCTGTCGAAGCGCCCGCACGTTGATTGGCTCGGACTATGCACGGTGTTCCTTTGCCGCCAGGAGTTCATCTCTTCAACGTGTTCCATTGGTCCGACGATGCACGGTGGTGAAGTCCTTCAGAAGACTGAGATGTGCATGAGTTTGGAGTTTATTATCGTTCCACGCTCTGTCGAATCGCCAGCCAGGAGTATCCCTTCGACATGTTCCTTGTGAACAAGTATGGCTTGCACGGTGCTCTGCACAAGTTAAACAAAATCCTTGAGACAGGGGGTTCCTTTGCTCATGAGTCATTATCTTCTACTGTTCCTTGTGAAGAAGGGTGGCTTTGCACGGTGCTCGCCTAAAAACAAAATTCCTTGGGACAGTGGGTTCCTTTGCCTCAGTGAGTTCCTTTGTACGGAGGATGCACGATGAAGTGACTTGCCTAAAGGAGTCATGCAACGGTTTCTATGCTCTGACGATGCACGATGAATACGACGCGGACACGAACTGAAAGACGACAGAGATAACACTTCTTGACAGTTGAAGCTTTCAATTGATTCTTGAGAACAACACTCCTCTGACGATGCACGATGAAGTGTTTTGCTTCAAGGAATCCAATTGAAAACTTCAACTGTCAAGGAGTGTTGGTTCTCTGTCGTCTTTCAGTTCGTGTCCGCGTGGTAGATGGTATGATCGTGCATGGTCAGAGCATAGGAACCGTAGCATGACTCCTTGAGGCAAGTCACTTCATCGTTCATCCTCGTGCAAAGGAACTCACTGAGGCAAAGGAACCCACTGCCTCAAGGAATTTTGTTTTGAGGGAGAGCACCGTGCAAAGCCATCCTTCTTCAACAAGGAACATGTCGAAGAGATAGACTCCTGAGGCTAAGGAACCCACTGTCCTTTTGGCGCATGAGTTCGAGTTGTTTCATATGTAAATAAAAGTCAAACTTTTCGTGTTTTGACGATGTAAATGTAATTCAAAAATGATTATATTATAAAAGCAGAGCTTATAAAGACAGAAGTTCCTTGCCCAATTACATCATAATTACATTGTTGTTTACAATGTCATTGCTAGGATCGATTTACATATTTGCTTGAAAGCAACTCCTTAGCCCATGCCAACCTCATCTTTGTCATCTTCTGGTGAGTTTCATTGTCATTTCCTTCCGGTATTTCGAAGGGAGGATTCGTCAACCTATTCATATAATACGCCGTGTACAAGAGGCAGTTGGGTGCCCGTTGTTGTGGGCAATTTAGAGAACAATTCAGCACTTTGCTCTCATACTCCTTCTTCGTCGGGCATCTCTCCCTCATCATATCAACTTTTCTCCTGACGATAGGCTCTAAGGTTTTCTTCGTTAATTCTGCATCCACCTTGCACGTATCGTACGTGGTTTGCAACAAGGAGTTGTAGTGTGTCCAGTCGTAGGAGATAAAGTTGAATGTGAGCAGAGTATAGTGTTTGATGGTTGCATTAAAAAGTGGGATCAATAACAACTCTATGTCGTCCTCCAAACCCATGACGAAGTCTTCTACTTTTTGGATGTCTTCACAGGCGCCGGGTTTTGCGGTTTCTTCATTGACACGTTGAATGACGGTCTGTTGTTTCCCAAAAATAATACACAATATCATGAGTAATTTTTTTTCTGTCATTTTTCATCGGTGTACACATGAATATGGATTTTTTCTGTTTGAATACTTACCAATGTGTGGGCCGACATGAATGCAGACCATTTATGTGATTGGGCTGCCGGCTTTTTTTTTCTGGATCAATGGCACCTTCTTCGAACTAGACGGGGCACACCTTTTACTGCCTTGAATTTCTCTCATCTTTCTTATTATTATGTCCAGTATGCCATGCTCCATGTCGTCATAGTTGAGTATGTCTTGCATGTCTACTGCCGACAGCTGGACTGAAACTTCATTTTCACCCTCTTCCGAAAAAAATTCGTATACCATATCACTGCACATAAATTTAGTTTACATTAAATTAATAAATATAGATTCTCATTACATAATTGTGAAAAAAGTCTAGAAAAAAGGAACGAAAAAAAGGGTTCAGAATACATACTTTGGAGAATTCTTTCTGGGAATTACGATGTCGATGTATTGTTTCTTCAGCTCTTCATCCGCATGTTTTCAAAGTAAGAGTTCATCGCATTCCCTTAGTATGACGTGGTTCTTCTTTAATTCAGCCATTTTGGCGTCTTCTCGGGATTTCGTAGCGTCATTAACCTTCCGCTTTTTATTAGCCTCTCCAACTGTATTGCTTTTAATTAACCTCTTTCCCCCCGATCCTCCTCTTCTTCTGACTTCTCTTGGAGCAGCAGGTTCAGCAGCAGCTTGTAACTCCTCATTCTGAAGTACTTTAGCCATGGCTTCGAGATCTTTAATTTTGCAATCCTTTCATTGGCTTCAATCTTAAATGATTCAACTTTATTTTGAAGCTCCCTTTTCTCCTCAACGAGCCTTTCATTTGTTTCTCTGAGTTGTTTGGTTGTTCGCACTGAAATAAAACAAACAACAATGAAATGTATGATGTGAACCTAACACGGAGAATGACATTCTCCGTATAATATAATACGGAGAATAGAATTCTCCGTTTGGAATTACACGGAGAATAACCTTTCCAGTATCGACATGATATGGAATAGCAATTATCCGTTCCAAATAACACGGAGAATGACTATTCTCCGTGTTATAGTACACGGAGAATAGTCATTCTCCTGGAAGATTACAAATCAGGAATTTGAAATAGAAAAGATTTTACCTTGTGCATGTAGATCTGATTTAAGAACAGAATTCTGCTTTCTCAAATCCTCCAGTTCATGCACAGAGCCCTCCATCAGAACGTTGACTGCACGTTGTTGTAATTCTTGTGCCTCGAGCTCTTTCAGCTTTTCTTTGAGTTTCTCGTTCTCAAGGTTGGCTGCACGTAACTGCGCTCCTTGTGCCTCCATCTCTTTTAAATTTTCTTTGAGTTCTTCATTCTGCGCTTTAAGAACAGAATTCTGCTTTCTCAAATCCTCCAGCTCATGCACAGAGCCCTCCATCAGAACGTTGACTGTACGTTGTTGTGATTCTTGTGCCTCGAGCTCTTTCAACTTTTCTTTGAGTTCTTCATTCTGCGCAAGAATATCAGAATGATGTCTTCTCAAATCCTCCAGTTCATGCACAGAGCCCTCCATCACAACGTTGACTGCACGTTGTTGCTCTTCTTCTGCCTGGAGCACTTTCAGCTTTTCTTTGAGTATGGCATTATCAAAGTTGGCTGCACGTAACTGCGCTCCTTGTGCCTCCATCTCTTTCAACTTTTCTTTCAGTTCTTCATTCTGCGCAAGAATATCAGAATGATGTCTTCTCAAATCCTCCAATTCCTTTGCTGAGTCGTCCATCACAGCGCCCATTTCATGATGCGGTGTTATCCGTTGTTCATCAAAATTATCCCCACCTGCTTCTTGGTGTTCTTCCTCTCCCTCTTTTTCAACTTCTTCTATAGGTGGCTCCTCTTCTTTGTGCCCTTCTTCTTCCCCAACAGGTATAACCAGATCTTCCAATATCATCTTCGATCTCATTTTGTTGTGATATTCGGCCTTGAGGAAGTTTGAGATATCGTACCCATTCCATGTGAAAAATCTTGGGTAATCAGGAATTGGGGCGAACTTCCTTTCCATAAATTTACTATGTTCTGCAAACCAATAGAGGAAGTATATTGTGCAACCTTCCAATTTGTGGAAAGCCATTGAGTAATCCCCCTGTTCAGTTTTGCTTCTACTCCTCTTTAAGCTATCCATTACATATGCCAGGATTAACCTTGGCCAGCATATACTCTTGATCACGTCCACACTGTCTACCAAGGCCAAGAATCTGTACGGCAAATTTGAACCGCCAGACTTTGTGAAGAATACAGTTTGGCACAAGTGGAAGATTATTAGCTTGGCCAAATCATCTGGATTAACAGCGTTATCTCCGCCACGAAGCCGTCGTAACAATTCAAAGAACTTGTCTCTCACTTCCTTATTCGTGACTTCTGAGTGTTTGCCCTTAGTATTAGCCAGCAATCTTGTGAAATGATCTCTGCACAGGCTCAATGATGCTGGTGGTGTGGGCTGCTGTTGTTTTTCCTTTATCAATCTTCTGTAAGAAACATCATCAACCCTTTCTTCATTCAGCGGTAGACCGAATATGACTGCCATATCCTTGACGCTTGGCGCGATTTTAACAGTGGTGCTCAATTCAAAGCACCCGACGCCATCTTCTTCTTCTGTGTAACTTGCAATTAAATTCTCAAGCCCTTCCGTTACCTTGGCCATTTCGGAGACGTGGACTCTGTTTTGGTAGAAAACCTCGACAAAATTCCAGAAACCGGTATTCTTCAAGGAACCAATAACTGGCTCAGGTAAACGGCCAGCATCTCGATTGACCTCCTCCATAAGATTTAGCATTGGCTTGAAGGTAGAACGAAAAAGTCTTGAATCCTTATTCCGGACAGATTTTCTTTCTGCAAAAAAAAAAAAAAAAAAAACCAAAAATTAGGTCGGAGAATGGCCATTCTTATGGGTTTTAACACTGGGAACGGCATTCTCCGTTTCAAGTTAGACGGAGAATGACATTATCCGTTCCAAATTAAACGGCGAATAGAATTTAACATTCAAATGCGTTTTATGACGGAGAATGTCATTTTCCTTGAAATATATACAGAATTTGCGAACATAAAATCAAAGTTATACCTTCTGTTTGCACTTCTTCTTGCACTTCTTTTTGTTTAGCAACTTTTTCCTTTTTGTTTTTTGCAACTTTCTTAGAATAGGATTTCCGTTGTTCTCCGTCTGTCGCTTTTGGATTTTCTGTAACTGGTGCATCTTCTCTATTTGGTAATGCTGCCGGTGATGATTCTGCCGCTGATGCCGACATGGTATGAATATTGTGAATGGGGAGGAAGGTTTGAAGATTTTGGAGGAGAATGACCTAGGTTTGAGTACAGACTGGAATATGGAAGACGAGGAAGCTCCGAAACGGTTTTTTCTTTTCCCTTTTCTTTTTTAAAAAAAGGGTTCGGGGGTGTTTTGAATTAATTAGAAGGGCAAAAATGTCATTCGATGGAAGTGCAAAAGACTCTTTTCTGCTTAATCAAAAAGAATTGAAGCCGTTTGGCAAAAATGTCATTACAACTCAACAAAACAAATGAACATAATACATTAGGGTTTTCCATACATTAAATATAAAGAAGAAGGAAAAAAAATCATCGTCTTCCATATTCAACCAGTTTGGACTTCTTATTTAGCTCTTCATTGTGCTCTGAAGTTGTAATCCATTCAGCAACTATGCGTCTTTCCTTTTCCGCATCAAACTGCATATAACAAACATAACATCAAAAATATTGCTCTAAAAAGTTGAAGTTTTTGACGACATATTTTCATACTTACATCGATAGAACGGTAGTCCAGGCTACATCGGTCTTTCATGAATGCAATTAAAAAAATTCCACAATCAAGTAAATTGCCTTGGCGGGGAACATAAGAAGGACGTTTTATTGCAAAAGTAGAAAAGCTGAACCTAGCATCTCTCAGCTTCAAAATCTCTTCTTGGAGAAAGATATCCAAATTTGAAAGCTACAATTACCAGAAAACAAATATGTATTAGTATAATGCGTATTCTTGTACCCAATTCATAAAAATTGATGAATATGAGCTTACTATTTCTTTATAACTGTTCTGCTTTGAATCGGATCATCTTCAGATGCAAGTGAGTCCCAAATTTCAACAGTCCTGTTTTTAAACACAACTCTTGCAAGAGTATAGTGTTCGCCCAAATGAATGGGTATGTATATCTGAATCAGGATAATTAGGTAAAACAAATTAGTAAATTTTTAGAAAATTAGGATTAATAATTAAACATAAATACATTAATACCTCTTTACAAGTGCTTAAAGATCCCATGTAATCTTGAAAGTATTTATACTTCTTCCATATTTCATAAGACTTTTTGACGGATGGAGGTAACGTGGCTTTCTACATTCACATCAATTAATACATTAAGAAGGACAAATAAACGAGAAAATTGTTAATGCATATGCATTGAAGAATAAAATGCTCACTCACCGACATCCTTATTGGTAAAAACCATACTTTAGCTTTATTGGAGGTTCTTTTTCGTTCCTCCGCGGTGAGAATAGCAGAGACAATACTTATAATCTGAATAAAACATTAAAAATATCAGCGATGGAATCGAAGTAAACATAGATGGCATCTAAGAAGAAATATACTATCTATACATACCCCATTGGTAATTCTCGTTAAAGGAGCTAAGGTCTTCATCTCCCACCGAGACACATAGGTTTTGTTGCAAGATGATATTATTTCACTAAGAAAAGAAACGAATAAATTAGGAGAAAAAAACTGTTGGAATAAAATCAAAACTCATATTACTTACTCGTCATCTCTATCATCTGCAAAAATATAGTCGTAATATCTCGAAGAAACACTAGTACAATTGCTAGGCTTCGAGGTTGAACCACTTATTAAATTTTTGGATGGTGTGACCGGATTTATATTTATACGCATTCTTTTAGAAGGACTGCTAAAGACAGTTTCTTCTTCTTCTATAGCTTCCAATGCGAGATATCGGTCCAATCCTTTACTACGAGACTGTAGCTCCACGTCCTCCTCTTCGGAAGAAGATTCAACGGAAACCACCTTCACATTATTAAATGCTCTAGATGAAGATGCCTGCTTCAAAGCTGGAGATTCTTCAATCTTATCCAAACGCCGAGATAACTTAATTTGTTCAATTTTTATCTTTGCAACATCAGCTGAAATCGTCGCCAGATGTTCTTCAATCTTGCGCAACAAACGCGGAATGAAGGTTTCATTTGGATTTGGCATCCAATCTTCTACGTCTTCTACATTTCCCCCCGCACGAGTAGACATCTTGAGAACAAGAAAACTATTGTATTTCAGAAAACTATTCTATGTATTTCAGAATGAATAATAGTACTATGAAACAAGAAAACTATTGTATATATAGCAAGAGAGAAGTACAAAAAGTGAGGAAGATGGAAAGACAAATAAATTTCGAGACTAGCAAACAATCTACTAGCCGTTTGATTAAGGAGGGCTCGAGGAAGATTCTACTAGCCGTTTGATTGAGGAGGGCTCGAGGAAGATTCTACTATCCGTTTGAAAATTACAAAAGGTTATCGTGATCAACTCCAATTAAGGAACTCTATAAGAGGTTTAATTCCGCTTGATTGAGGAACTCGACGAAGTCCACCGCGAACCGGAACTTCTACTTCTTTTCTTCTTCATCTCCGTTTCTCCTTCCACCACCACCATGCCCTGTAGATTTATAAAAAAAATATTAAATTGTTAGATGAAACAAAAAACTAAATACGGAAAGATTACTAAATCAAAATCAAACAGAAGACATTCATAGAAAACATGAGATTAAAGATAAAAGTGTCACAGAAGCAATATCACAACTTTACAACAACTAAGCAGACTCTGCTAAGCAATAACTAAAATTAGGGATTGTGTCCTCCTTGGATTTAATTTACACAAAGAAGAGATTTGAGAGAACGAGCTTTTGTAGGCTTCCTTAATGTACCATTCTCCGTCCTAAATGTACCATTCTCCGTCCATTCGCCGTATTAAAAGCAAAGAGAAAGGCCATGTTCCTTCTTGAAAACAAAAAGAATGGCCATTCTCCGTCCATTCGCCGTATTCACCGTCCATTCGCCGTATTAAAGCAAAGAGAATGGCCATTCGCCGTATTCTCCGTCCATTCTCCGTCCTAAATGTACCATTCTCCGTCCATTCGCCGTATTAAAAGCAAAGAGAAAGGTCATTATCCGTCCATTGGCCGTATTCACCGTCCGTTCGCCATATTAAAAGCAAAAAGAATGGCCATTCTCCGTCCATTCGCCGTATTCACCGTCCATTCGCCACATTAAAAGCAAAGAGAATGGCCATTCGCCGTATTCTCCGTCCTAAATGTACCATTCTCCGTCCTAAATGTACCATTCTAAGTGTTAAAAGCAAAGAGAATGGCCATTTTTTTGTCCAAAAAAATATTCTCCTCGAAAATATTATCTTTAGAAAAGTTAAAAAATAATCCGCCCGACCTCAGAAGTAGGTTTCCTCAGTTCACCACCACCACCATGACATGTAGCTTTATTAACAAAATATTAAATTGTTAAATGAAAAATAAAATTTCAGACAATGGCATGGGCAGTAAAATTTTAGCGGCGCCGCTGGTACTTCTCCTTGTTCGAGGAGGTCTCGACGACGTCCGACGCGAAGCGGACCGATTCTTCTCGGCGCAGCTGGTACTCCTCGTTGTTCTAGGGGTGCTCGACGATGTTCGACGCGATCCGAACCGTTTCTTATTTCCTTCTTCATCTCCGTTTCTCTTTCCACCACCACCAGCACCACCACGACTACCATGGCCTGTAACCCAAAAAAAAAAGGTTCAGATTAAATTGGATGGAATTTTGAGAGAGTAAATATGAGTTAATTTAGGGTGTTCATTGAAAAAATTAAAGTGAAGAATGACCTGCTAAAGCAAGTTACCAACAGGTCAGAAGTCTAAATCAGCATTAAATGATGTCTCCTGTATTATTTTATCTGAATTAAACCTGAACCGTTGGATTAAAATCCAACGGTCCAGATTTCGGATGTATCGATACATCCATTTCCAGCGGATGTATTGTAGAATTTTCCTATATATATATATATATTGTATAGAGATAGATACCTATATGGTATTAGCCTATGGAACCTAATTATTAGCCTATGGCCAAATTGGGGGTTGACCCTAATTTGTCTAAGTGACCCCTTGACCTAGGTACCTTAATGACCCTTGTATGACTAGTGTTGACCAAAGTCAACCTTAGGTCAAAACTTGACCTAATTAACCTAGAATTGACTAGGATTAACCTAAAATGGCTAGTTTAATTAGTCTGGCCATGTTTGACCTAACTTGCCTAGTAGACCTAGTTGACTAGAAAATTGATCATTGTTGACCAAAGTCAACTATAGGTCAACCATGACCTAATTGACCTGGAGATGGCTTGGATGAACATAGAAGGACTTGTTGACTAAGACTTGACTAAACCCTAGGCTATTAACTAGTTGGTTTAGGTTTGACCTACATATGAGTATATTATTGTGACTTGGGTTTTGTGGAAAGACCTATTTAGATTAAGATATGTATGGGGTTAAGTTAGATACTTAGAGTCGAGTCATGACTTGAGATTGGAATATAGGATTAGCTTGAATATAGGATTAAGGTTGGTATTATATATATATGTATTTATATGTGGTATACTTGTATAGGTATTGGTTATACCTTAACCTTGTGGTGTAGTACCTTAGATAGTCTAGATTGACCTAGACTTGACCTAGCTTAACCATATTGAGTAGTATTTGACTAGGCTGACCATTGATTGACTAAACCCTAGATAACTTGACTAGTTTGACTAGAATGTTGACCAAGAGTTGACTTTAACCTAGATTAGACTAGTTTGACCTTGTTTGACCTTATTTGACTTAGTTTGACTTCATGTGACCTAGTTTGACTATTATAGTTGACCAGGTTTGACTTTTGACCAGATTAACCTAGAATCATGTAGTATGCATTGTATACTCTATTGTTACCATTGTGGATACATTGTGACTTGGATTGCTCTGATTAGGAACCATACACCTCTCCTCAGACAGTATATCCTCTTCAGACATTCAGTCATCAGGCGAGTACATTCTCTGACCGTTTCATACTTGTTCAGGCTTTACTTTCTCGCTCTAGATTACTTTACTTGATGCTGTCACGTTGGTAACACGGATTGGTACTATATGGATCTTTACATGAGATGTTATCCCTCTCGGGAGCCTCGGGTACTTCATGTTACGTGTGTTTTACTTTCATCATGTACTCCTATACTTCCATCATGCATGTGTACTCATGTGATCATGTACTCTCATGTTCACTGTGCCCTCATGTATAACTTCACGTATACTCATTTATGAGCCTCATGTGAAGTAATCATGTATAATAACGTAACTTGTCTAGATCCTTGTGTATTGATTGGGGAAACGGGAGAGTAGAAGTAGACATGTGAATAATTCCAAAGTAGTGTAATCATGTATAAACTCAGTAATGTAATCATGTATAAATTCTAGCCATTCATATGCCTATCTTGTACTCTACATCACTAGCCACTTACAGTTCTCTATATACGTTAGATATTTCCTTTACAGCTATCTCTTTTATAGCGTATATTTCCTTTCAGCACTTCCTGTATTTTACTCTATTGCTTGTATCGTATTTCCTAACCTGATATGAACTGTATGAGATGTATTATGCTCGTTCCTGTCCTGACTGGACCTGTTGAAAATATTACAGAGGATGAGGAAGAGGCCCTGGTATCTACATATTATGGAGCAGGACTAGATGATACTTATGTTGTGGACCCTCAGCAGGATCCACCTGCAGCTGAGGATGTTGCCCCAGTAGTCTAGGCTAGTTTAGCTAGGCAGTCTTTTCTATATTATCATTTTGTCTCACATTCTTAGTTGTATTTTGAGATGTTGAGATATATAGACTCTTAGACTTATTTTGTATATTGGGTTGACATTCTGGATGTTATGTTATACTAGACACTAGGCTTATTTCATCTATTGTACTGTCTTTTGAGTTACCATCTGTCTATCTATCTATCTTTTATTCTTCTACCCTAGATGTGATTGAGATTATATTCTGTTATGTCACCTCCATTCGGAGAGTATATACTGTACATGTACCTTTATATTGTTAGATGATTGACCTAGGACAGCGTTCTACCGCCGACACTGCGGCGTAGGCTGGACGTACCCACTTTTCGTGCCCTTACTCTAGGGTGCGGGTTGTGACATGACGTCAGCGATACTTCGTCTTCTAAAAAAGCTGCTAACTGTCTAGTCCTCGGGGGACGTGCTGCCAACTCTGTCACTTGAACATTAATTATTTGATGGGTGACGAGCCGAAATGGGCGCATGGGTCCATATTTGTTTAGGACGCATGGATCTGTGCTTTGTTGGGCGCATCCATACGGGGCGCTTTGGAATCGACGGGCATATCTGTACGATGCGCAGTGTCTGACTGGCGTATCCTTTTGCATGATGTGCCTTTATTGGTTCGACTTTTGTGTTCTTTAAGTGCTTTAAATAGCCGTTTTGACTTGGCTAAATTCGAAGCGTCAGGTTCATCCCCATAAATGCAAATTCATTGCATAGGATTCGGAGAGCCCGCCACTTGGCACATGGGTTTGATTTGCCCAGCCTATAAATAATGGCCAGGAGAGAGTTTGTTTCTCGTTCTATCACGTCTTCCCGAATGGACTTGTTTGCTCGAGCACATTCTGTTGACGAGATGCTCCCGAGGGTAAAAATGCGACGCATTGTCTTCATTCATGCACTCGTGAAAGTGACTGTTACATCCAAAAGTCGGGGTCGAGGGCTTCTGAGGCAGGCGAAAGGTGCTTGTTGTATCTAAAGATCGAGATGCTCGAGCCCTGTCTCCGTTATGCTGGAAGAGCCACAGATCGGAATTGTGGTGCTCCCGGCTTTGGAGGCACTTTCTTCTGCCAGAGTGGGTGTTGCGCATTCTGGCTGTGTTCAAAGCAGCTCCTTTAGCCGCGGATCGATTGCGGTGCTCTCCTCTTCCTTGGGCTTTGGAGAGCTCTTCCTCCTGCAAGAGTGGGGTTGATCGCCCACTTATGTTCTGCTCAATAAATACTTCATTAGTCGAAGCATTTGATCGGATCGAAGTAAGGTGCATATGCTAAGACTTCATAATACGCATAACTGAGACGCTGAAGAGATGCGCCTGACTGAAACGCTGAAGGCTGCGCCTGACTGAGACGCTGAAGAGACACGCCTGACTGAGACACTGAAGTGACACGTCTGACTGATGATGCGCCTGGTGGGAGGCGCATGGCAGTTTGCTGCACCTGGCTGTAGTCTTAGGATCTTTCTTTTTGTAGAAATTCTCCTATGTAAAGCATTTTAGACATGTAATAGACTTTTATATGAAATAAAAATCTTCTTTTGCTGTCTATACTTTTGCTGTCTTGATATGCCAAGTACTTCGTTTGAGTTCCCTGACGCATGTTCTGTTGAGCGCATAGGAATGCTGGCACATAGATGCGCCCTGAAATTCCATGCTTCTACAAGACCCCCTTCAAAGTTTTCAAAACTTTTTGTCAAGTTTTGGAATACTTTGAATAAGAAGCATTGTGGTGTCTTCAACGGGGCGCACGACTGTTCGGGCGCATGATTACTCCGTGTATCAGTGATGGGGCGCATGCTCCTCTCAATTAATGCAAATAATAACACTTCGAAGTAATCAAAAAGATTAATGATGATCTTTTTAGATTTATTTGCAGTTATCATTTCGCAGAACCCCAAGCGGTGGCTGACGTCACTCTTTATCGGTTTCTGCGTATGCCCAAGCCTATAAATAGGCGTCTGATGGAGAGAGAGGGTTCTTCTCCTCTTTGCTTTCTTCTTCTCTAGAGTTCTTCTTTCAAAAAACCTTAACTTCTTCTCCCGAGATGGCTCCCAAGACTCCTCGCGGTGGTGCTGGCCGAGGACGAGGCAAAGAGAAAGAGCCTGTGGAGGCTGCCGTGGATGATGTCCCCCGGACGCCCGTCGACGTTCGGCCGGTGGTGATTGGTAGGTTTTATCATTTTTTACCGTACCTTTCTATACTTGAGTAGACGGTTAGAACTCTCATACGCCGACGCGCATGGACCTTGAGTCCTGATGATGTGCTGAAGCTTTTCCGCCGACGCGCATGGGTTTAGGCCCTGATTATGCGCCGAGGCTTCACTGCTGACGCGCATGGGTTCTGAAACTTCACTGCTGACGCACATGGGTTTAGACCCTGTTGATGCGCCGAAGCTTCTTTCCAGCTGCGCCTGAGCCTTGGTTCAGTGTATGCACTTCTGATGAGAGTGTAACTCAAAATTTTTGTTATTCTAACATATCTGAGTTTTTGACTTCTTTTACTGACCGCCAGTATCGATGACCGTCCCGCTCTTTAACGAAGTGCTTCTGGATGCTGCTCTCTGTCAGATGGGAGTACATTATAACGAAGAGGTGATAAATCCTGCCTAAGCTGCCATTATGCTGGATCAGCCTCCCCAGAGAATGATCCAAATTCGGGAACAACAACATGGGTTCCTCCAACGGATGATGGAGCGTGGTGTTCTAAAATCTGCCATTTCTGATAATATAGCTTTCTTGAAGCCTGAGTTCCTTTTTGGGGACCGCCTTACTTCTACTGAAGTAAAGGTGTTAAAGATCAAGAAAGATTGGTTCTTTACAGCAAGAGGGGTGTACATGATTGTTAAGCAACTTGAGCGTCAATGGCCTTTGACGGCTTTCTGTCGCCTTGCTTCCAAGAGGAGGATGTCTTGGGAGCTAACCTCGTCTCAAGGGGGGCGGTGGCAGGCACCATCAAGATCGATGCTACCTCCAATCAGAGGGATACTTTGGCCGCCACGCGTGCTGGACCTTCTTTCACCTGGCGGACTCTGCGTCCTGGGAGCATTTACAGTGACGTCGCTACCAACACATTTGCTTTTGGCGCTTCGACTTTTGCAAATCGTATGCTGTCGTTGAAGCGGTCGTACCCGAAAGGCAAATTTCGGGTAGAGGGTTGGTGTCACTATGTTTCCAAGTGGGACAAGCTGACACTCTGGATTCTGATGCAGTTTCGAACCGAACTCCGAGAGATTGTGCTGACTGCCGCTATTAGTGCTACCCAGGCGGGTGTCGACATCAACAGGCATATGTTTCTCATGCTCCTGGAGATGTTTAATATCCAGCCCGGGACTTTCTTTACTCCGGTGGGGGAGCTGGGATTCGCACTTCATAAAATGTATGAGGTATTAAGGCTCCCTTGGGGATCAGAACCTTATGAGGAATACTTTCCGACCAACGAGGAGTTCCAAGTCCTGGGGGACAAAGCAGAGGAGATGATGGCCGTCTTCAAGGAAGTGGCGAGTCATCATTATTATATACAAAAGAGGGATAAGGGAGGGTCACAGCCTCATGTGACTGCTTAGAGAGATTATGTCTTTGAGCAAGACAAGGAGAATCCCTCTCAGTTTACAACTCCGCCAGCCCTTTTCAGTACCGCGGTGCTCTCTGAAATGAGTAGGCTAAGTGAGAAGAGTCCCCGGGAAAACGAGGACCGGCAGGCGGACGAACGCTCCTATAGTTGTTTCTGGCACCTTACTCATCGGATGTCGTAAAGCATTGTTGGCTGCTTATCTGATGATTTGGCTCCGGGATTATGTCTTTTTAGGCAGGTCAGGCTCTGTGGAGAGGGTGACCCGGAACCTAATCCTGCCAGCGGTGGAGTTGGTTTTTGGCTGTCGCCTGGCTCTACTCTCCGCAATGGTGTGTAACCTGCTGCAAGGTTTACGAGAATTTACAGGAAATGTAGTTCATGAACGAGGTAGGAATGACAACTTTCTCCGTGCCGAACTGCCGTTTCATTATTTGCTGGGATGGTTAATTTTGCACCATCACAACGTGATGAGCCCGGGCCCGGAGGAAGACCACAGGGCCGGAGACGCAATCCTGCACCGTTTCTACCAGAGGAACTGGTTGCATACTGGTGTTCCTGTTTGCAGGAAAGTTTTATCCCACCTTCAGGGGTGGAAGATCACCAAAGTTGGTCCCATCTTTTTGGGCTTTGAGGCCAACGAAGACTTAACAGATTCGGGTGAAGATGCAACAATTCTGCCTCCATGGGGATTCCGCTGGTTGTAAAGCATCCGACCGTCCCATCTGGTGTACCAGAATAGGAACCAGTGTTACCTGGAACCATATCTGCCGAGCCGTTTTGCACGACAATTCGGCTATACTCAGTTGATATTGGAGAACCCCAATATTAACCTGGGGTATACTGGAAGTTTGCTGGACGGTACACGAGCTTGGCACTACTACAATGTCGGATGCACTGGAGCTCGCTTTACGCTGCCAGTTCAGAATCTGCGGCCGTCGATTCTTTTCTCAGCCGCCAAATTTTACTGTGCGATGAACGCCGTATCCCCTAGATATGATAGGGAGACCAGTTTTATTGTCGGCACTCAGTTAGAGGCAACTGGGAACCTGTTGGCGAAGGCTCGGTCGTATCGCCCTCCAGAGGCGGGTTATCGAGATACTCCTGCCGTATCTACGGGGGGTCAGGCAGAGCCCTCGTCCATCAGTCGAAGAGACGTGTTGATACGGAGGCTGGTTCTTCCGCACCGAAGAGACAGAAGAAGGCAATGCCACCGACAGTGTCAACAGACTCAGCTTCTGTGGAGGTAAGGATGTCCCACATAGTCTGGTTAGTTCCACCATTTTTGTAACATATGCTTTCTTTTTGTAGGAGCCGCTGAAAAGGAGACCCCAAACTCCAAAATCGGGTGCTAGCAGACCAAAGGAGGTGGCGGGCTCCTCTGAAGAGCACATTCTGCCGATTGTGATGTCTCCCGTGGAGAAGAATCCGGATGATGTCGTTCCTGCAGAGATTTTAGTATCTCCAGATTATGTTGGAAGGGAAGCTGAAGATGCAACAGTTCTCGGGATGGTGCAAGCCTCCATGGGGGCCTCGGGCATTGAGGATCCAGCAGATACGGGGCTTCCAGATGAGGAAGTGGAGTGGAGTTCGTCCTCTTCAGATGACGTTCCTCCAGAGATGAGTGAGCCTGTAGCAGGAGCAACAGACACGGTTGAAACAGAGGAGAGGACTGATTCCCCTCCTTATCATAATGAGGGGAGGTCGGCTGCAGCGTTGCCGAGCCCTACCCCAGACTCAGCAGCGGAGGCTGAGGTGGCTGCCGATCGGGAGGTAGCGACAGATTCTATCCCCGTAGAGGGATTCGATGAGGAAGGTGAGACTTTTCCGCCGAGACTGACTCCAGTGGGGCCGAGTCAGGAAACGAGTGTTGATCTCGCTGCTTTGCCAGAGGGGGAAGGTCCCGTGCGGCCTGCTGATAGTGTGTTGGATACGGAGGAGATAACCCCTGACGTCGGTGGTCCTTCCGAGCTTGAGAAGGGCAAGGATTTGCTGGAACCCCCTGTTGTTCCTTCTACATGGGGTACGATATCGACACCCCTATCGGCTCCTTCCGTTCTCTTGGCTCCTCGGGCCAGTGACGAAGTTCAAGCCGCTGTTGAGGGAGAGTCTGTTGATGCCGAGGTTTCAGCCTCGCAGATTGAAGTTGGTGGCCTTCTTCAGGCCCGCCGTCTATCACAGTACCTCCTGCAACTCCTGCCATGATGCCTCAAGTGCTGGCTGATACAGATGAGTACGTTCAGTTTGTTGTTGAATCAGTGTACAAGATGCTGCAGAAGGGCATATCAACAGTACTGAATGCGAATGGGAGTTTTACGACGGCGAAAGCCATGGCGCTCTCTTCCATTGGTTTGATACGTTTGCACCGTGGCCACGATCAAATGGCTATAATTCTGGAGGAGTCGGTGGTTGAGCTCGACCAGCGTCTTTCTGAACTGCAGAGTATCCAGTGGAATGACTTTTCGTTCTGATAGAAGCAGAACAGAAGATGTTGATAGCTGAGGTTGAGTCGTCTTATCAGGCCATGGTGGCCATCTGGGACGGTGAGGTGGCCGCTGCCGAGGCTGCAGTAGAGAGACTGTCTCAATCCACACAGGAGCAGGTGGAGCTACGGGCCTCATTGGAGGCTAGTATAACGGAGGTTACTGCCAGGATTCGCCTCCTAGAAGACCAGAGGGCCCAACTTATGTTAGACCTTGAGCGGGCCCAGGCTGAGCACATCTCGTCCAAGAAGGAAGAGGCAGTTGTTACTCGTCATATTCTTTCTCTGACCCACCAACGACAGGAGCTGAACGCCAAGCATGAGAATGATACTGCTCCCGAGGCTGTGGAGATAATGCGGCAGGAAGCTGAATGCCTGGTCCTGGCGACTGCAGAGACCCGGGCTGCAGACTTGAGGCGTCGGATCGAAGAGCTATCCGCCAATCCCAATGATGCTTAGGGATTTGTAGTCTTCTCTCTTTTTTTGTTATATGCTGGAGATGTAATCCTTTACTTTTTAGATAAAAAATAAAGAATTTTGGGGTGTGTTCATCTTTTGTTGTCATGAACCTGTGATTTGTGTGAACCTATTATCTTTTACGCACCTTAGTTGTCAGGTACAGATAATAAGTTTGAGAGAATCGACATGTTTGCTCAGAGGTGAAATAGACGTGGCAAATATGGGGTTCAAATAATGGAATCTTCCTACTCAGAGGTGTTATAGATGTGGTAGGAATGACTCTGGGGAGATACGCGAAACTACTCAGAGGTAATGTGGACATGGAAGTTCTGCGATCGATGTACGACAACACAGAGATTGTCTGTACGGGATGTTTACTCAGAGGTAATGTGGACGTGGTAAACATGATGGGTAGCGTAGTCTTAAGGAGCATAAGATTCTGCTTTGTAGGGCGTAGATGAGCAATTCAGAGGTAATATGGACGTGGTTGTCCTTCTACTGGAGATAAAATGCAATGGAACAACTAGGCTCCGAAAGCATATGATTTTTGTGAAAGAGAGGTGTATGTGAGCTCTGATGATCAGGTCTACTGACTCCCTTGCTAGGTAGAGGTAGAAGTACATATCTGAAAGATGTCAAGAGTAGTACTTCTTTAGGAACTTATCATTGATGGGCATCTTGAACAAGTCCTCGTTTGATCGGGCGAGGCGGTAAGCACCGTTTGAGTATACCGTCTCTATGAAGAAAGGTCCCTCCCATTTGGGCTCGAACTTTTTTGGTGTTTTGTTAGTCAACACCATCGGCCTCCTGACTGCCAGGACTAGGTCGCCTACTTGGAAAGTCCTCTGCTTGACCTTCTTGTTGAAAGCCTGTGATATACGGGCTTGATAGAGTTCGATGCGCTGTTGAGCTAGGAGACATTTTTTGTCAAGTGCCTCCAATTCTCGCAGACGGCGACGTTGATTGTCTTCTTCCGTTAGTTGATTCGTGATAGCTACATGGAGTGAGGGTATCTGGATCTCGAGAGGCAGTACCGCTTCGCTCCCGTAGACTAGGAAGAATGGTGTGTTACCCGTCGGAGTCCGTACCGTTGTGCGGTAGGCCCAAAGGCATTCGCGAAGCTTTTCGTCCCAATCGTGTTTGTTGGATGATACGACCTTTTTGAGTAGCCTGACGATAGACTTGTTAAACGCCTCGGCCAATCCGTTTGCTGTCGGATTGTAGGCGGTTGATGCCACGTTCTGAATGTGATTCTTGTTACAGAATCTACTGAAAACATGGCTGATGAACTGAGGACCGTTATCGTGGATAATCTTTCGAAGTACCCCAAAACGGTAGATGACATGGTGCTTGATGAAGCTGATCACCCTAGAGCTCTTCACTTCCACCCGTGGAACTGCTTCTGCCCATTTGGAGAAGTAGTCAGTGATAGCTAGGATGAAGCAGTGCCCCCTTGATGAAGGAGGGGTGATAGGTCCCACAATATCCATGCCCCAAGCTTCAAAGGGCCAGGAGGCGACCGTAGGATGCAGTGGTTCTGATGGTGTATGGATGAACTCGACGTGGAGCTGGCACGCATGGCACTTTTTGGCATAGTCGACAGCGTCGGCTGCCATGGTTGGCCAGTAGTAACCCATGCATCGCAGTCGATCCTGCAACTTAGGCCTAGGTTGATGAGCCCCGCATGTTCCGTCATGAGCTTCTCGAAGGGCTTCGGCTGCTTCTTTGTTGGACAGGCATCGAAGGAGAAGTCCATCGTAGGAGCGTCGGTACAGCATTTTAGTAGTTGTATCATAATAGAATCGAAGGGAAAGCCTCCTGACCGAGACGGCTTCTTTCGGATCTTCTGGGAGAATTCCGTAGACAGCGAAGTCGATGAACGGGAACCTTCAGTCTCGGACATTAACACCAGCACTTGTTGACGTGGCATAGGCCATTTGTGAGCATGGGTTGTTTTTAGGACAGACCAAGTCTCGACCAACTATCGTAACGTAGTGTTGAGTCCCGTGGGGTGCTGCCAGTGAGGCTGCGAGGCCAACAAGAGCGTCAGCCTCCATGTTTTGTAACTGAGGTACGTGTTCTATGAAGAACTTGGTGAAGGTTGAAATAATGTTCAATGTAACTTCATGGTAAGGAACCAGATATTCATGGCGAACTTCGTATTACCCTCTGATCGGGTTAACGACAAGTTTTGAGTCGCCATAGGCTTCCAGATGATCCACCCCCAGCTGTTGTGCCGGTTGGAGTCCCATGATAAGAGCGTTGTACTCGGCAACATTGTTGGAGCATGGCTTCAGAAGGAAGTAAGTACGCTGGATGACCAGCTGATCGGAGGAGACTAAGACTACCCCCACTCCGACGATGATTTGGCCTTTTGGACCTTTTCTTGAAGCGCCATCGAAAAACATTCGCCAGACGGAGCTTTCTTCGGTGACGTTTGATTCTTGGACCTCATCCGGAATGTCTTTATAGAGTCTGGAGGACTCTGGGATAGGGTGCGCAGCTAAAAAATCGACCAGAGCTTGACCCTTGACGGCTTTTTGTGGAACGAACACCATATTGTATGGCGTCAACAGGATCGCCCATGTAGCTGGCCGGGAGTTCAATGATCCCGGCTTCGTCATGAGAACCCTGAGCGGATTGACTCGGAAGATGACATGAATTGTCTGGCCCGAGACATAATGGCGAGTCTTCTGGATGGCGAACACCAAAGCCAAACACTCCTTTTCTACGGGATTGTACCGGTGTTCGGCCCCGATCAGTGTCCTACTGAGGTAGTAGATAGCTTGCTCATATCCCGCATCGTTGTTCTGAGCTAACAAAATACTAAAGGAATGATCCATGGCACAGACGTAGAGGAGAAATGGTTTGCCTGTGACGGGGGCCACCAGGACTGGCGGGCTCGTCAAGTAAGCCTTGATATCATCGAAAGCTTTCTGGCATTCCTCTGTCCAGACGTAGGAGACTTCCTTCTTCATGACCTGGGTGAAGGGTTGGCATTTTTTAGAAAGGTTTGCTATAAACCTTCGGATGTATGCCAGACGCCCCTGCAGGCTTCGAAGTTCTCGGAGGTTCTTCGGAGGGTCCATGTCAAGGATGGCTTTGGTTTTCTCGGGATCGACATGAATGCCTTTCGCCGTGATAATGAAGCCCAAGAACTTTCCGTTGGAAACCCCTAGGAAGGATTTAGCGGGGTTCATCTTGATTTGATGCGCTCGCATGAGGTTGAAGACTATCTTTAGGTCTCGTAGGTGATCACCTTTGAGATGGCTCTTGACTGCGATGTCGTCAACATAGCATTCAACTATCTTGCGAAGATGTTGACGAAAGATGGTACTCATAGCTCGTTGGTATGTAGCACCAGCGTTCTTCAAGCCGAAGGGCATCACTGTGTAGCAGAAAACCCCCTTCGAAGTCCTGAATGACGTGTGTTTTACGTCATCGGGGAACATTTTGATCTGGTTGTAGCCCGAGTACCCATCCCTGAAAGACATACTTTCGAAGCCACATGTATTGTCGATCATTACATCGGTGATCGGTAGCGGAAATTCGTCTTTCGGGCAAGCAGCATTGAGATCTCTTAAGTCGATGCAGACCTGTATCTTCCTATTCTTTTTGGTGACAAGGACGATGTTGGCCACCCAATCTGGGTGTTGTTCTTCACGGATAAACCCGCTAGTCAGGAGTTTATCTACCTCTTGATCGATAGTGTTCATGATGTCAGGACGAAAACGTCGCTGTTGTTGCTTTATAGGCTTGGCATCAGGTAAGATGTTAAGCCTATGCATCGCGATCTGGGGTTCAAGTACGGGCATATCTTCGTAGCTCCAGGCGAAGATGTTGATATATTCTTTAGCCAGTTGGATTAAAGATTCCTGGTCTGGTCCCTTTAGACTCTTGCTGATGAAGATGGGTTTGGAAGAAGATCCATCCCCCAGGTCGATCTGCTCGACTTCCTCTTCGGTAGGGGGTTCGCGTAATTCAAAACGAGACTCCCACTACGCTCCTAGGCGTTGAGCCCAAGGTTCTTCCTCGAAGAATTCTGGCATTTGGTCTTCATCTTCATCTTCTTGAGATTGTGTAGATGCCATGTTGACTGATAGCACCTTTTTGAAGACTGAGCCGATACTGGTATCAGAATTCCAGGTTGATGCTTCGGACGAATGAGAATGTTCTACTTCTTCTGCCTCCGAACTCTCTGGAGTTGCCGGTGGCGTGACATAGCCCACCCCTCCGTCGAGTTCGATGATAGTAGTCCTGCGACTTTCCTTTAGGTGTTGGGAGTCGGAAAGAAAGACGTCGACCCTTGCCGTAGTTCAGGCCTTTGTTGCTTTTTAGATCGTAACCCATCTTTTAGATGAGGTACTTTGCCTTGTCCGTGTACCGATAGACTTGTATTCTGCCGGTATCTTGTTCTTGCTCGAGTGGCGGGAGGTCTTGATGACGCTCGACTTTGCCGAAGATGATAGATTCTTCGTCTCGATTCTGCGGTAGGACTACGAAACAGACCCCTTGGGACGGGACTACTCGATTTACATGATTGACGGTCGTTATTTGTGTTTACAACGACCGTAGAGCGTTATCTAATGTATACATGACATTCCAATGTGGAAGACTAGAATAATTAAAAGGCACTCTATTATTGATGAAACACAAGATTTTGTCCCATGGGATTACATTGTCCAGAGAGGGTGCATCTACATCAGCAGATATGTACTCCCCTAGCTCTTCATCTGTGAGTACTGGGGTTGGTTCGGGAGAGTCCATCGCAGCTTTGACCTTGGGGTCCGAGAGGGCTATGTGGGCCTTCTCTGGCAGCTTGGATGAGACGGATGATTGCGGAGGCTTGCCTTTAAGACGCACCTTCAGAGGTGCCTCAACTGTGCCTTCAGTGATTGGTGCCCTCCCCTGTAGTTTTGCTACAAGGGGAGCCGATGTTTGAGGTAGCTTTCTCTTGAGCCGTATCTTCAAAGAAGCTTCAGTAGGAGTTCTACATAGAGAAGTTGGTGTTTTTTCAGGTAGCTTGATGGTCATGGGAGGCAGTATCTGAGGCGGTTTCCCTTTGAGTCGAATTTTCAAAGGAGCATTGGGAATCATCTCTGGCTCCATGTCCGGCTCTGCTGCCATTTCTGCTTCATCGTCAGCATCATTGGCTTCCCCTTTGTCGGGGGACTTGTACAGGGTAGAATCTGTGAAGTAGGCTTCGACCCCCTTGAAAGGGTCAACATTCGCGAACTCTGTCTGGATGATGTCGTTGGTAGACACGTACTTCATACATTGGTGGAGTGTAGATGGCACCACCATGTACTCATGCAGCCACGGACGACCCTGTAGGAGGTTGTAGTTGACGTCAGCGTCCACAACATAGCAAGTCACCTGGGTTCGGAGGTTATCGATATGACATTTCAGCCATATTTTATCCAGCGGTTCACTTTTGCTAGCATTGAAACCGCTGATTGTGGTGTTGGAAGGCGCCAGACGGTACATTGGGATCCCCAGTGTTGAAAGAAGCGTCTTCGGGATGATGCTGAAGGAAGACCCTGGATCGATCTGAATCTGCTTCACCTTGACGGAACCGACATACCCTGTATAATACAGTGGCCTGTTGTGTCGGTTGTGCTTGAGCAGCATGTCTTGTTAGGTGAAGGTTATGTTGGGAATAACTTCATCCGTACAATGGCAGTACGCACATGTGGTCGGGGTATCCTCAGGCTGCTTGACCTGACTGATGAAGGATTCGGCATCCTTTAAGGCTTCACAGAGAGCTTCACGAGTGTCCTTGGAAAGACGAAGAAGCTCAAACAGAGATAGGCGGGCAGGAGTACTGGCCAGTTGTGCCAGTGTGTCGAAGTTGTGGGGCTTGGCTAGCCCTGAAGCATTCTTCTTTCGTAAAGGCTTGTCGAAACGGGCATCTACATGCTTCTTTTTATTGGCTGCTAGAGGCCTGGATAGGCCCTCTTCCTGGGTAGCAGGAACGGTGCAAGGAGACACCACCTCGACGGCAGCTTCGTCAGGTTTGACGTGCAGCTGCGAACGGGTTTGTACTGGAAAAGCCTCTTCTGCGGAGGAAGAGACCATGCGGCAAGCCTTGATCTTCCTGTCCTTGGGTTTGGAGGTAGAGCGTACCCCCGGTTGAGTAACCTCAGAGACGAGATCGGGGTGAACCCATAAGATCTCTCCCCGAGATGTGGTGAGTGAGATAAGTCCCCTCACATTGTCACGAGTAGGTAGTAGATTGACCACCTCCATTGTCGCCTTTGGGATAGGGACGACGCCATCTTGTGTTGTGGTTGACGGCAAGGTGCCAAATTGGAGTAATACCAGGTTGGCCGAGACCGTTTTCTCCTCGTAGTCGACGGAGATGACATCCGTATTGATCATGCGCTGGATGTAGTTCTTGAGGATGTAGCAGTCCTTAGTTGGATGTCCGACAAACCGATGGTAGTGACAGTACCTCAGATTGTCCACTCTCCCAACCTCGTCGGGACGCTTTGGGTCCGGCAACTTGATCTTGTCATCCTGCTTCAATATCTCAAAGAGTTGCAGGGTATCTTCATCATTGAAAGAATAAACCTCCTTTGGCCTTGGTGCAAGTAGAGGCTTTTGAGTAGGTGCTGGTGCACCTTTGGAGGCATTGACAGTCAATGCCTGCATCCCCTTTATCTCTCGTCCAGGGTTGTTGGCTGCAGGCCGTTTTTCCTTGTCCTCAAAGGCAGGAAAACTGACCCCCAGAAGACGAGCATTGGACGCCTTCTTTTCTGCTGCTTCGGCCTCGATTATCAATGAACTCCAGTCGGGAGGAGGAGTGGAGTTAAGCCAGAGTTTGATCGCAGGCAGCATGTTCACGCTGCAGGAGGAGAGAAGTGCATGTTCTGGCATCCCCGGGGGCAGTCTGAAGCAGGCTTGTCGGAACCGTTCGATGAATGCTCGAACTGTTTCCTTCTCCTTCTGACGTATCTCTATGAGGGATGCCATTGTCATGTCCTTCCCTTCGTCGTAGAAACGATCGAGGAAGAGACGTGTCAAGTCGTCGTAGGAAGATATGGAGTTGTCAAGGAGACTGCAGTACCAGTCATAAACTACTCCTTTCAGTGCCCCGACAAATATGCTGGTGAGTAATGCGTCTTCCTTCGGGAGATGTCCCATTTGAGACTGAAAGTACGTCAGATAGCGGCATGGAGAGTCCTTCCCGTCGTATAGTGTCAATGTTTGTGGTTTATACTTGGGAGGATAAACCACTTTGTTCCATTCGAGGGGGTATGGTTGTGGGATCCCCATCTTCTGGCGCTCCTCCTGTCTATTCTTGGACTCAAAGCGCTCGTGCAAGTCCCTGATCATCTCAACCACGTCTTCCGTAGAGCTGGGAGTCGGGGAAGGTGGTACAGCCTGGAGTTGAGCATTTGATGGCTCCGACGTCCGTGGTGCTTCGCAGCGATATGTATCCAAGGATACCCGTTGAAGGGGTACACTTGATTCTCCATTGTCCCCTGGGTCAGGACCGGTAGAAGGTGTTCTGGCCAAAGCTGACCGTATCTCAAACACTGCTTGTGTCAGTGTTTGTATGGAGGCAGAGAGGGTTTTGAGTCCCCCTCCAAAGTATCCATGCGCTGGACGAGGTCTGCTGGCGGCGCATCTGACTCGGTATCACCCCTAGTCATGTATACTTTCATGACATGGCTGGAAGTGGATGGATCGGTTGAGGCTTTACTTTCGGCCTCACTCTCCTGTAGAGGAGTCTCTTCCCCTGGAGCTTCATCTTGACTACCCCCAGCTATGTTCTGGCGGATATCTTCGCCTTCGGGATCGGCAAGGACTTGGCTACCCCCAGCCGTGCTCTGGAGGACGTCTTCGTCTTCAGGAGGATGATCAGCAAGGATTTGGCTACCCCCAGCTAGGCTCTGGAAGACGTCTTCAGAAGGAGGATCAACAAGGGCTTGACTATCTCCAGCTTCCTCCAAGTTTTTATTTCTCCCCCGAGTGCCTTCAAACACTTCAGAGGACGGGACAATTGTCTTGATTTTCCTCGGCTGGCTCTTGGATGAGGACGAGACCGAGGAGTTGCCAGTCACCTTTTGGATTGACGAGGAGTTAGAGATTACGTTGCAAGAAGCAACCTTTAGTTCTGGCTCCTCTTCAATTGACACCTTCTTCCCGAGGCGACGTTGGAAGGGGGTTGATGATTGCAGTCACTGGAACACAGACTGCCTTGGTGGTGGGACTGCTGTTTTGTAACAACAGTTGATGGTGACTACAGCACAGGTGTGCCCTGTGAGGGGCGTATTGTGCTTGTCAGTCGACTCTCTTGATCGGCGCTTGTGACTGATCATATTACGCAAATTATTGGAGGAGAGTGCCACCTTCGCACCCCCATCAGACGCATGGCAAGGCCAAGCGCCGGGGTGGTCAGGTGAATGTTGTGCCCCCTGAACCAACGCAGAAGACGCGCTCAGATCAGTAGTGAGGGTACAATATTTACAGTGACTTGAACCAGCCACAGACGCACATCCTATGTAGGCGCTGGGGTTCAATACCACAGAGTTTACCTTGCTCGACTTGGTTGTGAATGCAACAGATGTGCCCAAGTGAGGCAAGGACTTTGAAGATCGGCTCGTTTCTGGCGCAGAAGCACCCGAGTCGACCTTATATATCTTACCATCAACAGCGCGCATGATTGTGAGCTCATGCTTCTGGTTTGTCGTTGGCATAGCACGTTTGAGGCGCATGGCCCGTACTGTCTTAGACTTTTTCGTACCAGCCCGCTGGGGTGCATAGTACTCAGAGTCCAAATTCTCCTCGCCACGACATCAAGTGAGTTTGTCAAAGACAGAAGCCTCCTGTGACGCATAAGAGTTACTGCACAGGGCGTTAGATGCGTCCCTGCTCCATCGGCACATCTTTCTTGTCTGAGAAGGAGATGGCTGGGGAATGTGGTCAGCACCATGCTTTCCCGAGAAATGTGCTACCCCGGTAGGTGCATCCTGGCTGCTGAGGACGTCAGCGAGAAGGGTGGACTGCATCGGCGCATCCCCTTCAGTGGTGGTGCCAGGGGCCTCGACCTTGCGCACCCAGACTTGGCGAGTCTTCTTTGGCTTTGGCAGCCGCTTCGAAGGACTTGCGCTGCCTTCAGAGATGAACTCCTCATACGCCTGTTGATTGAGGCATACGACCAGCGTCGTGTGGGAGGAGCCCACCTTCACGTCTTCGAATTACGATACAGCTTTCTCGGTGGAGGAGAAAGAGGTCCCCAGCAGAGTCGCCAGCTTGTTTGCCATTAAAATCTTTTTATTGCAATTTCAATTACAAAAAGAACAGTGTTACAATGTAGGACTTAGATGTAGTCCTAGGAGAACACTTTTGTTTATCTGGGTCCCTGTGTCGATGGAGCGAGTGGTAATACGTTGACTCCGTTGACGTTCTGACGACGGTTCTCGGTTCTCTGAAGGTCTGAGTTGCTCTGGGTGCTGGAGCTTGCGGAGAGGAAGAAGACGTTGAGTGTCTGTATCTACCTCTCTCCCTGTGTATGTAGGTCTCTGTCCGTAGGTGTGTCTCCCCCTCTGTGGAAGAAGAAAATGATCCCTCTATTTATAGCTTGCAGGCTGGCTGCTCATGCGCGCATATGGAGGATGCGCCTGTACGTGGGGACGCCACGTGGTTCAAGCTGCGGGAGTTGCATGGATGATGCGCCATCATTTGTGGGTTGAATCTTTCATGCTGCTTTTGTGGGCTGGTATGTAGCAGGGGAGAGGATCTTTCAGTTGCTGAGATCTTAGGTGATTATTACCCCTTTATATGCTGAATTGAGTCAAAGGACACGTGTCGTAGGTCCATGGCTCAAAGATCTCGGATTTGGTGGAGAGTGATTTGTAGGATGCGCCTAGGATTTGGGCGCATGAGAAGACTTTGGATCACAATCTTCAGGAGTCACGAACCGGTCGGGGCGTACGGCTTTTGAGACGCATGCGAGTCTTCAGGCGCATGGCCGCTGAGGCGCATGTGAGTGGTTGGTCGGCCACGTGGGTCCTAACCGTCGGAGGAAAGTAATGATGATGCTGATGTCAACAACGCTTCGTCTTCTGAAACAGCTGCTAACTGTCTAGTCCTCGGGGGACGTGCTGCCAACTCTGTCACTTGAGCATTAATTGCTTGATGGGTGACGAGCCGAAATGGGCGCATGGGTCCATGTTTGTTTAGGACGCATGGATCTTTACTTTGTTGGGCACATCCATACGGGGCGCTTTGGAACCGACGGGCGCGTTTGTACGATGCGCGGTGTCTGACCGGCGCATCCTTTTGCATGACGTGCCTTTATTGGTCCGACTTTTGTGTTCTTAAGGTGCTTTAAATAGCCATTTTGACTTGGCTGAATTCGAAGCGTCAGGTTCATCACCATAAATGCAAATTCATTGCACGGGATTCGGAGAGCCCGCCACTTGGCGCATGGGTTTGATTTACCCGGCCTATACATAGTGGCCTGGAGAGAGTTTGCTTCTCGTTCTCTCACGTCTTCCCGAATGGACTTGTTTGCTCGAGCATATTCTGTTGACGAGATGCTCCCGAGGGTGAAGATGCGACGCATTGTCTTCATTCATGCACACGTGAAGGTGAATGTTACATCCAAAAGTCGGGGTCGAGGGCTTCTGAGGCAGACGGAAGGTGCCTGTTGCATCTAAAGATCGGGATGCTCGAGCCCTGTCTCCGTTATGCTGGAATAGTCGCAGATTGAAATTGTGGTGCTCCCAGCTTTGGAGGCTCTTTCTTCTGCCAGAGTGGGTGTTGCCCATTCTGGTTGTGTTGAAAGCTGCTCCTTTAGCCACGGATCGATTGCGGTGCTCTCCTCTTCTTTGGGCTTTGGAGAGCTCTTCCTCCTGCAAGAGTGGGGTTGATCGCCCACTCCTGTTTTGCTCAATAAATGCTTCATTAGTCGAAGCATTTGATCGGGTCGAAGTAAGGCGCATATGCTGAGACTTCATGATGCGCATAACTGAGACGCTGAAGAGATGTGCCTGACTGAAATACTGAAGGCTGCGGCTGACTGAGACGCTGAAGAGACACGCCTGACTGAGACGCTGAAGTGACACGCCTGACTGATGATGCGCCTGGTGGAAGGCGCATGGCAGTTTGCTGCACCTGGCTGTAGTCTTAGGATCTTTCTTTTTGTAGAAATTCTCCTATGTAAAGTCTTTTAGACATGTAATAGACTTTTATATGAAATAAAAATCTTCTTTTGCTGTCTATACTTTTGCTGTCTTGATATGCCAAGTACTTCGTTTGAGTTCCCTGGCGCATGTTCTGTTGAGCGCATAGGAATGCTGGCACATAGATGTGCCCTAAAATTCCATGCTTCTACAGTGCCGATATTTTATAATTGTACCTAGTGATCATGCCAAGAATCTGATCTTGCCTGATGATTTAAATTCCATTTTTGATCAAGGTTAAGTGATTTTGATCGTACCCGGCCCTTATACTTTAATTTCGAGGACAAAATTTTTTAAGGAGGGAAGGTTGTAAAACCCGCAATACAGGTATTATTGGATTTTTGGAATTAATCGAATTTTAGTTGATTATTAGATTTTGGTTGCCTTAGAGTATCCCTAGTTAATTGGTTAGCTAGTTAGGTTTATTATTATTATTATTGTTATTATTATTATTATTACCGAACTCGAGCCCGACTCCGTTCCGAACCCCTCCTCACTCCTTCCTTTTAAATTATGGTTATTAATATATATATATATATATATATATATATATATATATATATATATATATATATATATATATATATATATATTGGTTAAAAAAATACTAAACTAAATCCTGTTTCTTAAAAAACTATCTATTCTTTCCCCCACTCGTCCATTGATCTGTTCTCCCACGACCCAGCTCTTCCTATTTTCCCCTACTAATCCTCCCCATCACTCAATTCCCTCTCCCATACTTTTTAACACCAAACCCACTCCCTCCCTCTCTCACCAAACCGCTATCACTCGCACACAAAATCCACCAGCACATAAAACCCATCACTTCCCCAAGATCCGCCCGAGCCTAGCCGTGCCCTAGCCACCCGGCTAGCTCCGGCTCACCCGAGCCCAGCCCGGCACCGCCGCTCGACCCCCAGCGGCCTCCCGCCGACATCCCTCCGGCCAGATCCCGTCGCGCGCCCGCCTCCCGAGACCGGCGCCTCCGCTCGCGTGCGGTTCCCGAGGCCAGCGCTGCTCCCGAGGCCAGCGCAGCTCCCGAGGCCGCTCCTGCCTCGTCCGACCCCGCTCGGTCCCGTACGCCGAATCTCGACCAACTTCCAGCGGCTCACCCGAGGCCGCGCCTGTGTCCCGTCGGCCCGTTCCCGTGGCCGCCTTCCCCAGCGACCCCCCTCTGCGCGCTGTCCCGCCGGCCAGCGCTCCTCGGCGTGCCCCAAGTTTCTGGCCGCCCCAGTTCAGACCCTCGGGTTCCAATCCGCACATTCCAGCGCTGCCTCTGTGGCCGTGCTGTCCCGATCCGACTTCCCGGGACTCGCTGACCCGTGGCCGCTCTCCCGCCGCTGACCCGCGGGTTTCCCGAACCGCTGTCCTGCAGTGCCATCTGGTGTTTCTGTTCCCGTGTCGCTGCCACGTGGATTATTCTTTCTTAATTACATCTGAAAGCTCTAGCCGAGCATTTGAGGTATAATTTCGTGTCCCTGTGTCCCTCCCCGTAGCTAGTCTGTGATGACGCGGTCCCGATCCCGTTTCGGGATTCGGTATTTTGAAATATTATTGCTTTTGGGTGATACGTAGATTATCGATTACGTCGCGGCGTATTTTCTATTTTTGGATATATTGCGCTGTGGTTGGCTTTTAGGTTGGATATTCATTTTTGGGTTGGTAATTAGTGATCCCTGGTTTGGGATATTTATTTGTGTTGCGGATTGGCATCCTCCCAGGATTGGGTTGTCTCAATTACAGAGGAGATGCTGCCCAAATTTTCAGAAAATATTTTAAAAAGAGATTTTCTTATAAAAATTAGCAATTTGAGTAAAACCTATTTTCCAAAGAATCGGTCTTTGCAAAATAATTTATAGATTGGATTTTGTGGAATTTTGGATTTTATGGATTTTGTACCACCAGTTAGGCGACGACCATATCGGTCGAATGAGCCTTGGCGAAACGCAAACGATACAGGGTCACCTGTACTTTGAGGCGTAAGCCAGCAACATGAGATTGCACGACCAAGTCTGAGACTCTTTAATTTTTAATTTAGTTATAATTTATTTTAGAACTGGTACTACTTTTAGTATTTATGGTGCAGGGCCTCGGCCTATTGTTTGGACCGTTCGCGGCACTCAGAGCACGCCTTAAGATTAATTAATTTATGTAAAATTTTGTAAGGGCATAAGCCCAGCTTTTTCTTTATTTCTCTGTGACCACATATTGTGTAGCATAGCTTTTTCTTATTTTTTCTGGAATATTGATTCACCGTTAAACACGTAGAATATAAAATGGATATATATATTTTATAAAAAAAATTAATAAGTTTTCTCACAATAAATAATCTGATAATTTAGTAATTCACATTTTTTTTCATTTAAAGAAAAGTCTAGTTATATATATATATATATATATATATATATATATAATACAAAGTTTTGCCAAATTAACCGGTAATTGCTATTTTTTCCAATTAATCAGTAACCGACTTATTCAATTAAAATGATAACGAACGTAGATTGCGACGTTAGACAATTTCTGGTAGATTAATTAATAACTTAAAACCTGACTAGGGTCTGCTTCTAGAGATTGTAACTAGCACACCAAGAATGGTTTCATTATGGTTCTAAGTCAAGGTTCTCAACTGTATGATCTCGGAGACATACTTGACTTCCTCCTCGGTACCGACATCCTATTCCAGTCATTAAACAAAGGCAAGTATCGGTTATGCTATCTTATATTTTAATTAGTAATTGTCAAGTTGCATGTTTAAACCACATTGCTACACGGAACCCTCTCCTAGGGTTCAAATATTGATTGATATTGATTGTGGAGATATTGGGGGAATAGTGTAGCGTTTATGACCAATACCCCTCATATTCCATATTGTTATTGTACGAGCTTACCCCTCTTACACACGGGGATAAGCCATATCGCGTCGCTAGGATGCTATTGTACAACCCAAGCCGGTCATAGACGCTTACACATTCAAATCACATTGTTTTAAGAAATGAATTGTTAAATTACTGGAAAGTATTGTTTCAACTGTTTAGCCTGCACTTTTCCATTATTATTTAAAATGTGAGGTACATATTCGTACTTGCTCCCTCCTGACTGGAGATCAATATTTTTAGGTGACATTGAGGATGCTGAGCTATGGTACAATAGCTACTATGACCCGGTGCTTTACCCTGCGGTGTTACCAGAGTCCCCAATGGAGGATGCAGATCCTGAGGCCGATGAGCCGACCATTTAGCTAGTTGTTTTCCAGTTAGCTAGTTTTGTTGTTTTGGAGTTTGCAGATTTGGATTTCAGCATTTTATTTCAGTACTTTCATTTCCAGTTGTACTTTCAATTGTTTAATAAATTTTTTTAAATATTCGCAAATTCGTGTTGTGACAAATGTATAAATGATGTTGTGAATACTTGCATATAGAACAGCTTACTGCCGCCGTCTCACAGCGGTGCAGGCTGGGCATGATCCGGTTTGACCTAGTAATTTAGGATCGGGTCGTGACAAATTGAAAGTTGAGATGATGCGTTAGTCGAGTCTCAAACTCATACTATGTTTGGTTGAATGAGTCTGAATCGTTGTATGGTCACGGACAACTTGTGCACAAGGTATGTAATGATTATCCCTCGAACGTGGTAGGTCGGACGCCGGGACCGCTCGATCTAGAAAGAAAATTTGAGATTGGTATTGTGTGGGGTATTTCAATTGTTAGGCTTGCGAATGGAGCGCCACAAATACCAGTATCGTTCGAGAGTACTTCAGGACATGGGTTTAGCAACCTATGATGAAGTACACCATCGTACCATTGAGAAATGTCCATTATGGCTTGCGAAGCCATTCACCTTTATATAGATAAGGAACGGTGGCTGAAAGTGCAGGCACACAAAGATCCTGCACAAAGATCACTTATAATATGACAGAAAAAGATGGTAGTTTGCGTCGATACAACGGTCAGTGCATCGATGTTGGCAAGAAGTCACGCCACGAAACAAACACGAGATTGCTATATGTTGCATGTTTGCTTATGCGAATCAAAATAAGATGCTTGTCATGAATTCAAGCTCTACTATTTTCGAATATGCCATGAAACTTGTCACTACCACATTTCTAGTATGCGGGTATTTTGGTCATTTTTGAATTTTTGGGATTTATTTAGAATTATTGTGAATTATTGAGATTTATTAGAATTTATATGATTTTTAGTATATTTTAATTAGGGGTTATTCTAGACTTTGACTAGTGTTGACTTTGGAGCCTAACCTAGAAGCTAACCCTAGTTATAGTGACTTGGTTAGATTATGAAACCCTAGGTTAATTTAAGTTAACCATATCCTAGTCATTAGAATCAATTTGGGGAATAGGAATATTGAAAAGAGAATGGATTAAGGACTTATGACTTCACAAGTCATAATTAATGACTTAAGCCCATAGAGGCCCAAGCCCAACACCATGTAAACCCAACCCTAACCCTAGCATGGCCGGCCACCTAGCCTAGGGATTCCCACCCTATAAATACTCTCCTCCATTAGGTTAATCCTCTTTAGGAAAGTTCACATTGGAAAAAGAGGTAAATTCCATCTTTATAAATTCCTAGAAAATCTATTTTAATTCCTTTTTAATCCAAACAAATTGCATTAGATCCTAATTTTAGTATTCTTGCTGTTCATAGAGAATTATTCCAGCTTAGGATCAATTTGGGGAAGTTTGCTAACACGGAGGAGGATCTAGAAGGAGGCTTTTTCTTGAGGATTTTACCACTAGGTAAATTACCCTAAACTCCATTGAATTCTGGATTTCTTTGCATGAAGACCTAGCCCTAGGTGTCCCCTAGCTATAGAAATTGATTTCGTGTCAGGTGGACCCATTTTGTGTCCGTATCGGACACATATCCGACTGTAGGCATAGGTGTTTGTCGAAATGCCCCAAAGGGCATTTTGATTTGATTTTGAGAAGTGTTTGAATAGAAATTTAGATCTAGGTGTGGGTTGATGTTTTCCAGTGGTCTGAATTTGTTTTCATGTCGTGTCATGTCAGAAATTGGACACGAACACGCGGGTTTGGACACCGCACGTAGCTACAGTATTCCCCTGTTACTCGGGGGTTGTACCGGACACAACACGACATGGTTGGACACAAATTTTTGTGTGAACAATCACTAGGTGAATGACATTAAGTGTACAAATTTTTATGGGATTTTATTTAGTGGTTTGTGTGAAATCTTGCCCGTACTGGGTTTTGCACTGAATGTTCAGTCGCTAGATCGGGCTCTGGTACGCAACTGTATCATGCACACGGGGACACTTGGACAACGTACAGGCACCTAGACACCTAGACTAACCCTAGGCGAACCTAGGGACACGACCGCGAGACACTTGGACACCTGTGTCATGTCCTAGACCTAGGTGAACACGTGCACGAGATAGTGCACAGACTGTGTTACCCGATTTGGCATTTTAACTCCTGCACACGTCGTATCATGTCGTGGTGTACTCCCATGGACACACACGACACGAGCACGCATGGGGGCACGGTTACCAACCACTAATTTCACATATTAGTTTATTTTTTGTATCAATTTCCAATTTCCCCTAAAATTCTGATACCCAGTCCCTATTCAGTATTTCCAGATTTGAAAATCAAATTTGAATGGATTATTTAGCCCATTTGCTTGTTGTTAAACACTGTTTAAGTCCCTAATGTTGTTCTCCTATGATTAATCTACCTGTGTGTCAAATTTGGGTGTTTTTCATTGAATATTGGGTTTGAAATGGGGCTTTGAAGTTTTGTAATAAAAACTGAACTGTTTGTGATAGATGATGAATTGGTTTCCTTTCCTTTCCCTGTTTGCTGAACAGTATACACTGCAACCCTCACATTCCCTCACACTATCACAGCACTCATTCACCCTACACTTTGTACACACACTTTTTACATTCCATTCACTGTTTTCCTGTACACTCTAACACTCACTTGTACACACACACACATAGCCTTCCCTCTCTCTATATACACATGTATGTATATATATAATATGTGTATATCTATATATGTAATGTATTTATGTAAAGTTAATGTATATATAATATAGGTAGCCTACATATATATGTATATATATATATGTTGTAATGTATATGTCTATATGTAGTATTGAATGCCTATATGTATGTATCTAAATATATATGTATATTGATAAGTAAGTTAGACATGAATGCATGCTAGTTTATATAGTATATAGTTATATTGTGATATTGTGATATAGTTGAGATAGGCTTGGTTCAGGATTGCATAGCCTTGTAGTGGTGTGTACTAGCTAGTGTAGGCTTGTGTGACCTAGTATAGACTAATGTAGACTAGTTAGACCAATTTAGACTTGTTAGACCTAGTTTGACCATAGTTGACCTAGTTTGACTTCTAGGGTTGACCAGAGTTGACCAAGAGTTGACTTTGGCCTAGATTGACCTAGATTCATTTGGAATGCATTAAATTGTATCTTGTTATTATTTTAGACTTGTTGTGACTTGTGCTACTCTGATTAGGAGCCAGACACCTCTCCTCGGACAGTACATTTCATCCGGACACTCAGATACCAGGCGAGTACATTCTCTGATCATTTTATATCCTGCTTAGAATTATTTTCCTGCTTTAAATTACTTTACTTGATACTGTCACGTTGGTCACACGAATTAGTACTATATGGATCACTTCTTGAGATGTTATCCCTTCAGGGAGCATCGGATACTTCATGTTCTGTGCGTTTCACTTACATGGTGTATCACTATGCTTCATTGGTTCATTGAATCACTTGTGACATGTACTCTCATGATCACAGAGTCTTCCTTGAATCCCCATTTATTGGGCTTCCTAGAATCCCTAGTTATGGGACTATCATGTACCACCCTTCGGGGGCCGTTGTATGAATCATAACATAACCTGGCTGGATTCTTGTGTATTGATTGGGGTACGGGGGAGTAGAAGTGGACATGTGAATAATATCCAAGTAGTGTAGCATCAGAATTATTCCATAGTGTAGCATCAGAATCATCATATGCCATTTACATGTTTATATTGTACTCTGACTCACTAGCCACTGTTAGCTCTCTATTTATAGTAGATATTTCTATTACAGTTCTCTCTCTGTTTAAATACTGTATTTCTTTCAGTTCCTGTATCTTACTTTACTGCATGATTATATTTTCTCACACTACCAAATTACAGTATTTTAGCGACGGCCATTTAGCGACGGAAATTTTCCGTCGCTATTACCGTCGGATCACCGACGGATTTGTGACGGAATACCGACGGAAAGCAGTGGACAATTTTTTTTATTTTTTTATGTCCATATCCGTCGCTACGCCGTCGATAGGTCGTCGGCCAAGTAGCGACGGTTTTATATCCGTCGCTAGAACGTCGCATATTTTGGCAAAAAAAGCCTAAAATATTGGCGCGAGATTTACTGACTACTTAGCGACGGAATAATCCGTCGCTACTCCGTCGCTAATTTCTGTACCCTAACTTAAATTGAACCGACGGGGGAGAAATTTTCATTCCCCCCCAAAACACTCTCTCTCTTCCCTCTCCCTCTCTCCGACGATCTTCCTCTCTCCGACCGGCGATCTCCCTCTCTCTCTCTAAGGTATGCTCTCTCTTCCCCCCCTCTCTCTCTCTATCTCCCTCTCTCTCTCTCTCTCTTTACGATTTGGGGGGTTGGGGGGCTGTCGTAGTGGTCGGAGAGGGTGTGGGGCAGGGGAGTTTCGGGTACGGGATGGGGTGGTCGGGGCAAGGGTGGAGTGGGGTGGTCGGGGGCAGGGGGGTCGGGGAGGGGGTCGGGCAGGGGTGGAGGGTGGTCTGGGCAGGGGGGTTCGGGTAGGGGGTGGGGTGGTCGGGGCAAGGGTGGGGTGGGAGAGGGGGCAGGGGGGGTCGGGGAGGGGGTCGGGCAGGGGTGGGGGGGTGGTCTGGGCAGGGGGGTGGGAGAGGGGGTCGGGCAGGGGTTGGGGGAGGGTCGGGCAGGGGTTGGGGGGGGTCGGGGCAGGGGGGGACAGGGGGGTGGAAGAGGGGGTCGGGCAGGGGTTGGGGGGGTCGGACAGGGGTTGGGGGGGGTCGGGGCAGGGGGGGCAGGGGGGTGGGAGAGGGGGTCGGGCAGGGGTTGGGGAGGTCGGGGCAGGGGGGGCGTAGGAGGGACTCTGGAGTCCCCGCGCAGGAGTCCTCCTCTCCCACAGACACACACACACACACACACACGAAAACACACACACACGGACACACGGACACACAGACACACACACAGACACACACACACACACACACGGACACACACACACACACGGACACACGGACACACAGACACACACACAGACACAGACACACACACACACACACGGACACACACGGACACACACGGACACAGACACACGGATACACACACACACAGACATATATATATATATATATATATATATATATATATATATATATATATATATATTGGCATAATTTTAAGTAATTTAATAATAATATATATATATATATATATATATATATATATATATATATTTATATATATATATATATACACCGACACACGTCGTGAAGTCTAGTATATAAATTTGATTAGCTAAGGTAGAAGTTTAGCCTAATTAAGGTTAGTTTTGACAGAGTTGACTTGGACTCCTAATTTGACCTAGAACTAGCCTAGTTGACCTATTTGTATTTCGATTGATATCATATGAATAGTTTGCCTAAGATTTGATTGGGTTGGTTTTAATGTGTGGGTAAATTAGTTTACCTTATTTTAGAGTATGACTACGTAGCTAGTGTGTAGAGTAGTATATGGTTACTAGATCCTAGTGTAGAGTAGTATGTAGAGGAGTATGGCTACTAGTGATATATAGATATGTAGGTCCATGTGTATCTGCATCGGACTATCGCTATCGGTATCGAACTATCGCTATCGGTATCGGACTATCGCTATCGGTATCGAACTATCGGTATCGATCGAACTATCGGTATCGGACTATCGCTATCGATATCGGACTATCGCTATCAGTATCGACCGTATATACTTAGTATCGGGCGTAGCGGATTAGTATCGATCAGTATATAGGTTTGGGTTAAGATCGTAGCGGATTAGTATCGATCAGTATATAGGTTTGGGTTAAGATCAAGGTTCAAAGTATCGGTATCGGAATAGTAGGCCGAATAGGAGGCCGAGATAGTCGAATGAGAAGAAGGGAAGAAGGGAGGAGCAGATGGGTCCAGAGCCATGGTGGAGGAGGAGAAGTAACATGGGAGCAGTTTCCGCCGTAACATCTCATGGCTCTGCTGGCAACTGAAGTCCAGGTGCTACAAAGGACGATCCTTCGCTGAAATCGACTACAACACCCATCAGTTCAAGTTCATTCCTATATGAGTAGATTCCAATGCCATAGAAGCCATCAGTTTGTTGACCTTCCTCTATGGCATTGGAATATACTCATATAGGAATGAACTTGAACTGATGGGTGTTGTAGTCGATTTCAGCGAAGAATCGTCCTTTGTAGCATCTGGACTTCAGTTGCCAGCAGAGCCAGGAGATGTTACGGCAGAAACTGCTCTCATGTTACTTCTCCTCCTCCACCATGGCTCTGGACCCATCTGCTCCTCCTTTCTTTCCTTCTTCTCATTCGACTATCTCGGCCTCCTATTCGGCCTACTATTCCGATATGCGTTTGATACGGTCTACCTAACCTATATACTGATACTAATCTGATACTCTCTGATATTAAGTACATCCGGCTTACTAGCTAGCGGATCCACCAGTTACATGATTATATACTAATTATGTTAGATTGTGATACTAAGTAGCCTCGTCGTAGGCCTAGCGTGTTATCCACAAGTTTAGTTTTTCTTACGATATGAGTATCGGTATCGGGCTATTAATTCTTATGTTTAGTTTGTCTTACGATACAGATATTCACATCAAATCGAGCATGAATCGTTACTTTGTTGATCGTACATGGATGTACAAACGACAATACGAGAGCAGAATTGGTGTGAGTGACGATTTTCAGGCAGGTGTGGAAGTATTTCTTAAGTATGCCATGAGCAAAACTCAGTACATGGACGATAACAAAATCAAGTGTCCATGTGTTAATTGTCACAATAGACGTTTCGAAGAAGTGATGACTGTGAGAGATCATTTGACCCATAAGGGTTTCGTACGTGATTACGGCCTGTGGTCATCGCAAGGTGAATTATATTCAGAAAGACAGGCTGCAGAAGCTAGTACTTATGCTTTTGATGATAATGCTGCAACGGATGTCCTCGAAGACGACGGATGCTCTGTGGATTATGGAGACATGCAAAACCTTGTACGAGATATGGTGTATGCTGCGGCAGGGCCTAATTTTGATCCGAAGGATCCTAATCCCGAGGCAAAGGAGTTCTATGATATGTTTAAGGACGCAGATACTCCACTATATTTTGGTTGTGAGACTCATTCCGCACTGTCAGTGACGATGCGGTTGTTGAACATAAAGTCTGATTTTAACTTGCCACAAGCTTGCTATGATCGGATCACACAATTAACTAATGAGGTGTTACCGAAGGAATCAAAAGAGCTCCCAAGAAACTTCTACAAGTCAAAGATGATGGTCCGACAACTGGGACTGGGATACGAGAAGATAGATTGCTGTCGCAACGGATGCATGTTGTATTACAAAGAGAATTGCATATTAGAAAGTTGTTGGTTCTGTAATGCGGATCGTTACAAGACAGTACAGGGAAAAAGAAAGTCAACTAGAAAACGACGTCCTTACAAGTATATGCATTACTTGTCGATCACGAAGCGCTTACAGAGGATGTATATGTCTCTGAATACAGCAGAACACATGACGTGGCATAGTGAAGATCGCATAAAGGACGAAGGAGAATTGTCACATCCTTCGGATGGGGAGGCGTGAAAATATTTTGATTTGTGTCATCCAGATTTTGCTGCAGAGCCTAGAAATGTACGCCTGGCGCTATGTTCTGATGGCTTCGCCCCTTTCGGACAGTCGGGATCTCAATACTCATGCTGGCCGGTCATTCTTACCCCTTACAATCTGCCACCATGGATGTGTATGAAGACTCCTTATATGTTCTTGACAGCTATCATACCCGGTCCCAAAAATCCGACAAAGAACATCGATATATATTTACAGCCGTTGGTGGATGAGCTGAAACAGTTGTGGGAGATCGGCGTCACGACCTATGATATTTCCAGAAAACAAAACTTTCATATGAGAGCTTCACTCATGTGGACAATCAATGATTTTCCAGCATACGGTATGCTGTCGGGATGGAGTACGCACGGCAACATGTCTTGTCCGATATGTATGGAAAATAGTAAGGCGTTCCGCCTTAGACATGGAGGAAAAACTTCTTTCTTTGACTGTCACCGTCAATTTCTGCCAACGAGACATCCTTGGCGAAAGAACAAGGACGCGTTCAGATATGGAAAACAAGAATTTTCTGAACCTCCTGCCAGATTGTCGGGATACGATATTTGGGAAGATGTAAAGGAATTGCCCACCGCAATGGAAGATCCATCGAACAATCGTGTCGAGGGGTTCGGACAAAGCCATAACTGGACCAAACGGAGTATCTTCTGGGACTTGCCTTATTGGAAAGATAATCTTATTAGGCATAATCTTGATGTCATGCATATCGAAAAGAATGTGTTCGATAATGTCTTCAATACCGTTATGGATATTAAAGGAAAGACGAAGGACAATCCAAAAGCAAGACAAGACATGGCCGAGATATGCAAACGTCATAATCTAAACTTGATACAAAGGAGAGCTGGTGGACAAGTAACTAAGCCGATAGCGCCATACGCATTGAGCAAGGAAGATAGATTAATAATCTGCAAGTGGATATCTACTTTAAGATTTCCCGACGGCTATGTGTCGAATTTGTCTAGATGCGTTGATCTCAATGAACGCAAGCTAACAGGAATGAAGAGTCACGACTGCCACGTGTTTATGGAAAGATTACTGCCCATTGCGTTGAGAGAGTTGTTGCCTTCTGCTGTATGGGTTCCGTTGGCCGAGCTGTCTACATTCTTCAGGGATATCTGTTCAACTAAGCTCACGGTGCAACATATGATACAACTTGAGGAGAAGATTGTCTTAACAATTTGCAAGTTAGAGAAAATATTTCCACCGGGTTTCTTCGACAGTATGGAGCATCTACCGATTCATCTAGCATACGAAGCCCGTGTCGGTGCATCTGTTCATTATCGATGGATGTACCCCTTTGAAAGGTAAATAAAAATCGATATAATTTAAGTGGATTTTACAATTCATTGTTAATTCTCAAGATAATTTGTCTCTCTAGGTATCTACATCATCTAAAGAAGAAAGTTGGCAACAAGGTTCATATAGAGGCTTCGATATGCGAAGCATATTTTATCGAGGAGGTGTCAAACTTTTGGTCCATTTATTTCGATACTCATGTTGATACAAATCGAAATAGACCTCAAAGGAATGACGAAGACGTTGAGGAAGGAGGTATATTCAATTTAAGGGACAAGCCTATTGGGGCTAGTAAGAAACGGTGGTTGAGTGACGATGAGTATGATGCCGCTCACCGATATGTCTTGTTAAATTGTGACATACAAGAAGTGAGAGATTTGGAGAAGTAAGTGGCTACACCTCGTTATAATCTCTAATTTGGTGAGGTAAGTGACTACACTAATTTTTATTCTCTCTAACAGTGTATTTAGAGATGAAGTCAAAATAAGGACACCCGATATTACCGATGAGGGACTTCAAAGAGAGGTTGATTTTACCTTTCCGTCATGGTTTCGAGATTACGTAAGTAACTGAGATAATATGTTATGCGGCTACCATTTAAATATATATATGCAACTAAAACATTTAAAGTTTATAGGTTTTCACAAATGAGAGCATTCGTTATTTGTCATTGGGACCGAAGAAGCATGCAAAGACTTGGCCCGGCTATGTCGTTAATGGCTTCAAGTTTAAGACAACTCAACATCCTATAAATGCCGAATTTTTCAATGACGGCTTCAGTACGAAGGATTCTGGTGTTTGCATAAGAGGCACAATCTATGACGACGAGCCGGACTTTGACTATTATGGAGTGCTTCGGGATATTGTAGAATTACAATATAGTGCCCCATTTGATATGCATATTGTTATGTTCAAATGTGAGTGGTTCGATACGACACCAAATATCGGTTGGAGAATCGATAAACAATTTGGATTCGTCGATATAAATCATCGCAGGAGGTATAGAGGGTCCGACACGTTTGTGATAGCAAGTCAGGCTGTTCAAGTCTACTATACAAGCTACCCAAGGCGTCGTAGAGATCGCTTTGACTGGTGGGCAGTATGCAAGATTAAATCTAGAAATACATTCAACGTTGGAGACCCAGCATACCAAGAGGACCAGATCGAAAAGCCCCAATACTTGGGACAACAGTCTTGTGACATGGATGTTGAATTAGAGGTTGATATACCTCTTGCTGATGAAAATAGAGGGGAGGAAGAGGTTGATATACAAGACTTAGATGTCAACCAGGGGAGAAAGAGGCGTCTTGTCCCAAGTATTGAGACTAAAGAAGAAGAAGAAGAACTTTATGAGGATGAGGATGAGGATGAGGATACAGATGAATTCGACGATGAGGATGATGATGATGATGAGGCCGAGGCCGAGGAAGAGGACGATGACGATGATTAAATATCGCTATATTTCAGTTGTATCTTGAAGCACCCAATATCTAGTCTCGAATCCTAAATTATCCTATTATATTTGGATTTACAATTACAAGTCTAGTGGAACATAAGATGCCCTTTCATCAAAAGTTACAAGAATTGTACTTTATTGTATTGGTGCGTGATTTTATCAGATTTTCTGTATCTAGCTTTTATTCGTACTTCACTTCTGATTGTAATATTTATTTCAGTTTGGGATATTTGCGTATTATTGTATGAGTTTCTTTTTGCAGATGGCACTCCTAGGCCTACTCGTCTGGGCGGCACTCATCGCCCTGCTGCTGGTATGGATATGTTTAGTTTTATATTCATTTATAAATCTATGTTGTCGGTATTTTGTTTATGTGTTCTATTTACAGGGCATGGTTGCGAGCATCCGTACTGGTGGTGCTGGCCGTGGTCGTGGCGGTGGCGGCGGCGGCGGCGGTGGTGGTGGTGGTCGTGGGCGTGGGCGTGGGCGTGGTGGTAGCGGTCGTGGTCGCCAGCCGCATTCCCCGGATGTGACCTCCGATCCCGACTTGGAGAGCCCGGACACAGGCTCTTCCCGCCGTCATTCTTCCTCGGTGCCACCGACATCGTCATCGAGGCCTGTGACTCCATCCGCTAGCGGATCCGTTACGCCACCGGATGTACCAGCGGATGCAGCAGCAGATGCAGCAGGGGGCCCAGCAGTTACTACAGGGTGGGCCTCGGAGTACCCCGGGATTCAGTTTCATCCTGTTACCGGGGAGTACATGCGCGGACCCGCGGATCCCCCGACGCCACCAGAGAGGCTGGTGAGCGAGTTCCGACGAGAGCTATGGCCCGTTGGTGAATCGTAAGTAAATTTAAGTTAATTTATTAAATTTGTTTCATTTATTCAAGTTAATAATCCAGTCGTTGCTTCTTTATAGGTTTTTCCCGTGGGATGCTGCCCGGATTCTAGGGCGCATTATCCGGGATAACTACCATGGCCCCTACCTCAATTTTTCTGAGGTGCCTCAGGACATGAAGTACGTCTGGCTCGACGAGATGAGGGTATAAATCCGTCGGTGAATTATTAATTATTCTTTAAATCATTAAATTTTTTATTACGTGATATTTGAATTTGTATGTCAGAGGACGTTCTGGTGGCCCCCCCATCGCGAGGAGGCGATCCGCAGGACCTATAAAGCCGCCACCGGGAAGAAGATACGGGATGCGGTGTACGACCTTCGTACGGCGCATACGAGGAAGGACTGGATCCGGGCGGAGTACTATGAGCAGATGTTGGAGAAGATGGATACTCCGCAGTTCAAGCTGAAATCGGAGAAAGCTAAGGCTAATCGACAGGCCGCGGGTCTGCATACGGGGGGATCAAGGCCCCACGCATCGACGTGTGCAGATTTGGTGAGATAGTGCAAATTCAAATTCATTCTATTATTTAATTTCGTACTGTTAATATACGAAGTTAATTAAATTCTACGTATGCAGGCCCAACGGGCGGTGAAGCAGGGGAAAGAGGCGGAGACGGTCATCGCTCATGATGTATTCGTGTATACGCACAAGAGGCGGAAGGACGGGAGCTTCGTCGACGCGAGGGCCGAGGAGACTGATGTAAGTACTTACGTTTATGAGATTTATGTTAGAAATATAATTATTGTTAAGTTAATTAGATAAACTTAGGATTCAGACTATAACTTAGGGAAACATAGGATTTAGATTATAACTTAGGAAAACTTATAGTATAAACACATTCATTGGATAGGCTGCGTATCGTGAGGCACTTAGTCGGCTTGAGATCGAGCCCCCTTCCGAGAATGTCGGCGAAACGACGCCCACCCAGACGCACTCTTCTATGGCCGCTCACTACGACGACGTGTTCGTAGAATCCGTCGGCGGCGTTAGGAAAGGGCGCGTCTACGGCTTAGGTTCCATGGCGCCCTCGTTGCAGCCGTCCCCGAGATATCCACCGCCTCTGCCTCCCCCAGCGCCCCCGGTTGACGATGTGAGGGCGCAACTTGCGACTCTGACCTCCGCGGTGTCAGATTTACGGGCAATAGTGTTGGGGCGCTATCCGTCTGCTCCCGGTCCGTCTGCTCCCGGTCCGTCTGCTGGTGCTCCCGGTTCATCTGGTGGTGCTCCCGGTCCGTCTACTGCTGCTGCCGGTGCTTCGGATCGACCTGGTCCTTCTTCCCCCGGACGGCTTTCGTTTAACCGCTCTGCGGACGCCCGCATCGTATCGGATAACACCATCTTGACGCTCCTTGACATGTTGTCGCCAGAGCAGCTACGCGCGCTTCCAGACCATGTCTTGTCCCAAGTGCCGGCACACACGGTAGAGGAGTACATACGCAAAGCGGATGCGGCGGCACGAGCACGGGACGATCCGACGGACGGGGTTTGATTTTGTTTATGTTGTTGGTTTTTGTAGACATTTGGATACATTGTATGTTCGGATATTTTTTTATGTTTGGATAATTTAATGTTGGATATTGGATATATTGTGTTGGTAATATTTTGTTGGATATTGGATACGTTGGATATTGGTGTCGGATATGGATATTTTGCATATGGATATATGGTGTTGGATATTGGATACGTTGGATATTCGTGTTGGATATGGATATATGGTGTTGTATATGGATATTTTGCATGTTTGATATTGTGTTGGATGTGTTGTATAAACAGGAAAGAGTCTGTTTGCAGTATTTTTTTTCAAAAATTAGAAGTTAGCGACGGACTGGCGACCACTCAGCGACGGATAGTCCGTCGCTAACTGGAGAAACTGAGGTTAGCGACGGAGTGGCGACGTAAAAACCGTCGCTACCTGGAGCGTTTCAATAAAGCGACGGATTGGCGACGGACGATCCGTCGACCTGGTGCTGTTTGATGTCCATAAATTTTAGCTTTCGCGACGGATTAGCGACTAACTTACGGCGGACTGGCGACAAAGTCCCGACGGACTATCCGTCGCTAACTGTAGGAATTTAATGTATCGACGGATAGGCGACGTAATATCCGTCGCTACCTGGAGAATTTTACATTGAGCGACGGTTTAGCGACGGAATGTTCGTCGACCTGGTTCTGTTTGATGTCCATAAATTTTGCAGTTAGCGACAGATATTTTGTCGCTAATACGACGCTAATCCGTCGTACACCTCGGCGGATTAGCGACGGCATAACGACGACCTGCCGTATGGGAAAATCTCTGATACGCTTTTACCGACAAATTTACGACGGATTAGCGACGGATATTGCGTATCAGAAAATCACTGATACGGTTTTGCCGACTCTTTAGCGACGGAGTTTTCCGTCGCTAACCCTATATCCTGATACATGTTTTGACGAAAGCTAGTCGGTAATCCGTCGCTATATATATTTAAATGCGCCGACGGTATTCCGTCGCTAAGTCGTCGCTGAGCGACGGAGTAGCGACGGATATGTTTTAGCGACGAGGTTATTCCCGACGGCTGTTTTACCAAAATATCCGTCGGTAATCTGTCGGTATTTATTTTTGGCGACGGACTACCGACGGATAAGGCCGTCGGTAAATACATGTATTTTGGTAGTGTAACCTGCTGTGAACTGTTGAGATGTATTGTGCTTGCTCCTGTCCTGACTGGACCTGTTGAAAATATTATAGAGGACGAGGAGGAGGTCTGTGTGGATACCTTCTACGGAGCAGCCCTAGACGACACTTGTGAGCTGGACTCTCAAGAGGACCCAGCTCTAGCTGATGATATTACCCCTATTGCCTAGACTAGCTTAGTTAGGCTTTATCTAATTACTTATGTTGTCTTGAGACTAGTTAGTTAGACTTTATTTCTGTCTTGAGATCTGGGTTGTATATATTCTTTCATATTCAGTAGCTGAGACTTGTATTCTGGATATTTGCTGAGATGTTATCTTAGACTCTTATGATCATCTGTATTTTCTTTGAGTTCTATATCATATCGTGCTTCTTCTTCCTTAGTTGTGATTGAGTTTACTTTCTGCTATGTCACCCCCATTCGGGGAGTATAAACTGCTTAGAATTATATTGTCAGATGTTGTGACCTAGGATAGCGTTCTACCGCCAACACTGCGGCGTAGGCTGGACGTACCTACGTCTCGTGCCCTTACTCTAGGGTGCGGGTCGTGACAAAACTGGTCCTAAGGCAAAGATAGAAAGATCAATAAATTGTATGCTGCATGATTTAATATATCTACTTAATGTCAGTTTAGTAAAGTGGGTCATATCAGTACGCGAGAGGATTAGTATTGATCCTCCACCAGATTGCTTGCAGGATGCAGGTAATGGATTGATCACGACGGAGCTTCGCTTGGACGCACTGAGGTACAGAATGCCGTAGCGTTTTAAAGCGTGCGATCGCGCATTGACGTTTGGACTTGCAACAGGATGATGCGGCCGAGGTGTAGAAGACATGATGTATAGAATAGTAAAATTCTTTGTGGGCAAGAGAGAACTTGAATGTTGTAAGCAGGTCCGGCCCTGGCGCACGACAGGCTGGACCACTGCCCAGGGCCCAAAAGGAAAGGGGGGCACTAGTTAATTTATATTCATGTTTGTCGTTGGTCATAAACCCCCAGCCCAAATGGAAGGGCCATTAATTATTTATATTCCAAATGGAAGGGCCCTTAACTTAATTGTTTGTAGCTGGATCCATGATTCAAGGAAGGGTACTGTTTTTATATATATTACGGAGAAGAAGAATCGACGGAAGGGGGCATTAATTATTTATAGCTGGATCCTCAAGGAAGGGCATTCATTATATTCTCCATCCAAACTTCTGTAGGAGATTTTTAGAGAAAAAACTTATTGTTGTGGACAATTAGCTCAACCTCTCTTTATATCAATATATGTCAATGTCCCTCTACAACCTCTCTTTATATCAATATATGTCAATGTCCCTCTACAAGCCATCCCAACCTCTCTTTATATAGGAAGAGAGAGGTTGGGAGTTACAAAGTGAAAAGTCACTTGGGAGTTACAAAGGTGAAGAGTCACCATGATGATGAATTACAACACTCCCCCTTGGCTCTTCACAAACTTTGCTTGTAAACACCTATGAGCTTCTTTGTCGGTCTTTAGCTTGCAGATTCAAAAATGACCACCTACTTGTGCCTCGTTAAAACCTTGCCAAAGAAAACCCAGTGGGAAAAAAAACTTTGGTCGAAGGACAAAAGAGTACACACAGGTCAGTGTGATGGGGGTAAACTTAACCATTGCAAAGGTGCCTCGTCAAAACCTTGTCAGGGAAAACCCAGTGGGAAAAACCGCTGATCGAAGGACAAAAAAGTACACGATGGTTTAGAGGTATACACTGGATACTCCCCCTGATCACAATAGTCCTTAGTGAATAAGAGATTTGAAATGTGTCTCGTTAAAAGCCTTGCCAAGGAAAACCCAATGGGAAAAAACTTGGTCTAAGAGAAAAAGAGTACACAAGCATACATCAGGATGCTCTCCTTTTCACTCGCACTCGACAGGGCGCGGGATATACGCACAACAGGGCATTTGGGGGCGCTCGTTGGGGCGCTCCCCCTCACATGCACACAACAGGGTGCGGAAAAACATGTTTCACTTAGGCTAGCTCTGAAAGCTTCCTAAGTCCAATCGCTCTGACATGTTTCTGGAACGAGTGTTTTGGCAGTGACTTGGTGAACAAGTCTGCACGGTTATTCTCCGATCCAATGTGTTGCACTTCAATCTTTTGAAGCGCTTGTTGTTCATGTGTAAAGAACAACTTGGGCGATATGTGCTTGGTAGCATCCCCTTTGATGTAACCATGTTTCGCTTGATCAATAACAGCGGTATTGTCCTCATAGACGACAACAGGTTCATCTGGGTCATATGGAAGATCGCATGTACTTCGAATATGGCCAATAACAGCTCGAAGCCATACACACTCTCTAGTCGCCTCATAAAGCGCGAGTAGCTCAGAGTGGTTCGTTGAAGTAGCCACTAAGGTCTGTTTGCGAGACCTCCAAGAAATCGTCGTGTTCCCAATTGTAAAGACATAACCAGATTGGGAACGCCCCTTGTGCGGATCAGATAAGTATCCCGCATCGGCGTAGCCAACAAGGGTCGCATTGCTTCGAGTGCCAAGAGCGTTGGACTCACTCAAAACCGCGTAGGGATAGAACAAGCCCAAGTTCGTAGTACCCTTAAGGTAGCGAAAAATGTCTTTTATGCTATTCCAATGGCGGCGTGTTGGCGCGGTGCTGTGTCGAGCTAGACAATTCACAACAAACGAGATGTCCGGTCTAGTACATTGGGCCAAGTACAATAAAGCGCCTATTGCACCCAGATAAGAACACTCAGGACTCAATATCTCTTCGTCGTCCTCCTTTGGACGAAATGCGTCCTTAGTACTGTCTAGAGAGCGGACGACCATGGGAGTAGCGGACGGCTTAACGTCAAAATGACTAAAGCGTCTCAACACCTTTTGGGTGTAGTTCGCTTGATGGACAAGAATTCCATCTTTACGGTGCTCGATCTGCAGGCCGAGACAAAACCGTGTCTTCCCAAGATCCTTCATCTCAAATTCCCTCTTCAGGATATCAGCAGTTTCTGACAAGTCTTTTTCGGTTCCTATGAGATTCATGTCATCTACATAGACCGCGATGATTGGGTATCCTGAAGTGGATTTCTTTATGAACACGCATGGGCAAAGTTCGTTATTAACGTATCCCAAACCGATCAAGTATTCGCTTAGGCGGTTATACCACATTCGCCCGGATTGTTTCAATCCATATAGCGAACGTCTCAGTCTAATCGAGAACGCGTTCCGTGGTCGGGAACTACTTGATTCAGGCATCTTTAGTCCTTCAGGGACTTTCATATATATCTCTGTGTCTAGATCCCCATAGAGATAGGCTGTAACCACATCCATGAGCTACATATTCAATTTTTCGGAAACTACTAAACTGATTAAGTAGCGGAACGTTATGATGTCCATTACGGGAGAATACGTCTCCTCGTAATCAATTCCAGGGCGTTGTGAGAAGCCTTGCGCCACAAGGCGAGCCTTGTATCGCACAATCTCATTTCTCTCATTACGCTTCCTTAGGAAAACCTATTTGTGACCAACTGGTTTAACATTGGGTGGTGTTGGAGCAACAGGTCCAAACACGCTTCTTTTCGCTAAGGAGTCTAGTTCAGCCTGGATTGCTTGTTTCCATTGTGACCAGTCCGTTCGTCGTTGACACTCGGCAACACTACGAGGTTCCATGTCATCATTGTTCATAATGTCAGTGGCCACTGAGTATATGAACACATCATCGATGACAGTTTCGTTTCGCTTCAAAATATCGTCTAAGCTAGCATACTCGACGGATATTTCGAGGTTATCGACATGATTAGGAATAGGCGTTTCATCTGGAACGCGCTCTTCTAATACATCGCTGTGATCCTTAATGATCTCATGTGGCAAAATACTTTTAATAAGATTTCTCCGCTTCCGGGGCAGAACATCTTTGGAACCAACCGGTCTTCCCTTCTTCTTGGGAATAGCGGCGGACTGGACGGCCGATGGCAGCGTCCTTTGCTCGGTGGGTTCGACCGGAGCAACATGTTTCACAGGAACATGGCATCTCTCAGGGACGTCTATCCTTGCAGGCACATTTGCAGCAGGTATAATTGATCTCGTGACTTTTACTAGGTCGCTAAATGCATCTGGCATTTGATTTGCAATATCTTGCAGACCTAGAATCCTCTGCACTTCCTTATCACTATGTGCAGAGGGGGGATCATGATGAGCAAAAGCGGACACATGCCACGCTAATTCACGTCGTTCCTCATCAACGTTAGCGTGCATTTCTCCCCCTAACGACGGGAAGATTGCCTCATCAAAGTCATAATCCGCGTGTCTCGCGGTAAAGAGATCGCCTGTCAAGGGCTCTAAATAGCGAATAATGGACGGGGAGTTATAACCGACATATATTCCCCGTCGCTTCTGAGGTCCAAATTTTGAACGCCTTATCGGCTCAATTGGAACATTAACTAGGCACCCAAACACGCGTAAATGTGAGATGTCAGGCTCACATCCAGTAACCAGCTGGTACGCGGAAAGTGGTTGGGTGGCCATGGGCCTCAGACGGACCACATTTGCAGCATACAAAATTGCATAGCCCCATGCAGATAGTGGGAGTTTGGTGCGCATAACCAAGGTCCGCGCTATCACTTGCAGTCGCTTTATAAAAGCTTCTGCTAGGCCATTTTGGGTATGAACATACGCAACAGGATGTTCAAGATTTATTCCCAAAGTCATGCAATAATCATCGAAAGTCTTCGATGTAAACTCCGCGGCATTATCAAGTCTAATAGACTTTATCGGATAATCCGGATGGTGAGCCCTTAACTTAATGATCTGGGCGAGGAGTTTAGGAAACGCTGCGTTTCGGGTGGACAACAACACTACGTGTGACCATCTAGTCGATGCATCAACCAAAACCATGAAGTATTTAAAAGGTCCGCATGTTGGCTGGATTGGTCCACAAATATCTCCATGAATTCTCTCAAGGAATTGGGAAACCAATCTCGTAGGTTTCACATGGAGTGGCTTGAGATTCGTCTTCCCAATCGAGCATGCTTGGCATAGGCTTTTCGGATTTATAACGAAATTCTTTCCTCCAAGAGGATGCCCATGTGATGCATTCATAGTGCGAAGCATCGTATTTTGACCCGGATGACCCAGCCGGTCATGCCATAGCATAAAAGTCCTCTCATCAACTGGCACTCGGCGAATGATGAGATTACTCTCGATGTGTTGTATCGTAGTGAGATACAAACCACTTGAAAGACATTTCAACTTCTCCAAGATACGCTTTTGGCCGTACTGAGTTGAGGTAATGAAAAGATACTCGAAGCCATGTTCTCGAGCAGTTTCAACATGAAATCCGTTTTCTCGAATATCCTTAAAACTCAGTAAGGTACGACTGGACCTTGGAGAATATAAGGCCTCTGATACTTCAACGGGAGTACCATTGGACAACGAAAAACGGGCTTTGCCAAAACCTTGAACAAGGGTTGAGGGTCCCGAAATGGTTGTCACTGAGGTTACTTTAGGCGTATAGGAGATAAAGTATGTTTTATCTCTCAAGATAGTGTGAGTCGTTCCACTATCAACCAGACAATCCACTGCCCCGTGGTCCATGCCTATAAGTAAAGAAAATTAAAGTTTGTCACACGTTTGAGGAAAGTGCTCGAAATAGAACTTTAATTTATCGAGAAACAGAAAATACAAACCACCAAAAGTTTCATGACTTAAATCAAACATAGATAGAAAATGGAGATTTATTCTTCCATTTCTGCTACAAAATCGGGGGTCTCAAGATTTAAATTTTCGTACTCGTTGACCAGATTTGCTTCGGCCCGGCGCCCCTTGTGATAGTTATTAACTTCTTGGGGGGTCGCCCTGCAAGTCCGTTGCATATGACCATAAGCACCACATTTGTAGCAGAGAGTAGGCGCTTGGCCTTCCACTCTCGCTTTGGGACGACTGGCCCGTTGGTTCTTACCATGAGACTGCCTAGGAGTCAAAGGTCCTTGGTTCTTGTTAGAACCTTGCTTTGGATGGCGAGACTTAAACTCGCCTCTGTTCCTTGGCTGGGACGACTGGCCCTTGTCTCGTTTCCACCGTAGATTTGGTCCACGGAGAGCGTTTGCATCAGGCATTGGAATTGCCTTTGTTCCAGCAGGACGAGAATTGTTGTTTCTCATTAAAATGAGACTGTTCTTCTCGTCTAGTAAAAGCTGGGTGATGAGCTCGGGAAACTTGGTGAACTTAGACTGACGGTATTGCTTCTGGAGCAAGTTGTCAGTGGAAGAAAATGTGGTGTATGTTTTCTCCAATAGATCACTGTCGGTTAATATCTCACCGCAGTATTGGAGAAGTGATCGAATCCTGCAGACTTCATTGTTGTAATCAGTTACACTCTTGAAGTCTTGGAAGCGCAGGTTCAACCAGTCATGGCGTGCTTCAGGTAGCCATATGGTCTTCTGGTGGTCGAAGCGCTCTTTCAGAGAGTCCCATAGCGTCTTCGGCGAGGAGATTTCAATGAACTCCGACTTCATAGCATCAGATAAATGCCTGCGGAATAGAATCATCGCTTTGGCGTTCATTGAGCGAGTGACTTCCACTTCACGCTCTTCCTCGTTATAGATGACGTCCAAGAGGCCCTGCGCATCTAGATGGTTCTGGATATCTTGCGTCCAGTCCAAGTAGTTCTTGCCAGAGGCTTCAAGGATGGGAAAATCAATCTTGATCGACATTTTTCTACAACAGGAGAAAAAATCTTAATCAGTCAACATATAAAACGACAGGTTTATATGGATTTGGTTTGTATAAGCAACAACAAACAATCGTAAATAAAAACAACGGCTTTGAAAAAACGATTTTTGTTTAAAAATTATCTTATATCGATCGACGGGCCGATATAGAGAGGTCAATAAGTTTCTTGCAAAAATGCATAATTATAAATACAATTTGAGCAAAAAAAATAATATTCGGTCAACCCCTTTCAGTAGCTCTACGTGAATATGACCAGGCGGGAAAATGGGGGAGGAGGGTCACCGGGGACCTCTTAAGAACCAAGCCCCAAGTTCTTTCTGACATCATACCCAAGTAGGTGAGCCTATTCGGAGAGACTTCGTAAAATTTTTGTCAAATGTAAGAATAAATAAGATTTTTCAAGAAATTCACGCTATTTGCGAACTGTGCAAAATAGGTGACAATTTAGTGTGTGCTCAAAATGAGCGTTGCCTTTGAAAAATTATTAACCAAAAAGGTTATTTTTAGGAGGCCCAAATTTGGCGGTGCCAGAATTTGTTTATGTAGCCAAAACCATTTTTCAAATTTTTCAACTTTTTTTTTTCGTAAAAAAATGTACAACATCAGCAAACAACAGCACACAAAAGAATTGGTGCCTAAGAAAGCGGCACCAAAAAAAAAATGTCAACTATTTTTTCGACGTCTAATAAAGCGACGCCAAAAAAATAGCGAGAAAAAAAATACAATTTTATTATTCATCTGTTACAACGATTACTGAATAACATAAAAAAAATGTTACTGAGGTGCTCGCCAGGGCACAGATGGCACTGAGGTGCTCGCCGGGGCGCTCCAAATCCATCATTACCAAAGAAAATGTTAGCATCTAAATTCTCTTTTTCAACATGAAAATTTGCTATCAAAAATTTATTTTCTCAGAAATTAACTAACAAATATATTTATTTTTTTTTTTAAAAAAACTAGTATGCTAAAGGCTAGATTATAGCAAAATTATACATAAAAACCTACAGCCCACTCCCAACATTGGGCTTGAACTCAGGATCAAGCATATAACAGCCCCCACTCAACCAGTGGGCTAACACACTCAAGTATTAAAAAAAAATCTCCTAGATAATAATCTCTTGCTTGTTGTGAGGAAAGAAGAAAACACAGGAAATCCATTTTTTCATAAATATTACATACAAATTTACATATATGTGTTACATTTACAAGCTTTGAATTTTTAACTGAATGGATATATGAATAATGTTACATGTGATAATAAATTTACTATATGTAAATTTATGAAATTTTTTTTTACTGAATGTAAAAATTTATGTGTACTTCAATTATGTGTTTCGTAGATTTTTACACATATATGTAATATGTTACATTCTGGACAATATTTATGTGTGTTTACACATAAATATTACATACAAATTTACATATATGTCGAAAACTCACAAGTTAAATTTACATTATTCATATGTAAACCACATATATTGAAGAAAACTCAAGTAAAACTCAGGCTTTTCCCCAAAACCTTGTTTCTCCCTCTCAAACGCCTGCACAGAAAACTCGGCCTTACGTACGAGCCTTACCACATGCACACAAAAGGCTATAATAGGATCTAAGCTCTCGATCATTCCCCTCCCAAAGTTAACAAGTACGATCTAATTATGACGACAAGATGGAAGACGAGCGACGGTGGAAGCAAAAAAAAAATTTTATTTACCTTTCTTACCGTACGGTGGAAGAAAGTGGGAAGACGATTGCGGATACGCGGGATCGGCGACGAGCGACAGGGTGCGCGCGGGACAACGGTAGGCGGACGTCGAGGCGAGCGGTACGTCGGGTCTCCGACGTTGCACGAGCAAAGTGCTGATAACGTGTTGTGGACAATTAGCTCAACCTCTCTTTATATCAATATATGTCAATGTCCCTCTACAACCTCTCTTTATATCAATATATGTCAATGTCCCTCTACAAGCCATCCCAACCTCTCTTTATATAGGAAGAGAGAGGTTGGGAGTTACAAAGTGAAAAGTCACTTGGGAGTTACAAAGGTGAAGAGTCACCATGATGATGAATTACAACACTTATCATCTTTTATCCTTTCTTCTATCCTTTCATATATATTCAAGGCAAAGTCCAGGAACGCTGGCGGTGGCGAGGCTGAAAAAGTTCGTGAGGATCAATCCGAACGGAGCACTGGCTCCTCTTCGAGGAGCTCAGCAAGCGAGACAGTAGCTCTAGTGCGTCAAGGTTCATTTTTTTTCCCTTCAAAATTGAAAAAATTCAGCCTTTCCAAAGAACCAATACTTCTGAATAACAACGGAGCAAAAGAAACCAAGAAAAACAAATATACAATCTTTAGCTCAAAACTCTTTTTTTTTTTGACCCAAAAAAATCCACAAAAAAATCTAAACAAAACACGTAGAAGAAGAGCCAATGCCAGAAAACTAAGAAACAAACTTTTTAAGTAACAATTGAGGAAAAAACACTCAATTTTTCTAATCAAATGAAAAAAAAAATTCCTAAAATGGTTGTTCGTGTCTTACAAGTGAGTAAGCAAGACAAGGGCAACAAGAAGGGTGCTGCAACCAGCCTCCCGATGCTCCTTATATTCTTACATATTGTATAGCTACTTTCATGATAGTAATGAGGTTGGTGAAGCCATGCGTGATGCGCATGGAGTAGGTGGACTACGTTTTTGGTTATTGCCAGATCCCTAAACAAATGCCAATCGAAATCCCATTGCCAATACCTGAACACGTCCAGACATGTACAAAGTGACAGAGAAGAAAATAAGATGTTTTAGAGTTTGGGTAAAGTGCAAAAAATCCCTCGTTAAATATGTGCCTTTTGCACTAAAAGACCCCATGCTCTTAAAATTTTCAAAAGTATGAAATATGCTCATTTTGTCCCCAAATGACAATTTTACCCCTCCCTCCCCCCTCCTTCATCGGCTGTTTGGCCGTGTTCGCCGGCGACGGAGGCGGAGGGGCGGGTGGGGGTCGGGCGGGGGGGGGGGGGGGGGGGGGGGGGGGGGGGCGGGGGTCGGGATGTCGCTCTCCGGCGAGGAGCAGGGGGGTCGGGGCCGGCGAGGGAGCAGGGGGGTCGGGGCCGGCGAGGGAGCGGGGGGGGGGGGGGGGGGGGGGTCGGGGCCGGCGAAGGAGGAGGAGGGGGGGTCGAGGCCGGCGACGGAGGAGAAGGGGGGGTGGGTCCGGGGAGCGCTCGCCGGTGAGGAGGGTGGGGCTGGGGGCTCGCCGGCGAGGGGGGGATCGGGGGGGTCGGGGGGCTGGGGATCGCCGACAAGGGGGGGTCGGGGGGGCTGGGGAATCGCCGGCAATGGGGGGGTTGGGGGCTCGCCGGCGCCGGCGCCGCCGGAGGGGGGAGGGGCATTTTAGGTATAAATTTTTTAAAATTTGGGTGCAGGGGCCTAATCGAGCAGATTTATAATCTAAGGAGGGGTAAACTGATAAAAAATTCTAAAAGGTCTTTTAGTGCAAAAGGCACATATTTAACGAGGGGTTTTTTGCACTTTACCCTATATATGAAAGACTACCTCGAAACGATTTGAACAAAAAAAAACTGTAAGTGATTTGGACGTCGGAGCTAGAATATATGGTCATGCAAAGTCACGATAGATGCTGAAAAACGAGACTGTTTTTGGAACGAATTTTGGGGCTTTTTTGGACTGAAAAGAGAGAAAAATCTTGATTGTTAGGAAGAAAAAGGGGAGAGAAAGGGGTGATTAGGTCTATGTATGGAAAAGCCAGTTTCTATTAGAATTTGGACGAGAAATTTTTTTTAGCACTGGAACATAGTAGTTTTCTCGGATGCAATAAGTACTTAAACAATCCACTAAGTGAAAAAAAAGTTATTTATGAATTTGGAGCCACCTATAAGTGAAAATCACTTATAAGTGCAGAAAACAAACATACTTATTAGGACCAAATTCAATTATAAGTGAGGTCCTCCACAGAACAAGTGAAATTCACTTTAAGTGGAAAAAAAACACCCCCCTTAATGTTTACGATATTTTTTTTCGCAGGTTTCATGACCGCCAATTGGCCTGTAGTTCCCATTGGCCTCCCTGCTAGCAGCAAATTCCACTCCTTAAAAATCTAAACCGGAGGCCAATGAGAGGTCGATATATGGTGGCGGACCAATTGATTGTCACGATTCGGACAAAATAGCAGTGTCCTAGTGTTTATGATACTTATGATTAAAACTCAATTTGCATAAAATTCTATTTGGTAACAGGTTCTTAAGAACACATTACACTGAATTAAACCACAGTTAGCCTTTCTTGATCTTGGAAGAGGAGAGAGAGAATGGCAGACATAGGCAGTGGAAGTTCAATGGTGACCATAGATGTGGAAGAACTGGATGAAATAGAGATGTCCATGAATAGAAGTCTTCAGACCTTGGGCAAGAAATCCAAGAAGAAAGAGTTGTGTACCATTTATAGAGTATTCCATTCGGTTCGAAAAGAACACGAAAAATACTACGACCCGCAGATCGTCGCCATCGGCCCGCTCCACCACAACGACGACGCTCTAAAGCCGATGGAGCCGTTGAAGTGGCGATACCTCCGGCTGCTCCTCTGCCGGAGTCCCGAAAAGAACAAGCTTCAGAATTACATCAGCAGGGTAAATGAAGTCAGGACGGAGGCGAGGAGCTACTACTCGAAGCCGGTCGAACCCGACGACAGCGCCTTCGTTGAGATGATGGTTCAGGACGGCTGCTTCCTCCTCGAGTTCCTCGTCAATGCCTACACCGGCGACAACGAGAGGCATCTCAGCGACGTGAGGTGGAACCTCCCGCTCCTGCGGAGCGACCTGCTGCTGCTGGAGAACCAGATACCCTTCCCCGTCCTCGAGCTGCTGTTCGATTCGTCCGACATCCCGATCCTCGCCGGCCTCCGCGGCGACGGCTCCTCGGTCACTCTCACGAATCTAGTTGAATCCTACGTCACTCGAAACAAATTGGAGACTCTGCCGGAAGTGTCGAAAGGTCTCGGAAGTGTACATCATCACCTACTCCATGTGCTCCATGCATCCATCCGCCCTACGGGCGGCAGGGATCCGCCTGGCGGCGGCCGACGTTGCTGCGGGCACGCTGCGATTAGCACGTCGATAAAAAGGATGGAGAGCATTGCTGCGGCTCCGTTACTGTGGCTTCTTTCATGTTTCCTTAACTGTCAGATGCCACTGAACTGCTGCGGATCCTGCGGAAGCTGTTCCGAAGAAACGCCGTCCAGAGCGCCGAGATGGATCCCCACCGCCACCCACCTCCAGGACTCCGAAGTTAAATTTAGGAGGAGGAAGGACGCGGCGAGCTTCTTGGACGTCAGGTTCGACAAAGAGGCCGGCATCATGGAGATCCCGATGCTGCCGATCCAGGAGGCTACCATCTCCCAGTTCCGCAACCTGATAGCCTTCGAGCAGTGCTGTCCGACTTCGGGGAGCTACTTTACCAGCCATGCGACGCTCATGAACAGCCTCATCGACACGGCGGCGGACGTCGCTGTGCTCAAGGGCAAGCACATCATCGAGAGCAAGCTCGGCCAGGACCAGGAGGTGGATGAGCTCTTCAACAACCTCTGCCGGGGCGCGTATCTGGACGACGAGGAGCACCACCACCGCGAGCTGTTCCGGGACGTGGTGGCGTATTCCAACATCGAGCGCCACAAGTGGAGGGCGGGGCTCATGCACGACTACTTTGCGAATCCGTGGTCTATCATCTCTCTGATTGCAGCTGTGCAACTACCCGTCTGTCTGCTAGTTTAAGAACGGGATGGTGGAAATGGTTAATGCATGATGTTATGTGATGTTTGAAATTCCATCTTTTTCTGGTTTTGCTTGCAAAATATGTAAATCTAATGGCCATGTTAGATTTTATTGAGATGAACAACCAGATATATAATCTGTACAACACAAGAAGCTGTTGCTATAAATTGATATGATCCCATGATATGTATGATAGGAGATTTACAAAAGATAGATACTGTATAAAGTTACAGTCCCCCCTTTAAGTGGGACTGGAAATATCAAGATCAACCAAACAAAGGATATTGAATGCTGAGGTGATGGCTTACAGCAAGCTGGTCACCAGATTGAATGTAGATAGGATGGATAATTGTAGGAATTAATAATGCCTTGTATTTATTGATGGGGGCTGATTATAATATATATAGTGTCTACACGATTGGGCTTATGGGCCATATTTACAATAGTTACAAATATAATCTAACACCCCCCCTCAAGTTGGAGCATGCAAGTCACAAATGTCTAACTTGGGAAGGAAAGAATCAAACACATGCTTTCCAAGGGGCTTGATGAAGATATCAGCCAGTTGAGTAGAAGTAGGAACATGCGAGGCTATTACGGTGCCATCTCTAATAGCATCGCGAACAAAATGCAAATCCACCTCAATATGCTTATTGTGCTCATGAAATACCGGGTTCTGAGTCAGATGCAGGGCTGACTGACTGTCACAATACACCACCATTGCAGACTCCTGGCGAACGCCCAAACACACCAATAACTCCTTCAACCATTTCAACTCACAAACAAGCGCAGCGAGAGATCGGTATTCAGCTTCAGCGGAAGATCGGAAAACAGTTGGTTGCTTCTTGGTCTTCCAAGAAATAGGAGACCCCCCCAGACACACCAACCAGCCTGTAACAGAGCGGCGAGTCAAGGGACAATTAGCCCAGTCGGAATCACACCAACCAGAAAGACGGAGATCACAATCAGCTTTCAAAAGAACACCCTGTCCCGGTGCATGTTTGAGATATCTGACAACTCTCAAAGCAGCATGCCAATGATCTTGTTGAGGCTCCTGTAAGAATTGAGACAAGATATGCACAGCATAGGCTAAATCAGGGCGAGTAAATGATAGATAAATCAATCTCCCAACCAGCCTCCGATAAGTCTCTGCATCCGCCATCTTTGGACTAGTCGATTATGTCAGCCTGTGATTGGGCTCCATGGAAAAGCCAGCAGGTTGAGACCCCATCAAGCCGCATTCTGAAATGATGTCCAAAGCATACTTTCTTTGACACAAGAAAATTCCTTTTGCACTCCGAGCCACCTCTATGCCAAAAAAGTACTTCAACACACCAAGGTCCTTCATGTGAAAGCAAGAACTAAGGTACTTTTTGAAAGCATCTAAAGCACCTGAGTCATTATCAGACACAATCATATCATCCACATAGATCAAAACATGCAACTCTACCTTCCCTTTAAAAAGAGAGAAAAGGGAATAATCGGAATGAGATTGAATAAATCCATAGGATATCAGGGAAGCAGTAAGCTTAGCAAACCAACAATGTGGTGCATGTTTCAATCCATATAGAGACTTACGCAGGCGACACACTTTGTTGGGTTCACTATGCAAAAAACCTGGTGGCAACTTCATATACACTTCTTCTGTCAGATCTCTATGAAGAAAAGCATTGTGCACATCCATCTGGTGCAAAGTACATCCTCTCACAGCTGTAACAGCCAAGAACGCCCTAACTGTAGGCATCTTAGCTACCGGGACAAATGTCTCTGAATAATCGATCCCCTCAACCTGATGATTACCAAACACAACCAGCCGTGCCTTTAAGCGCTCAACACTGCCGTCGGAGTTGTACTTTATTTTGTACATCCATCTACTTCCCAAAGCTTTCTTCCCAGGAGGCAAATCGACAAGACTCCATGTCCCATTATCTTCCAGAGCCTGTATTTCAGTTTGCATAGCCGTGCGCCAGCTTGAATCTCGCGAGGCCTGGCGATATGAAGTAGGCTCAACACCTGCAGTGATAGCTGCAAGAAAATCTCTGTGTCCAGCAGTAAATATGTCATAACTTAGAAATTGTTTTAGAGGATACGAAGTACCAGAGGAAGTGACGGGAACAGACGAACTGTGGTGAAGGGGGGACTTTTACTTCGAACAACATTCGTCACAAAATCCTGTAATCGTACTGGCTGTGATTTCTTTCTCATTCCTCTTCCCAATACTACCTCGTCAGGCACCACAGTCAACACTGTATCCCCTGTATCATCAGCAGTACCCGCATCACCCCCAGCAGGCTATCCTGTCAATACTTCTGTAGCTACCTGTGCATCCTCGCCACTCGGTGCCGAGCCGCCAGCAACCACTTCGGCCTCAGCAACCGCAGCTGGCACCATCCCAAAAACCTCGATATCGTCTCCCGGCACCCCAACAGATGTATGACGGGTCGCAGAAGACATCTCGCTAGCAGAGCCACACCCAGAAAATTCTTTTTCATAAAAAGTAACATCACGAGACACAAAAAATTCACCAGTGTCCAAATCATACAGTTTTCATCCCTTTTTATCAAGGGGATACCCAACAAAGATACATTTTCTACTCCTGCTAGCAAATTTATCATTTCGGGATTTTAAATCATACGCATAGCACAGACAACCAAAAATACGTAGATGATCATACGAAGGAGCCGAACCATATAAAACTTCATAAGGAGACTTAAACTGCAAGATACTAGAAGGTGTTCTATTTATCAAATAGCATGCACCCAGAACACATTCCCCCAAAAAATCCACAGAAAGAGAACCCTGAAATCTCAATGCCCGGGCGACATTTAAAATATGTTGATGTTTTCTTTCCACCCTTCCATTCTGTTGAGGTGTCCCAACACAGGATGTTTGGAACAATACACCTTGAGATGAAAAATAATCTCGTAATAATTAAATTCAGTGCCATTGTCACTCCGCACACGACGTATCTCAGCCCCAAACTGACGCTTCACCATAGCAATGAATTTAAGAAACATAGAATAAACAGCACACTTATCCTTCAATAAAATAACTCGAACAGCTCTAGAAAAATCATCCACCAAAGTCAAAAAAATCGTGCCCCATTAGATGACGGAACACGATATGGTCCCCACAGATCACAGTATATAAGTTCAAAGCATCTCAAAGCACGACTACTACTATCAGAAAAAGCATCACGAGTCTGTTTAGCTTGATGACAAATATCACAAGCCTTATGAGAAAACACACTACTACCAGAGAGAAAAGGTAAAGTCTGTATTACTTTATCTGAAGGATGCTCCAGTCTGCTATGCCAAACCTCAGAATCACTCTCTTTGCATGCCAGGATCACCGAAGCCAAAGAAGCTGGAACCTTCCCCAAGAAGTAAAGTCCACCCCTTTGTTCACCTGCTCCAATCACCATCCTCGTACTTCGGTCCTGAACAAAACACAAATCAGGAGTAAATAACATATCACATTTTCTGGCACCAATCAATTGTGAGACAGAGATCAAATTGCAAGTCAACGTCGGAACATATAGAACATCTGTCAGCACTAATAAAGCAGTCAAAAATACTTTGTCTCTCAGAACAGCCTCAATATTGCTCCCATCAGGCAAAATCACAGGACAGACAGGGCCCTCAAAGCAATCAACTAAATAGTCACGAGAACCTGTCGCATGAAGAGTAGCCCCAGTATCGAATATCCAAGTGACAGAAGAATTCTTACATATCAGACGATCAGAGTTTGAAGAACCAGGGTTGGAAGGATTGTCATTACCCAACAAGCTCATCAGTTTCTGCCATTGTTCACCTGAGAGTGGTGAAGGATACCCTCCATGCATCATATCCGCCGAACTCCCAGCAAGACTAGCAGGGACACCATGACCAGCAGCGGCGACAAGATGAACAACCCCTGCACCACCAGCCCCGCGTCCTCCATCACGTCTCTGCTGTGGTATCGGGCCTCTGCCACCACCAGCACCACGTCCGCCCTCACACCGAGGACGAGTCTCCCACCACTCTGGATAGCCAATATTGGCAAAGCAAGTTGCAACATCATGACCTGTTTTCTTGCAATGAGTACATATCATACCTGATTTGTCCCTGGAATCTGAGGTCCTATTATTAGAAGTAGTAGAAAGACGAGGTAAAGTCGTGATAGCCAGCGCCAACACCTCCTCAGCAACGGATTGGACCTGAGTTTTTCGTATATCCTCCTCCTCACGGACTGCCTGGTATGCCCGATCTAAACGTGGCTGAGGATCCTGAGCCAGAAGATTAGATCAGGTATGACCATATAACTCAGCATTCAATCCATACATAAAGTCCTGAAAGTGGTCTTCATCCCTCATAGCCTGTAGCTTTGCAGTAAGTTCACTACAGGTACAAGTAGGCAATGGAAAATAAGCAGCTTGTTCATCCCACATAGACTACAAATTTCCAAAGTAGGTTTTTACAGACATCGAAGCCGTTTGTTTACACTCAGCCAAAGCCACCTTAATTTGTTGCTTTCGAGTGCCATTACTAACAACAAATCTTTTCTCCAACAAGTTCCATAATGGATAAACCTCTTCAAAGTACGGCAAAGATTTATTCAGAGATGGATCAATGGTATTAAGAACCCATTGAACCAATAGCGCTTGCACACATCTCCAATCAAGCAATTTACTAGCATCATTAACAGGTTTGATTTCAGTACCTTCAAGAAAAGTGATCTTTCGCCTAGAGATCAGAGAGAGACGTATCGACCGAGACCACTCAGCATAGTTCGGTCCACGAAAAATAATAGGAGTAATGATATTTCCTGGTTGATCAGCAGAACTCAGAAAATATGGATCCTTCGGATTAGGATAATTTGGGTTGTGTGCACCGCCACCGCCAGTCGCGACGGAGTAGCTGGACGCAGTATCATCAGCCATCGCGGATGTCGGGTGTACAAAATTTTGTACTACTCCGACGGATCAGTCGAACGAGATCGCGGATGTCGGGTGTACAAAATTTTATAGTACTCCGACGGATCGACCGCGAATTGTCCGCTGATGGACGGGGTCGGCGGCGAATCTGCCGCTGCTGGACGGGGTTTACGGCGAATCTGCCTCGGTCAGTGCGCCAGATCGGACGCGTAGGGGTCGACGGCAGGCTGCGTACGGTCGGCGGCAGACGGCGCCGGATCTGGCACGGTCAGACGTGTGAGCGATGTGGTCGGCGGCAGGCGGTGTACGGTCGGCGACAGGCGGGTACCGGATCTGGCGCGGTCAGGTGCGGGAGCCGACGGCGTACGGTGGTCGGCAGCAGGGCTGCCGCGGTCACGCGCAGGATCCGTGGGTAAGGGCCAGCCGGTGCAGTCGGGCGGCGGTGGTCAAGCTGGGAGAAGGGGCGCCCAATCGGGCGCCAAAATCCGGTGGAGGAGTATAGGTTTTGGCGGCTAGGGTTTTTCCGGAGGCTCTGATACCATGTAGAAAATAATAATGCCTTATATTCATTGATGGAGGCTGATTACAATATATATAGTGTCTACACGATTTGGCTTATGGGCCATATTTATAATAGTTACAAATATAATCTAACATTAATACCAACGATCCATTATTTGTCAATAACAAAAGGCAATTTATAAAAACACATCTAAAATTACTCAAGGCTAGCAAAGGATGGGGACTAATCCAATTTAGATGAATTATTACTCAGGGCAGCCCATGCCCATTTTTACTAGGGGCTGTCCACCCTCAAATTCCTCTAAGTCCTTTCAAACCTAATCATTTTTAACTTTAAGTCTCTCTCTCTCTCTCTTCAAACCCGGATCTGGAACTATAGGGGGATGGGCCAGAGGCACAGAAACTGGACTGGGCATGGGCAAATAAACCCTAGAATTGCTAGGATCAAAATTACTGAGTAAAAATTGGGTGGGATTAGCATATGAAAATATGTGTTCATGAAAAAGAACGTCCCTGTTAACAAGTATTTTGTGAGAAGCCAACTAAAAAAGTTGATAATCCTTTTGCCCATAAAGGTAGCCTACGGAAATATAGCTAGAGGCCCTAGGGGAGAACTTGTCCTTGTTATGAGAGAGGATAATGGTGTAATAAAGGTATCCAATGCACAAATGTGAAAATTAGATGGTGCCTTGTTAAATAATTGTTGGTAAGGTAAGACATTTTGTAAAAAAAGGTGTGGATGTACAATTAATGAGGTAGACTATAGCGAGAAGGCAATAGCCCCAAAATTTTATGGGCAAGTGAGCTTCAAACTTAAGGGCTCGAGCAGCCTCAAGCAAATGGTGGTGCTTGCTCTCAACAACTCCATTTTGTTGAGGGATAGCCATGCAACTTGTATGATGAATAATAACCCTTGTCAAGAAAATAAGATATCAAAGCACAAAATTCACTGCCATCTTCGGATCTTACACATTAGACTGATTTGGAAAATTGAGTTTGCACCATAGAGAAGAATTGTTGTAAGAGAGACCGCGTTTCTCCCTTGGTGTGCATAAAATAGACCCACAAAGTGCGAGAATAATCATTTACTATGGTGGAAAACAAACGGGCTACCCACTCCACATGTCCACATGTATTATGGGAAAAATGGAAGTACTAGTAATGGTGCTTAATGGAAATGGTAACTGAGTTTGTTTAGCAAAATGAGAACAATCGCAAGGTGATAAAGAAGAACTAGTTTTTTATTCAAAGATAAAATCAACATATGCAATCTTTTGCTCAAAATATGGTTTAAACGCTTATGCCAAGTATCAAGGGATACATTATTTGAAGTGATAACAAAATGAGCAACGACTAAAACTTGTAGTATAGTCCATTATATTCCTTAGCCACTCTAATTAGCATCCTCCATGTGGTCCCGAAAGAAACATAAATCACAAATGACGACGCACAAAAGACATTTTCTAAAATGACATGTAAAGATAAACAAACTAAACCAACATGAATTTGAGCATAAGAGCCATCAAATGTAACAGGAGGATGATTGTTAACATGAATGAAATTGATTAAAAGAGATGGATTAGAAACAATGTGATGATATGCTTAATCCAAGAGTCACGATTATTAAAAGTGGCTAAACAAATTTTTTTACCTGCTACATTCATAGACAGACCAATGTTACCATTCGTTAACATTGCTAAGAGTTGCTGGTATTGCTCAACAATAAGTGAAGGTTGAATTTGATTAAACTGATCTCTTACCGACCAACTCGCCAATTCATTAGTAACCTTAGGTTTGTGATTTTTGTGTCTCGATGGAAACCCGTGCAATTTACTCCTTATCGCGATAATGGCATGACCTTTTGCAGTAATCGCAAGGTCTTTTCCACTGATTCCTTCCCTGTGTTTGAGAATAATGATTCGTCTGACCACTGTGTTGGCCGAAAATGTAGATGCGGACGACCCATGCTACAATGAGCCCGTGCCGCTACCATAATTTAATCCCCAAAAGATTAAGAGGAAGGGACATGTTGAACTGCAATCGCAGAGTTCTCCATACCGCAATGTTGGTCATCAGAAACCGATCGCTGACATTCTTCATGCAATAGAGGTGGGTATGCTCGTTGTACTGTGGGGAGAGGATCCATAATTAGAAGTTGGACAGAGTAATTTTAAATCCATCATTCAATCTCATCAGGAAGGCAAGTAGGTATTCACGCATGACCTTTTGTTGAAATTTTTTGGAGGCGCCACTGGTATATGCTGGTGCATCCTCCAATGAAGTTAATTTCTCCCAAATGGTTTTAAGCCTTGTATAATAGGAAGAAATTGATTATGAATCATGGCTAAAAACTGCTATTTCTCTCCGAAGTCGGTGCACCCTTGGAGGTTAGATAAGTTGTCCCCGTAAACCAGACCACACTTCAAGCAACCATCAATGAAGCCAACTTTATTTTTGGCGTCCAGAGCAAGTGTGACTTAACGACTCCATATACCATAATTGTTGCCGTCCAATTGCTGTGAAATGAGTGATGCTCCAGGGCTGTCCGAGCGACGTAAATAATAAGTACTTGAGAGATCTCCATGGTGGTTTTCATTTTTTGTTGAGAGCAACAGCCATGAGAAATGCCGATGTTACTTTGTTGAGTGGAGCTTTGATACCATGTAAATCTAATGGCTGTGTTAAAATTTTATTGGGATGTGTTGTAAATATAAGCTAGAGAGTTACAAGTTTTAATTAAAGAGAAGAAACACCCTATGTTATATGTCATGTTCATATGCATGACAAGTTTCATTTCGGTTTCCTCATTTTCTATTTAACTTATACCTTTAATAAACATGTAACTTATGCAATTACATATGCTATATAAGAGCATCATCTTGTATCCATTTTCATCAAGCAAAATCAAAAAACATTATTCCACTTCAATATTTTGAGTATCCTCTTCTAGTGTTTTAGAAACAAGAGAACACATTCCTCTTGTGCTTTCACATCTCCTGAAGAAGTTATCTCCATCAAAGTGGTATCAGAGCCAGAGAGGTGTCATGGCTTCCAACAACAACAATAGCATATTGCAGCCCCAACTACCTCGCTTCACCGGCAAGAATTACAACCAATGGAGTATTCAAATGAAGGTCCTCTACCAATCTCAAGATATTTGGGATATCGTAGAGAGCGGAGTTGCGGAACCCGCTGATGTGGCTAGTCTCAATGCACAAAAACTTCAAGAATTGAAGGAAGCTCGCAAGAAGGACAATAAAGCATTATTTTTCATCTATCAAGCGGTGATGAGGTTATATTTGAAAGAATATCGACGGTGACTTCGGCAAAGGAAGCATGGGAAAGATGTAGAATCCATTCTTCATACAAGGGAGATGACAAGGTGAAAATGGTAAGGCTACAAACTCTTCGTAGTGAATCTGATACACTAAGGATGAAAGATGTAGAATCCATTGAAGATTATTCCAATCGGGTTATTTCAATTGTTAACCAATTGAAAGTGAATGGTGAGAAGTTGAAGATCAAAAAATTGTTGAGAAGATTCTACGAAGCTTGACTCGAAAATTCGAGTGTACCGTAGTAGCCATTGAAGAATCCAAAGATTTGTCTACACTTTCAGTAGAGAGTTTATTGGGTTCACTTCAGTCCCATGAACTCCGTATGAAACAATATGATTCCACTCCTCTAGAGCAAGCTTTCCAAACACATGTCTTTTAGAGGCGGTTCGAGTGGAAGAAGAGGTGGTCCAAGAGGTCGTGGAAGAAGAAGACACAATGGAGGCAGATACATCGAAGATGAGAAAAAGGAAGATGTTGATTCTTCAAATTGGAGAACACGAGGAAGAGAAAGAGGAAGAGCTGCAAGTAGAGGCCAAAGTAGAATTCGTAAAGATTTCATCAAGTTCAATGTTACAATTGTAGAAAATATAGCCATTATCAAACAGATTGTTGGTCCAAGAAGACCAATAATGAAGATGGAAGCTCAACTTTCATGCATGAAGAAAAAAAGTGAGAACGACGCTCTCTTTCTCGCTTGCAATGTTGAAGAAGTTACACATGACGAAGTATGGTACATCGACAGTGGCTGTAGCAACTATATGACTGGAAACAAGAAGGTGTTCATGAACCTTGATCAATCAATTACAAGTGAAGTTCGAACTGGGGACGACAAGAGACTCTCAGTGAAAGGCAAAGGTGATATTCTTGTCCAATCAAAGAAAGGAGGTAAAGCTCATCTCTAGCATTTTCTATGTTCCCAGACTCAAGCACAATCTTCTGAGTGTTGGCCAGCTTCTATTGAAGGGATTCCAGCTTCATTTTAAAGAAGAACTGTGTGAGATAAAAGACAATAATGGTGCTCTTATCACGAAGGTAAAGATGACACTAAGCAAGATGTTTCCTTTGAAGCTTCATTCTTAAATTGACTCATGTATGCATACTATCCAAGACAACTCGTGGCTATGGCATCTTAGATTTGGACATCTAAGTTTCAAAACTCTTTCACTCATGGCTAGCAAGAATATTGTTGAAGGCATGCTGAAGGTTGTTATTCATGAGAAAGTATGTGACGGATGTGCACTTGGAAAGCATCACAGGAATTCTTTTCCAATTAGAAAATCTTGGAGAGCATCAGAACCACTTGAGGTTATACATTCAGATCTTTGTGGTCCAGTGCAAACTACTTCAATTGGAGGTAATCGTTATTTCCTTACCTTTATTGATGACTATAGTAGAAAGACATGGGTTTTCTTCCTTAAAGAAAAATCAAAAGTATATGGATATTTCAAAAACATTAAGGCATTGGTAGAAAAGGAAAGTGGCTTCCCATTGAAGACTTTGCGTACCGATCGCGGAGGTGAATATGTTGGGCATGATTTTCAAATTATTTGAAGGAAAATAGAATTTGTCATTAGCTTACTGCTCGATATACTCCTCAGCAGAATGGGATCACAGAGAGGAAGAACAGAACAATTGTGGACTTAGCTCGAAGCATGTTGAAGGCAAAAGGTATTCCTAATGACTTCTGGGCTGAATCTATTGCATGCGCTATCTATCTTTTGAACCGTGCATCATCTAAAAGTTTGCAAGACTAGACTCCTTAAGAAGCTTGGAGTGGTCATAAGCCAAGTGTGGCTCATTTAAGAGTTTTTGGTAGCATTGCTTATTCTCATATTCCAGACGAGAGAAGGAAGAAGTTGGATGACAAATCTGAAAAATATATTTTCTTAGGATATAGCGAGCACTCCAAGGCGTACAAGCTATTTAATCTAATTACCAAGAAGCTTGTCATAAGTAGGGATATGAAATTTGATGAAGCAACAACCTGGAATTGGGCTAAAAATGACACAAAAGGCAAAGTAGTCCATGTGGAAGAAGAAAAAGGAACACAAATTCAGCATGATGATGATGAGGTAAACACTCCACCTCTTTCTCCTCATTACTCTCCATCTTCTGCATCTTCATCTTCTCTGTCTTCCAGTTCACATCCTCCTCCTAAGAAGACAAGGAGCATACAAGAGCTATATGAAGCAACAAAAAATTTGGAAAAAGATTTAGCTAATTTTGCCTTATTTGCCGATGCTGATCCAATTACTTTTGAACATGCTTCAAAATAAGAGAAGTGGAAGTATGCTATGGATCAAGAAATTGATTCTATTCAAAAAAATAAAACTTGGGAGCTTGTGAGCCTTCCAAGTGGGAACGAAGCTATTGATGTGAAGTGGGTGTACAAGATAAAGCTGAATTCTAAAGGTGAAACTGAAAAACACAAGGCTCGTTTAGTCGTGAAAGGTTACAAACAAAAATTTGGTATTGATTACCAAGATGTGTTTGCCCCTGTTGCTCGTCTTGAAACCATACGAATTGTTTTAGCTCTATCAGCTCAAAGAGGATGGAAGGTTTATCAAATGGATGTCAAGTCGGCATTCTTCAATGGTTTTCTTGAAGAAGAAGTCTATGTGCACCAGCCACCTGGTTATGTAGTAGAGGGTGAAGAAGAGAAGGTATGTCATTTGAAGAAGGCTCTCTGTATGGGCTCAAGCAAGCTCCGAAAGCATGGTATAGTCGCATCGACAACTATTTTTTGAAGACTGGATTCAAAAGATGTCCCTTTGAGCATATATTTTATATCAAAGAAGGCGATCGAGGTGAATTCTTGATGGTTAATTTGCTTATATGTGGATGATCTAATTTTTACTAGCAATACTACAAGCATATGTGATGAATTTAAGAAGGCATTGATGCATGAATTCGCACTACAACAAATATGGCCTACAATAGCATGCACAGAACGCTATAGAAAGCCTTCAATAGCGTATTCTGTCCGCTATAATTGCCCACGCTATAGTATGTCAAGGCATGTGAACGCTATAACATTATAGCGTTCTTGAATGCTGTAGATGGATGATAGCATTCGTGTATGCTGTGGATGGTTTATAGCATTCGTGAATGCTGTAGATGGATTATAGCGTTCATGAATGTTGTGAATGGTTTATAACATTCAAGAATGTTGTTGATGAATGATAGCGTTCATGAACGTTGTAGATGGATTGATTTATTATAGCGTTCGTCATATGCTATCGTGATAGCGGCCAACAGTTTTGGAAACGCTATTACATTTAGACGTTTTGATTGCTATAAATCTGCTACAGAATTTAATATCTGAATATCCTGTTTTGTATCACATACAAATAATCATAGAAATTCATGCTAAATTGCAATTTTGATTTCAACAATTTCAATCGCAACTTCAATTTCGATCAATAAAGATATAGAAAAGGTTTGCCAAAATATGAACATGTTTTGTTAAAACATTCAAGATGTATAAAAAGTTGTTGTCATCAAAACATTTAAGATGTACAAAAAGTAGTTGTACGCCTAGTAGTCCAAAACAAGCATTCCATTTACAAAATATCTGTAGGCCAAAAAACAGCTCGATCGCCTCTTTCCTTCTAGCTATCCACAACCATCAAAAATTTACACGCCAACCTACACAAAATTAAGAAGAAAACACATTATTATATAAAAAATAAGTTCACACAAGATCATATATTGATGAACAAGATTTATTTATCTTCAACTGAAGAAACGACAGAAACTATTGTGTTTCGGAAAGCGAGGAAAAGAAGGAAACTGAAAAGGTGTCCGTTGTAGAAATGCAACTCGGCTCTACATGGTCTAGTTTTATTTCCTTCTACCGAACATGAAACCAGCCTTAAGGTATTAAAATCTTCAAGAGAAAGACTTAACAGAAAGTTATAGAAGACTAGTACTTACATCAATATATATGATCCAAAACGACCGATACCTACATCAATATATATGGATGGGTTTTTTTACAATGTCTATAACTGGTTCACATTACCCATACCGTGAAGATCAAGTTTGAATCATAAATCTGTCAACTTTAGATCAGAAATAAGATGACTCATCTTGTTCTCGTTATGCATAACTCAAGATAAATATGTACAAGTTCATACTACTCCAAGATATAGCCAATAAACAATATAACATGACTTAAATCTTGCATCATAAACAGTCAACAACTGGTTACTTTAAGCTATAATTACAGTAGATAGTGTAAGAGGCCTCGGTAATGAAAAATTAAACAACGTTTTCCATTACCAACAATAGTTGGTACATGTAAGTGACAAATAAGCCATCCACCCCAACCTGGTTACAGATGAAACAATGGTAAAGTAGACCAAAATAGAGTAGGCACAACGTAGGATTCTAACTTCTATATGAATGGCTTGAAATTATATGTCAGAAACAAATTTAAGAAGATGCTTTTGTTGGTTATTCATAATCCTAGTGAAAGAAAAGTTAATAATTATTACAATGACATTTCTCAGTGGAAAAAAAACCCTTGATTCAGCAGTAAAAGGGGTTAGATGATCATTGTTTAGAGGGAAAAGTATAAATAAAAGAGCATTAATATTGTCATGTAATAGTCATCTTTACACATATGATTCAATGTATAGAATTTTTTGTCCAAGTATCTCCCTCGTTAAACATTTTTTCTACTAAGTAGTAACTAAGTTATATGCCAACGAAATTAATTTAATTAATGTGTACGTGCAGCATATGCATGCTTTCTACTTTCAAATATTCTTGCATCTCCTCCTCATAGCAAAATCTCCCAGGTGCAGGTAAAGTTCTGTTTTTCGTTAGAAGAAAATAAATGTGCATTGGTAGAAATGAGATTAAGGCAACAGATGTCTTGTTGATTACCTTAAGCTTTTCCTTAGTTCCAATTATAATGTAATGTATATACTAGCTGGCGTGACAGCTACAAAAGGATTAAAGCTGCAACAAATATTTTTCTTCCTTTGGAAATCATTTGAGCAATTTTGTTTAGTACCATATCGATTTTAGTTTTATTATTGCTCTTTTTGGTTGAATTTGTTTAAATTGTACTGTTGTATTTTTTTAATGCTAATTAGGCCTTTGATTAATAGCCTTCTTCTGCTACTGTGGCCCCTCCTCTAGCATTTGAAGCCCTCCATATTCCCTTCCAATTTCCAATCCCAGACTTACCAGACATGGGAACATGGGTAAGGAACCCAAAACCCATTTCCAAGCCTCTAAAACTTGAACCAAACAGACCCTAAGGAACAGAATCCCGATCTTTGGTAATCCAAAGAACTAATGTGCATTATCCAAGCCGACCATGGCAGATTTTTCATTCCCTTTTTGGAAAACCTCTTATACTGCAATTTCGTTTCTTAGTATGAACTCCGGTTAGTTTGATCCATTTATTAATATCTTCTTTCCCTCTTTTCAATAGGTACATTTACCTTTTAGAAGATAATAGGTTAGAAAAGACTACCCATTGCCCTTGAAAATTAAATCAATCATGGATATGTAATGTTGGAGGTGTCGATTATAAATTGCTCACTTAAAATCTTCATATGGTTGCTTACGTGAAGTAAGATTTTTTTTTTTTTCAAAAGCTAACTACTTGAAACGTGGTTGTGAAGTTGTCACTTGTTGTTTAATTAATATCTTAGCTTCCAGAATTCTTTCAACCGTGTGATTTTCTTTTTTTAAACTATTTCTTTAACATTATGGACATTATTGCTATTTGATGGGTGATTTTGACAGATGGCTGGATGTGTTTTTAGTGATAACTGGAAATCTCATCTCAAAAAAAAAAAAAAAATCAGGCAAAGAAAAACCCCAAGGTGCAAGGGTAGTATACTAGTTGTGTTCCCAGTTCTCGCAACTTCACTAGAGTTGGCTTCCACTGGGTCCTACACTGGCCACCGGACCAAGTTAAATGTAGATTTATGTTTCCTTACTCTTAATTTATTGTCAGAGTCTGCGAGAACTGTAACTTGGAAGAATTAATTATCCTGAAATTGGAAGAGTTGGAAATATATGAATTTAATGGCAAATAAATATCCAGTAAACTTATTTGTTTTCTGGTAATTTATTTTTATTTGCTTGTCTCATAAAAGTTAACCCAAATGTTGCAGCTAATTGAGAGTACCGTTTTGTTGCAACTGGTGTAGATATATCTTTTTTGTTAACCCAAATTGTCTTTCAACTACCTCAATGTTAAATACAAGCACCTGCCTCTGATGCCAAACTGGTCTAACACAATTCGAAGCCATGCAAAATATGAAAATTGACGATTCCTCACAAAAAAAAATCCCAAGTAGGGTCCTATGACAACTCCATTTATTAAGTATTATTTTTCAACTGGACCTAAAAAAACTCCAAATAGTCGTAAAGACTTAAATCATGACTGTCAACAGGGTTTACATCTCATCGTTGCTCCAGAACTAGTTTAGACTAGGTACCCGATCAAGAAGGCCCTCGCAACACCCTATGACCAATTCGTTGGGACGATAGATAGGAAGTAAAGTCGATTATGGACCATCCTATCCCCCTTTCGGAGTGCCCATATCATGTCCGACACGATACGACACAACTCGACATAATTTATAAATAATAAAATATAAAGAAATTAATATTGATAAAAGTGGACTATGAAAGTGAGAGAGAGAGAGAGAGAGAGGTGTCAAATTAGTGAGAACAGACATATAGTACCAAACGACAACAACAACAAAGCGCCTTACCACTTTAGAAGTCAATGTGAACCGGAATGCTTTGTCGAAAATAAAATGGAAGTGAGAAATAATATCGAGGAGGAGGAACAAGAAGAAGGAAAAAAATACAGTCTGGGAATAAACCTCTATTTATGAGGGAGCGGTCTCTAGCCACGAGGAGTAGCTGACGGTCAAGGTCACCACCACTGAGCCCTTCTCGGTGAGCGCCTCCGTCTTGTTGTAGCAGTCACCATCACTTTCTGCTCCAAAAAGGCAAAAGAACAACAATAAAGACTTTTATCCAAAATCTTTTGGTGTTAGATACACGAACCATTTCTTTCATTTGGCTTTAATAAGGAGCATCACCTTGATTATACTAACAATGCTTGGACAATATTGTTTGCTCCTGAACAAGCGGCAAAGAACCAAAGCCACCATGTAAAAGATTAAAAATACATGATGAGAATAAGATCCTTTAGGGAAGTGCCATAATCTATCATACCACATAGCTAAATACACAAAATTCTAACCATATGTCCTAAGGGAAAAAACTCTGGAAAAAACTTTGATTTTTTGTTCTAACCTTAAGTCTTGAGAGCATAAATCACACCTGTGTATGAAAAAAAAAAAACCAATTTTATTATCAATCCTCATAATAATTCTGAATAGTTTTCCAATATTATTAATTAAGTTCCAATTTCAATCAACCTAGCTTGGTACACAAATAGAATATATTAATCATGAAATAGAACTGAAAGTGAATTTGTAGCAATTAAAATCAATCACAAGAAAGAGAACAAAATTTGTATATATGTAATCATAGATGAACCTTACCACTTTCTTTAGACGACATACAATCTCCCATTGGTCGGGTCCTTTAATGTTGTTTGTCATTTCATTAACCTTATTGCAAATTGTAGGAAAGAAAATATTTATATGTTCTGCTAGGTTTTCTATTTCTTCAGTTTTCCATCTGATGAATCATTCAAAGAAATATTCAATTGAAAGATAACAAGAACAGAGAAACACAACCCTAATTTCAAAATCCCTAAATTTTAAAAGCCCTAATTTTTAAAAAACCCTCTTTTTAGTGAGAGAAGAGAGAGTACCTTATTTTCTAGTCGATCTGGTCTTTGCAAGCAAGGAAACATGTGGATATTCTCGACATAGGGGGCGGAACTTGCCTCCGACGTCCTGCTAGTGGAAAAATTATTCATTTAAAATAGATAGAGAGAGAAAGGGAGAGTTGATTCAATATATATATATATATATATATATATATATAGAGAGAGAGAGAGAGAGAGAGAGAGAGAGAGAGAGAGATGGACTGACCGAAAGAAGAGGTTCATCGGGAAGGAGAGATGAGGGGGATCCCCGTGGAAGAAGGAGGTGCACCGCAGGAGAGAGGGTGTGTGGTCGGGATGGGGAGAAGGAGAATTATTAGAATAAAAGTAGGTCTTTTGGAATACTTAATTGAAATGTCTCCTTACTAAGAATTTTATTTGGTATTTAACATTATTTTTGTAGTTGTTGATTAGGAAAAAAAAAGTTGGCCGTAATTGAAATGGGGGTGGGACCAAAAATGAAAACAACGGGGGGAACGAAAAACATGGAGGGAAGGATGAAAATACTGTAGAAATTTGTAGCAATTTTTTCTCTGTGTAACTTTCACACAATTACTATAGATTCGTAACGGTTATATTCATTACTAACAAATAATCAAACAAAAAAGAATAAAAATATATTTGTAGTAATGTTTATTTATTTTTAGTCGTCTTAAATTTAGCATTCCCACCTACTTTAGGCGAGAAAATGCAACTTTAGGCGAGAATATTTTGTTTAGTTGTCTTAGATTAGTATTCTCCTCTACTTTAAACGAGAATTTTTTTTCTAGTCGTCTTAGTTTTCTCTTGCAAAGAATTTTTTTAGTCGTCCAAACTAATTAACAATCGCTAAAGAGTTAACAATTATTTTTTAAAATTCTGAAGACTTTAGACGACAACAATAACTTTTTAGTCGCTAAAGGTTAGTTTGGACGACTAAATTTTTTTTGTCGTTCCAGATTTTGTGGCCCAAAGCCTCTATTCTTGTAGTGAATTATGAGAAAAATTTTAGGGCCGATAGTTATGCGCGGAAGAAGGAATGTTAGGGGGTTCAGGCTATGAGTTTTGTAAATGTTGGACGCAGATTTTGTAAATTTTTATGCTTTCACGCAAAATTTGCTATAGTATGTTTTTTATCATGTAAAATAAAAACCTACGCTGCTTCTCCTAGGATTCGAACATGAGATCTACTTTGACATACAAACATAGCAATAGATGAATGTTATAGATTCTACAGCATTCAGGAAACGCTATAGATAGATATTTTTATAGCACTGCAGAAAGAACGCTATTGTTGATAACTTTCTATAGCGGGGACACTTGAATGTTATAGAAAAACTGCTATTGTATGTCCTATTTGTTGTAGTGTCGAGATGACTGACATGGGTTTACTTTATTTCTTTCTTGGAATTGAAGTCAAGCAAGAAGAAGATGGAATTTTTATTTCACAAAAAAGTATGCCAATAATATTTTGAAGAAATTCAAAAAGGAGGGTGCCATCCCACTTAGCACTCCAATAGAAGTTGGTTTGAAGTTATGAAAATCTGAAAATGAAAAAGATGTTGATGCAATTCTCCATCGTAGTCTTATTGGTAGTCTTATGTACTTGACTGCAACAAGACCGGATCTTATGTTCGTTGTGAGCATGCTTAGTCGATTCATGGAATCACCAAAAAGGAGCCATTGGGATGTAGGAAAAAGGGTACTAAGGTATCTTTGTGGAACCATCAATGAAGGCATACATTACAAAAGTGTTGAAGATTCAAGGTTGATTGGCTATTGCATGTGATAGTGACTGGACAGGAAGTGTTGATGATTCTAGAAGTACTTTTGGCTATGTTTTTCATATTGGTTCTGGTGCAGTCTCATGGACATCCAAGAAACAAAAAGTCGTTGCTCTTTCAACAGCTGAAGCAGAATATATTGCTTTGGCATTAGCATCTTGTCAATCATTATGGATTAGATGGATCTTGGGTGAGCTCAAACATGAACAAGTTGAAGGTACAATACTATTTTGTGATAATTCTTCAGCCATTTCTCTTACCAAGAAACTTGTTTTCCATGGAAAAAGTAAGCACATCAGGATCAAGTACCATTTCATTCATGATCTGGTTAAAGATGGTGAGATTCATGTCAGACATTGCAGAACAAAAGATCAAGTTGCTGATATATTTACAAAAGCCTTGAAGTATGATATTTTCCAGAAGATGAAAGTGTTGGTTGCTGTGAGCAAAAGCTCAAGCACACAAACAATATTAGTCCCACATTGGCCAAGCATGGGGTCTTGTTTGTGCTCATTTTACTTGTGCTTCTTTTGCTTCGTTAAAGTAGTGTGTAGGAGATCCATGGGCCACACGCGCGCGCCACCGCCGCCGCCTGGCCCGGCTCGGCTCGGTTCGGTTCGGTTCGACGCATGTAACGGGTGCGGGCACGTGCCCACATCTGTGGGCGCCGAATGCCGATCTGATTCCTTCATCGGGTTCGGGCTGAGACCCAAAAATTCTTTTTGCTCCTTCATTTTTTGACCGTTACAAATCATTTAATTTTGTAACGTTTACTATTCAAATTTCGTCCAGATACATTGAACCACATGATTCACATTTGTTTATTTAATAAACGCCAAATTAAATGTCCTTTAATTTTCTGTCCGTTGGTTTAAACCCAACTGCCTATATATTGAGTCCCTCTTCTCCTTCTCAACACACAGAAAAAATAATCTTCTCGAAACTCTCTAGAATTCTCGTCTCCTTCGTGTTACCACTGCTGTTCTTCATTTCGTTGCTCTGGGCAGAGCTAAGTCGGGGTCACTCTCTCCAAGTCGTGTGCGGCAAAGAGATTCCGGTGGAGCAGAGATTTTACCACTAGGAGCGTTCGGATACGGTCTGCACATAGACCCGAGCTAACTCTTAGGGCAGTGCTACGTGCACGACTTCTTCGGAGGCCGGTAATTTTTAATTTAATTAATTTTTTTAATTACAGATTTAAATCGAAGTATTATTGAAGAATTTCCAACAATCTAAGAGTTATCTATTTTCACAAAATATTTACTTTGTTATTTTTCAATTTTCTGTACGAAAATATTAATTATTTGCTAGGAACAAATTTCTTTCTGTTATATACAAAAGTGTTAGAAGTAATTGCTGTTAGAAGTAATTGCTGTCATATACAAATTTGTTTCTATCATATATAAATTTGTTTCTGTCGTTTACAAATTTGTTTCTGTCGTTTACTTTGTTGTTTTTCTTATACAAACTGTTAGAAGCAATTGGTTCTAGTTGCAAAGTTTTCAAATTGGTTCTTCATCTAAAGTTTGCTACATTAGTTCTTCATCTAAAGTTTGCTACATTGCATCTGTTATACAAACTGTCATAGTTTTACATCTAAAGCTTTCATTTAAAATTGGTTCTGTTTGCAAAGTTTGAAAGCAAAAGCTTCTGTTTGCAAAGGTTCTGTTTCGCCATTATAATCTATACTGTTTAAATAAATTTGCTACATTCTTAACAATTGTTTTTTGAATATTCACATTGGTTAATCATTGTCATATATAATACTCTTTGGACAATTGATCTTATATAATTGTCATCACTTAAGTAAATTTTTGTTCAACTAATCTTGTTAGAATTGACACCGTAGAATTTTTTTTTTTATCAATTCTAGCTTCTTTAACTCAATATTTTAAATTAGGCCAAATCAAACAATTAATTAATTTAGTAAAAATTCCTTTAGTTTTTAAGTTCTAAAGTTAAGATTTGTCTGGGAACAAGCCGAAAGGGCCCTTCTGTCAACAAGGCGAAATATCGTCTAAGCGACCGGTACTTAAGAGTTCCAAGTGAACCTCCGCTTGCTGGGATCCGGCCCCTACAGCTAACCCAACCTTATCAAAACTTGAAAAACTAAAAATTTAAAGGTTTATTACTAAAATTATTTTAATTGTTCATTTTGTCACCCTCACTTTTCCCAGTTAGGGGTAAAATGGTAATTTTCTATTTTATAATATTTTTGGGAATTTTATTTCATAAATATTATTATTTAATTATTATAGGAGTCGGGTTCGAATTTCATCGCATTCCGAGTTAAATCGGGACCCCAGTGAATTTCGACTTGAGCTGTAATTAGCATGTTAGCTAACCATGGCCCACCACACTAAACTTTAGGGTTTAAGAGTTTGGACTAGTCCCCCATGAGTTATTTAGTTTAATTATAATTTTTATTTATTTTTAGCAACTTCCTAAACCTAATTTGGAATTTAATTAATATTAGGCTTAGGGAGGGGCAAACTTGTAATTTACAAGTGCCCCTCACCCACCATGCTTGGCCGGCCATGAAGGAGAGGCCCCCCCACCCCCCCTCTTCCTTCTTCACTAAGCAACACTCTTTCTCTCTCTCTTTCAAATTCATTTCTTTCCAAAGCTTTCTTCCTCTTCCAACTCCATTTAGGTATGTCTTTAATTCCTAATTTAATTCTCTTTTGTATTCATGTCCCACACAATAAATGGAGAGGAGAAGATTCTCTACCATTTGCCCACAACTTTGTAGGTTTTTCCTAGAAAAATAGGTTAATGATTTATTAGGATTTAATCCTTAGAGAGTGGTATATATATATATATATACATGTATATTTTTGTGTGTGTATATATTTTGATGTGTTTGTTTTGTTATGAAAATTGTGTCATGAGGATGAGAGTGGTGAGGATGTGTGTGTGTTTGTGTAGTGTGAGGATGTGTGTGTTTCTGTATATATATATATATATTTATATATATATATATATATATATATATATATATATATATATATATATATATATATATATATATATATATATAGTTATATGAGTGTATTTATATAGATATATGGATGTGTGTATAGGGATGTGTGTGTGTTATATATATATTAGATGGATAGATAGATATCTAGATAGATATATAGATAGATATCTAGTTATATATATATATATATATATATATATATATATATATATATATATATATATATATATATATATATGAAGTATATATATATAGGAAGAAGTAGAAGGAGATGAAAAAGAAGAAGAAGAGCAGCCCAGCAACAGCAACATGCTGCAGTAGCAGCAGCATCAGACCTGGCTGCTGCCAGGTCTGAATCCCCCCCCCCCCCCTTTTTTGGGCTTTTAAGCCTATTAAACCCCCCCCCCCCCCCCTTTCACCTATATATATATATATATATATATATATATATATATATATATATATATATATATATATATATATTTTTTTTTTTTTTTTTTTTTTTTTCCCCTTTCACCTATATATATATATATATATATATATATATATATATATATATATATATATATATATATATATATAAAAATATATATATATATATATATATATATATATATATATATATATATGTATTATATATGGTTAGAATCGTAGAGAAGAGTAGAAGAAGATTATGGAATGAGAAGTTAGGAAAGAATTAGAGGTTAGAAGGAAGGATTGAAAGAAGTTAGAAGAATAGGAAAAAGACTAGAATAGAAATAGGGGAAAACCGAGTTAGAGGGCGAAACGGAGCTCGGAGTATCGGATTGAGTTGAAACTTGGCGTGGGGCAAGAATACGTGATTTAGATTTTGTGGGTAGGCTTTCGGGTGGAATTCGGGGTTGTAGGGCGCCGGTATCGCGCCGTACCATTCCGTATCTTGAAATATTCAAGATACCGGCAATGGGCCGTAACATGGACCAGATGTCCATTTTACTTAGGTATCTTGGTAGGTAATATATGTATAGGCTAGTACCTTACTACCCTAGGGAGCTCGGGTCAAAATACCAAGCGTAGGTAGGCTAACTTGATAGTTGCCGAAGCTAGAATTTTACCCTTTTTAAGGGTAAAATAGGATATTGGCCTACGACCAAGATATGAGTTTCGAAGTCCAAGATGGACTTGGATATGGGTTGTAGAGGTTGGTAATAGTTAGAAATAGTCGCCTAGACGTAGTCTTGGCCCCGGTTGACCACGGTTGACTTTTTGGACCAAAAGTCAACTATGGGTCAACGCTTTACCCAAATTAGTCCCAATTTCCATTAGACTTGTGTAGTTGAGCAAAAGTCAACTATTAGTCACTATTGACCTAGAGTTGACCTAGAGTTGACCAGAGTTGACCAGTTGACCAAAAGTCAACTGTAGGCCAACTCTTGACCCCGTTTGACTTTTTTCGACTTGTTTTGACCCGTGATGCCTGGTATGACCTAGGATTGACTTGGTTAGGCTTAGATTGACTTGATATAACTTTGATTTGACCTAGATTGACTTGACAGGACTTAGTGTGACTCAGTGAGACCTAGTTTGACCTAGATTGCATATCATTCTTTGTAAATCATTCCTAAACTTGTTTAAACCTAAATTAACTTAACAGTATCTCATATCTAGGTCTTCTGATACCGCTCTGAGCACTGATATATCCTACAACTCAGGACAGCAGGCGAGTACATTTACTGATAGTTTTTATTGTCTTGATATTTGCTATATCCGATTCAGTTGTAGTGTCTTACTTGATTCTCAGACACGATAGTTCACGGACTAGTATTGTCGGATTCCTGTCATGAGATGTCATTTCTGGATTTCTTGGGATACTGTTACTTGCCTAGTCTTGATTCTCGTACTTGTATTGACGCCGATTCCTGAAGAGGACTTGCTCCCCTCCTTGGGAATCCCGCGTCATGACGTGCTATGTCCGGATCCGTATACTATTCGGGGAATGAGGAATATTATAGATAGTGTGATCAATACCCACCTTGAGTTACTACTTGTATCATAGCTATACCCTCACCTCACGATGGGTATAGCCTGACCTGTGCTACTACTTGCTCCATAGCTTACCATCCCCGGCCGGGCCGAGTCCACGTACTTGTAGTCGGTCGGCTGGAAGCCTGATACTTGACCCATACCGATCACATTAGGCTATAATGTTCGAGGCATATTTTATGTTTACTTTTTCTGTCATATATCCTGTTCTGTTCTATATTCAGTACTTTCTCACCATGCATGATATACAGTTACTCACATGCTCTACATGCCTTTACATTGTACCTTGATTGGAGACTAAGTTCTGCTCGGGAGAAGAGTTACAACCCCGGTCCTTATTTGGTTTAAGGGTTGTAACTCGACTTCCGAACGGTTCCCAAGTCTTCATATATCTTTGTCTTGTAGTTCATTATACTGTCTCTTATAGAATTTGTCAATTCATATGGAACTGCTGTTAGTGTTTGTACTTGCTCATTTTTCTGACAGGATACCGTTATGATATATTACAGATGATTCTGATACGGACTGCTCGACCTATTATGGGCTCGAGTCAGATGGAGTAGCCTTAGATCGTGGCCTTATAGTAGAGCCACTAGATTTTGTACTTCCAGAGTAGGGTAGGTTAACTAGGTTTGACTGGACTGCGATCCAGCTAGTTTATCAGACTGTAGTTCTATATTCTATTTTGATACCCTGTGATGTATATATCTGGGCTTGTATTAGACTCTGCACTTATTTACTCTTTCATCTATCATATGTCTTTCCTCTGAGCTATCTACCTTAGTTTTATTCTGTGATTGAGACTGTATTGATATGTCACCTCCATTCGGAGAGTATATACTGTACAGGTACATTTTAACTGTTAGTCGTAGGTATTTACAGACGTTATATACAGCGTTCTACCGCCGATTCTGCGGCATAGGCTGGACGTACCCACGTGCTCGTGCCCCTCATAAGGGTGCGGGTCGTGACACGTTTTTGTGGCGGCCCATGCAGGTCTGTGTCGTAATTAGTGCGATCTCGTAATGGTGCTCGACTTAGAGTACTAATTACGAGCCTGCAATTAGGACGTAGGACCTAGGACATGATAGGAGTTTCTCAATCACACCTAAAAAAATTTGATCTTTTGATTATCATGATTATTCACCTTGTATTAAAATTAACTGTCCTTCTCTAATAATCTACTAATGTGCCATATTGATCTATTTGTTTCAATTCGTCTCCAGGATGACGAAGACGCATCCGCAGGCCTCTGGATCGAGTAGCTTGCCCAAGAGATCTGACCCGATCGAAGAGGAGGTTCATGAGACTGTCCCCAGTGATTCTACTATTCCAGAGACCCCGGCAGTTGCACAGGGAGGTCTACCACCTCCACTCCAGAGGGTTACGGCCGTTGTTCCGGAGATACTGCCGCCACCACCATCGGTACCGACGGATACGTACCATATGTTCCTTCTCCTTCAGCAGATGATGGAGACACAGCGGGCCCAGGCAGAGGCGTCGCAGCGCCAGTCGGAGGTGTCACACCGACAGATCGAGATGCTGAGGCAGAGTATGGAGAACTCGTATCAGCTTGCCCTAGCAGCAGTAGAGAGAGTGGCACCGGGTACGGTACAGGGCCCTACTGGCCAGCAGCCGTACCAGCAGCAGTCCAGGCCGGGGACAGTATTGGACTTCAGGAAGATGAGCTCCAGGAACTTCACAGGTACGGAGGGCATCCTTTACGCAGACGACTGGCTAGAGGATGTAGAGCGGAGCATGGAGCTGGCAGAGCTTCCTAGAGCACTTTGGGTTTCGGCCGCAGCCAGCCGATTCTTCGACATTGCGCTGACATGGTACCGTACGGATCCTCGTACGTCGGTGAGAGGGCTGACTTGGGAGAACTTCCGGAGGCTCTTCAAGGAGAAGTTCTTCCCGGACGTGGCTCTTACAGTATTAGAGGGCCAGTTCGTGGGTCTAGTGCAGGGGAACTCGTCGGTGGACGAGTATGCAGCTGAGTTCTTTCGCCTTAGCAGGTTTGCTCCCGACATGATCCAGGATGAGGAACAGAAGGCTCGTAAGTTCCTTAGGGGACTTATTCATGCAGTGCCCACCCGCACCTCGGGTCGTCGTGATGCGACGTTCGATCAGATATTGATGGACGCGCAGATCGCAGAGGAGGACTTCGGCCTCAAGCCGAAGAGGAGCGAAGATGCTATGGGGGCGAGTTCCAGTGCGGGACCGACCAAGCGTCCCCATATTCAGCAGCAGCAGAGGCCGTTTCAGCAGCAGCAGCCTCTGTTGCAGATTCAGCAGGCACCGGCGCGTGTCCAGCAGTATCAGGGTCAAGGCCAGAGGCAGACCCAGCAGTGTGCTTTCTGCAGAAAGACGGGGCACAGCAGAGACGTGTGCCGGAGGAGGTTAGGCGCTTGCCTATTCTACGGAGGGACCGACCACCAGCTGAAGGGCTGTCCTGCTCGGGCAGCCAAGTGAGGCCAGGACAGGGTACAGCCGGCTAGAGGACCCGCAGTTCAGCAGAGGGGTCCTCCACTTCAGATGCAGCAGCAGCATTTTGTTCAGCACCAGAGGGGAGCACCCGCGGGCAGGGTGTTCGCTTTGGCAGCAGAGGAGGAGGCAGAGCCCGTGGGAGATGTTGTTGCAGGTCATGTTCTCCTAGATTCCTTTCCTGCTTTCGCCTTATTTGATTCTGGGGCGACCCATAGTTTTGTGTCTGTTTCTTTTGCTCTGAGACACAATATCATTGCTGAATACATGGGTAGGACTTGCAAGATTATGACCGGGGGAGGTATTATCCTGGTTAATAATATTTGCAAGGGACGGAGAGTCACTCTGAGAGGCCGGGACTTGAGTGCATGTCTGCTCGTAATGCCCCTACCGAGGTACGATATGGTACTTGGTATGGATTGGTTGAGCATGCACCATGCTAGCATTGATTGCAGAGGAGGCAGAGTTCTTTTTAGGACGTCGGATGAGCCAGAGATCGAGTTTGCTCGAGGAGCAGCGGCGCCGGAGGCTGGATTCTGTGGAGCTTTGTTGGCGGGGCAAGATTTGCCACATCCGTTGATTGCTGAGTTCTCGGATGTCTTTCCCGAGGAGTTGCCGGGGATGCCGCCAGACAGGGACATTGAGTTCTCCATAGACTTGGTGTCGGGCGCCGAGCCCATCTCGCAGCATGTCTATAGGGTGAACAACAGCGAGTTGATAGAGCTGAAGAAGCAAGTCGACGAGCTGCAGGACAAGGGGTTCATCAGATCCAGTTCTTCGTCCTGGGGAGCGCCAGTCCTGTTCGTGCCGAAGAAGGACGGTACGTCCCGCATGTGCATTGATTACCGGGCGCTCAACAACCTCACTATCAAGAATAGGTATCCTTTGCCGAGGATCGACGACTTGTTCGATCAGCTGAGTGGGGCAAAGGTCTTTTCGAAGATAGATTTGAGGTTCGGGTATCACCAGCTGAAGGTGAGGCGGGATGACATTCCGAAGACGGCATTTCGGACTCGGTACGGCCAGTACGAGTTTATAGTGATGCCATTTGGGTTGACCAATGCTCCCACGGTGTTCATGAACTTGATGAACAAGGTATTCCATCAGTACCTTGACAAGTTTGTGGTGGTCTTCATAGACGATATCTTGATCTATTCGAAGATGCAGGAGGAGCATGAGGAGCACTTGAGAGTTGTGTTAGAGACTCTGAGGAGGGAGCAACTCTACGGGAAGCTTTCGAAGTGTGAGTTCTTCTTAGACCAGGTGGAGTTCCTAGGTCATGTTGTGACCGAGCACGGGATTTCAGTAGACCAGAGGAAGATTTCGGCAGTGGAGTCTTGGTCTACGCCCAGTTCAGTTGTCGAGGTTCGGAGCTTTCTGGGTTTGGCTGGTTATTACCGGAAGTTCGTCCAGGACTTCTCGCGGATTGCAGAGCCGATGACTAGACTCACCAGGAAGGACGTGGAGTTCGTCTGGACTGATGAGTGTCAGGCTGCATTCGATGAGCTGAAGAGGAGGTTGACTTCAGCTCCGATCCTGACTTTGCCATCTGGGTCAGGAGGGTTCTCGATTTTCAGCGATGCTTCCGGGAAGGGTTTAGGGTGTGTTCTTCAGCAGCACGGGAAGGTGATTGCCTATGCATCCAGGCAGTTGCATCCTCATGAGAAGAACTATCCTACTCATGATCTGGAGTTGGCCGCGGTGATATTTGCTTTGAAGTTATAGAAGCATTACCTGTACGGAGAGCGAGTTGAGATCTTCACAGATCACAAGAGCTTGAAGTACGTGTTCACTCAGAAGGAGTTGAACATGCGACAGAGGCGGTGGTTAGAGCTGATGAAAGACTTCGATATATCCTTGCAGTACCATCCGGGGAAGGCCAACGTAGTTGCAGATGCCTTGAGCAGGTATCCAGTTGCTATGTTCTTGACGACAGATCGTCACTTGTTGGCCGACCTGGATAGTTTGGGTATCGAGGTCATCATTCCGGGCGTGGAGATCCAGATGTGGGGTTTGCAGATTCAGTCTGAGCTGATGGATAGAGTCAGGTTAGTGCAGTATGATGATGTTGCCCTGAGGAGCATCAGGGAGCAGGTGAGGATGAGCTTGCTTGACGATTTCTCTGTAGCCGAAGACGGGTCGTTGTGGCACGGTACTAGGCTGTGCGTTCCGCGTGGAGAGCTTGGGGAGGAGGTTCTTCAGGAGGCGCATCGCTCTCAGTATTCTATGCATCCTGGAGCCAACAAGATGTATAGTAACCTGAGAGAGAACGTATGGTGGTATGGCATGAAGCGCGAGGTAGCTCAGTTTGTATCTCGTTGTCTTGTGTGCCAACAGGTGAAGGCCGAGAGGCAGAGACCAGGTGGATTGCTACAGCCGCTACCCATTTCCGAGTGGAAGTGGGAGCACATCACCATGGACTTTGTATCTGGACTTCCACGGTCGCCAGGAGGAAGGACGCGGTTTGGGTCATAGTTGATAGATTGACCAAATCGGCCCACTTTTTGCCTTTCAAAGTGGGTTTGTCTACGGAGAGGCTGGCTGAGCTGTATGTTCGTCAGATTGTGAGATTGTACGGAGTTCCAATGAGCATAGTTTCAGATCGGGATAGCCGATTCACTTCCCACTTCTGGAGGAGTTTGCAGGCTAGCTTGGGCACCTCGCTCTAGTTTAGTACTGCTTATCATCCTCAGACAGACGGACAGTCGGAGAGGACCATCCAGACCTTGGAGGATATGCTTCGTACATGTGTGCTAGATCTCGGAGGTTCTTGGGAGGACCATCTTCACCTGGTAGAGTTTGCTTACAACAACAGCTACCAGGCCAGTATAGAGATGTCACCATTTGAGGTTCTATATGGACGGAGATGCCGTACTCCCTTGTCTTGGGACGATGTTGGCGAGCGGGCGCTTCTTGGGCCGGAGATGGTTGTGGATGCGGCCGAGAAGGTCAGATTGATTAGAGACAGACTCCGGGTGGCTCAGGATAGGCAGCGGCATTGGGACGATAGTCACCGGAGACCGTTAGAGTTCGAGGTTAGTTTCAGTTCTTGTCATGTTTGTTGTGATTGTTTGTTATTTGTGTGTTGAGTTTTTGTCTTGTGTCTAGGTTGGTAACATGGTATTTCTGAGGATATCCCCGACACGTGGCACTATTCGCTTTGGCGGCGGTGGGAAGCTCAGTCCGCGCTACATCGGACCTTTCACCATCTTAGAGAGGATCGGTGCAGTAGCCTACCGACTGGACTTGCCTACCAGGCTCGAGGGAGTGCACAACGTGTTTCATGTATCTCAGCTGAGGTAGTACGTGGCAGATCCTAGCCACGTATTGGACCATTCAGCGATACAGGTGGGACCTACTCTCAGCTATCCAGAACAGCCGGTAGAGATTCTGGATCGCAGGGAGAAGGTGCTCCGGAACCAGGTCATACCCTTGGTTCGGGTTGCATGGAGACATCACTCTCCAGGTGAGTCTACCCGGGAGAGGGAGGACGATATGCGGGAGCGTTTCCCTTATCTTTTCGCGCCCTGAGGTATAAACTTATTTCTTTAATTCTGTTTGTGATTTCCTGTGCTTGTTGTCTTCAATTTCGAGGACGAAATTTTTTTAAGGTGGATAGACTTGTCACCCTCACTTTTCCCAGTTAGGGGTAAAATGGTAATTTTCTATTTTATAATATTTTTGGGAATTTTATTTCATGAATATTATTATTTAATTATTATAGGAGTCGGGTTCGAATTTTATCGCATTCCGAGTTAAATCGGGACCCCGGTGAATTTCGACTTGAGCTGTAATTAGCATGTTAGCTAACCATGGCCCACCACACTAAACTTTAGGGTTTAAGAGTTTGGACTAGTCCCCCATGAGTAATTTAGTTTAATTATGATTTTATTTATTTTTTGCAACTTCCTAAACCTAATTTGGAATTTAATTAATATTAGGCTTAGGGAGGGACAAACTTGTAATTTACAAGTGTCCCTCACCCACCATACTTGGCCGGCCATGAAGGAGAGCCCCCCCCCCCCCCCCCCCCTCTTCCTTCTTCACTAAGCAAGACTCTTTCTCTCTCTCTTTCAAATTCATTTCTTTCCAAAGCTTTCTTCCTCTTCCAACTCCATTTAGGTATGTCTTTAATTCCTAATTTAATTCTCTTTTGCATTCATGTCCCACACAATAAATGAAGAAGAGAAGATTCTCTACCATTTGCCCACAACTTTGTATGTTTTCTCTAGAAAAATAGGTTAATGATTTATTAGGATTTAATACTTAGAGAGTGGTATATATATATATATATATATATATATATATATATATATATATATATATATATATATATATATATATATATATATATACATGTATATTTTTGTGTGTGTATATATTTTGATGTGTTTGTTTTGTTATGGAATTGTGTCATGAGGATGAGAGTGGTGAGGATGTGTGTGTGTTTGTGTAGTGTGAGGATGTGTGTGTTTATATATATATATATATATATATATATATATATATATATATATATATATATATATATATATATATATATATATATATATATATGAGTGTATTTATATATATATATATAGATATGAGTGTATTTATATAGATATATGGATGTGTGTATATGGATGTGTGTGTGTTATATATATATTAGATGGATAGATAGATATCTAGATAGATATATAGATAGATATCTAGTTATATATATATATAATATATATATATATATATATATATATATATATATATATATATATATATATATATATATATATATATATATATATATATATATGAAGTATATATATATAGGAAGAAGTAGAAGGAGATGAAAAAGAAGAAGAAGAGCAGCCCAGCAGCAGCAACATGCTGCAGTAGCAGCAGCATCAGACCTGGCTGCTGCCAGGTCTGAATCCCCCCCCCCCCCCCTTTGGGCTTTTAAGCCTATTAAACCCCCCCTTTCACACATATATATATATATATATATATATATATATATATATATATATATATATATATATATATATATATATATATATATATATATATATATATATATATATATATATATATATATGTATTATATATGGTTAGAATCGTAGAGAAGAGTAGAAGAAGATTATGGAATGAGAAGTTAGGAAAGAATTAGAGGTTAGAAGGAAGGATTGAAAGAAGTTAGAAGAATAGAAAAAAGACTAGAATAGAAATAGGGGAAAACCGAGTTAGAGGGCGAAACAAAGCTCGGAGTATCGGATTGAGTTGAAACTTGGCGTGGGGCAAGAATACATGATTTAGATTTTGTGGGTAGGCTTCCGGGTGGAATTCGGGGTTGTAGGGCGCCGGTATCGCGCCGTACCATTCCGTATCTTGAAATATTCAAGATACTGGTAATGGGCCGTAACATGGACTAGATGTCCATTTTACTTAGGTATCTTGGTAGGTAATATATGTATAGGCTAGTACCTTACTACCCTAGGGAGCTCGGGTCAAAATACCAAGCGTAGGTAGGCTAACTTGATAGTTGCCGAAGCTAGAATTTTACCCTTTTTAAGGGTAAAATAGGATATTGGCCTACGGCCAAGATATGAGTTTCGAAGTCCAAGATGGACTTGGATATGGGTTGTAGAGGTTGGTAATAGTTAGAAATAGTCGCCTAGACGTAGTCTTGGCCCCGGTTGACCACGGTTGACTTTTTGGACCAAAAGTCAACTATGGGTCAACGCTTTACCCAAATTAGTCCCAATTTCCATTAGACTTGTGTAGTTGACCAAAAGTCAACTATTAGTCACTATTGACCTAGAGTTGACCTAAAGTTGACCAGTTGACCAAAAGTCAACTGTAGGCCAACTCTTGACCCCGTTTGACTTTTTTCGACTTGTTTTGACCCGTGATGCCTGGTATGACCTAGGATTGACTTGGTTAGGCTTAGATTGACTTGATAACTTGATTTGACCTAGATTGACTTGACAGGACTTAGTGTGACTCAGTGAGACCTAGTTTGACCTAGATTGCATATCATTCTTTGTAAATCATTCCTAAACTTGTTTAAACCTAAATTAACTTACAGTATCTCATATCTAGGTCTTCTGATACCGCTCTGAGCACTGATATATCCTACAGCTCAGGACAGCAGGCGAGTACATTCACTGATAGTTTTCATTGTCTTGATATTTGTTATATCCGATTCAGTTGTAGTGTCTTACTTGATTCTCAGACACGATAGTTCACGGACTAGTATTGTCGGATTCCTGTCATGAGATGTCATTCCTAGATTTTTTGGGATACTGGTACTTGCCTAGTCTTGATTCTCGTACTTGTATTGACGCCGATTCCTGAAGAGGACTTGCTCCCCTCCTTGGGAATCCCGCGTCATGACGTGCTATGTCCGGATCCGTATACTATTCGGAGAATGGGGAATATTATAGATAGTGTGATCAATACCCACCTTGAGTTACTACTTGTATTATAGCTATACCCTCAACTCACGTTGGGTATAGCCTGACCTGTGCTACTACTTGCTCTATAGCTTACCATCCCGGCCGGGCCGAGTCCACGTACTTGTAGCCGGTCTGCTGGAAGCCTGATACTTGACCCATACCGATCACATTAGGCTATAATGTTCGAGGCACATTTTATGTTTACTTTTCCTGTCATATATCCTGTTCTATTCTATATTCAGTACTTTCTCACCATGCATGATATACAGTTACTCACATGCTCTACATGCCTTTATATTGTACCTTGATTGGAGACTAAGTTCTGCTCGGGAGAAGAGTTACAACCCCGGTCCTTGTTTGGTTTAAGGGTTGTAACTCGACTTCCGAACGGTTCCCAAGTCTTCATATATCTTTGTCTTGTAGTTTATTATACTGTCTCTTATAGAATTTGCCAATTCACATAGAACTGCTATTAGTTTTTGTACTTGCTCATTTTTCTGACAGGATACCGTTATGATATATTACAGATGATTCTGATGCGGACTGCTCGACCTATTATGGGCTCGAATCAGATGGAGTAGCCTTAGATCGTGGCCTTATAGTAGAGCCACTAGATTTTGTACTTCCAGAGTAGGGTAGGTTAGCTAGGTTTGACTGGACTGCGATCCAGCTAGTTTATCAGACTGTAGTTCTATATTCTATTTTGATACCCTGTGATGTATATATCTGGGCTTGTATTAGACTCTGCACTTATTTACTCTTTCATCTATCACATGTCTTTCCTCTGAGCTATCTACCTTAGTTTTATTCTGTGATTGAGACTGTATTGATATGTCACCTCCATTCGGAGAGTATATACTGTACAGGTACATTTTAACTGTTAGTCGTAGGTATTTACAGACGTTATATACAGCGTTCTACCGCCGATTCTGCGGCGTAGGCTGGACGTACCCACGTGCTCGTGTCCCTCATAAGGGTGCGGATCGTGACAATTTTAGCTTAAAACCATCGTATTGAGTAAATATATTTTTTCAGACCTTAGAAATACGACTTCCAAGGAAGAGACTTTCTCTGTAAAGCCTGCAAAATTCAATGGCACCTACTTCAAGAGGTGGCAGAGCCAGATGAAATTTTGGCTTACCACCTTAGGTCTGATTTCAGCCATTGATGGGTGTACACCCATCTCAAATGATTCTGATGAGACTGAGTCTGACGTAGGGGTTTCCAAGTCCTCCTCTTCTACTAAGCCTAAGACCCCTAAGGAAATTGACTACCACTGCTTCCACAGAATCTTAAGCGCTATGTCAGAGTCACTCTACGACATATTTTTTGAGTATAAAAGCGCTAAAGAACTCTGGGATGCTTTGGAAGATGAGTATGGTTGTGATGATGCTGGAATTGATAGATTCAATTCTACCACATTCAACCAATATGTCATGGTAGATAACAAACCTATCAATGACCAAATCCATGAGTTCCAAAAACACCTTAGGCAGCTTCAAGCCAAGGGAACCATCTTTTCTACTGAGCACAAAATAGGGTGCTTGATAGATAAACTCCCTCCTTCCCGGTCTAAAGTGGCAAAGGACCTTCTACATCTACAAGGATCTATTATATACTCTCAAGCTCTACAGAGAATTAGAACAGAAGAGAAATATAGGTCCAAGACCAAAGCTAGGTCAAATGCCACAGCTAAGGTAAACCTTGTAGAAAGCCATGCAAAATCTAAGTCAAACAACCATCTCAAATCTAAGAAAAACTCCTTCAAAAAGAAGCAGAGTTTTCAACCTCCTCACCAAAATCACCATCACCACCAAAACCCTCACAAAAACCTAGAAACTTTGGTCAGACTCAGGATCAAAGAAGATTTTGTTTTGTGTGTGGTAGAACCAACCATACAGCCATCAACTGCTTCCAAAGGAAGAAAGAACCTATCCAGAATTCTTTCAAGGGAAAAGACAAGCCAGAGGCTAACATAATTCTGAATGGGTCTTCCAGTTCCTTCAGGTCTGTAAGCTTTCAACCTGTTGTAAACCTGTCTTTCTATTCTGATGATTGGTGGTTGGATTCTGGAGCTAATGTTCACATTTCATTTGATCGCTCCTATTTTTCAACCTATCAGGAATCAGGTGGAGGAGGCGTGACTTTAGGAGATGGCTCAATGGCACAAATTATAGGAAGAGGAAGAATAGATCTGAAGATGACATCAGGCAAAATTCTACCTCTTCATGATGTGCTTCATGTGCCGTCGGTCAGAAGAAATCTTGTTAGTGGATCCCTCCTTGTAGCCTCAGTGTACAAAATTGTAATGGAGGCCAATAAAGTAGTTTTCTCTAAGAATGATTTGTTTGTGGGGAAAGGATTTGTGAAAGATGGACTCTTTATTTTAAGTACCATGAATAAAATTTCTAATTCTTCTCTTGTTGCAAATGTTGAATCATCAAATGTTTGGCATGGTAGACTAGGTCATGTGAACTTAGGATCTATCAAAAGGATGATGAACTTAGATCTTATCCCTAAGACTCCTATAGATGATGAAAACAAATATGAGATTTGTGTTCAAGCCAAACATACTAGATTACCTTTCAAATCTGTCTATAGAGATTCTGAACTCCTAGACTTATTCATAGTGATGTTTGTGATTCCAATAGGGTTTTGACCCGAGGTGGTAGGAAATACTTTGTTACTTTTATAGATGATCATTCAAAGTATTGTTATACCTACCTCCTGAAGACCAAAGATGAAGTTCTAGACAGATTCAAGGTCTATAAATCTGAAGCTAAGAACCAGTTGGATAGGAAGATTAAGATCCTTAGATCAGATCGTGGGGGAGAGTATACCTCAAATGAAATGACTAACTTCTGTGAAGAGTACGGAATTATTCATGAGGTAACTGCTCCTTATTCACCACAATCCAATGGAGTTGCTGAAAGGAAGAATCGTACTATTTTAGATATGGTCAATGCCATGCTTCTCAGCTCAGGTGCCCCTGATAATCTTTGGGGAGAAGCCTTATTTCAGCCTGTTATATTCTTAATAGGATACCCAGTAAGACTAATGATAAGACACCATATGAGTTATGGAAAGGTCGAACCCCTAGGATTAATTACCTCAAAGTGTGGGGATGCCTAGCTAAGGTAGAAATTCCTGAACCCAAAAAGAGGAAGATAGGACCTAAGATTGTAGATGTTGTATTCATAGGATATGCCCTAGATAGTAATGCCAATAGATTTCTTGTAACCCATTCTGAAGTAAATAAAATCTATAATAACACAATCATTGAAGCTAGAGATGCAGTTTACTTTGAGAACATTTTTTCCTTCAAGGATAGAAACCCTTCATCTTCCTTTAACCCTTCTTTCATTCCATCTACTAGTTCTAATGATCCGGTACCCAGTTCTCAACCTGAACAAGTCATAGAACCTAGAAGGAGTAAAAGAGAAAGGATAGAAAAGAATTTAGGAGAAGGATTCTTCACTTTTTTGATAGAGGGTGATCCCTCAACTTATGAAGAAGCCATATCCTCTCCTGATGCCCCTTTCTGGAAAGAAGCTATTAACAATGAGTACAACTCCATCATGGAGAACAATACTTGGTTTTTAGCAGACCTTCCTTTAGGCAGCAAACCAATAGGTTGTAAGTGGATCTTTAAGAAAAAAAACTTAGAGCCGATGATACCATAGAAAAATATAAGGCTAGATTAGTGGCCAAAGGATTTACCCAGAAGAAAGGATTAGATTATTTTGATACCTATTCTCCTGTTGCTAGGATTTCTTCTATTAGAACCCTCCTAGCCTTAGCTTCCATTCATGACTTGCTGATCCATCAAATGGATGTAAAGATAGCATTTCTAAATGGAGATTTAGAAGAAGAGATATATATGGAGCAACCTGAAGGTTTTATTGCTAAAGGTCAAGAAAAGCAGGTTTGCAGATTAGTAAAATCTCTTTATGGCCTAAAGCAAGCTCCCAAGCAATGGCACAACAAATTTGACAAAGTCATTATAGAATTTGGTTTTGTGCCAAATGAATATGACAAGTGTTTGTATTCTAAAAATACAAATAGAAGTTGTGTTATTTTATGCTTGTATGTTGATGATATCCTTATTCTAGGATCCTCACTGGAACTGATAAATAACACTAAGAATTATTTGTCTAACCAGTTTGATATGAAAGACCTAGGTGAAGCAAGTCTTATCCTAGGGATGCAAGTGTCAAAAAGGGAAGAGGGCTATACTCTATCCTTAGCACATTCAATTGAGAAAATGCTAAGTTTGAATACTTTGACAAGAAATCTGCCCTTACCCCTTATGACAGTAATGTTGTTCTCAAGAAGAACGAAGGATCACCTATAGAACAACATAGATATTCACAAATGATTGGGTCCCTTATGTACATAACAAATAGGACTAGACCTGATATTGCATTTGCTATTGGGAGACTAAGTAGATATACTAGTAACCCAAATCAGTCGCATTGGACTGCATTAGACATGGTATTTAGATATCTTAAGGGTACTCTAGATTATAAACTTCATTATTCTAGACACCCTGATATCATAGAAGGTTACTCCGATGCAAATTGGGTAACTGATTCACATGATGTGAAATCTACTACTGGATATGTTTTTATCCTAGCAGGAGCTGCAATCTCCTGGGGATCATGTAAACAAACTATCATAGCCAGAAGTACAATCGACTCTGAAATGATAGCTTTGGATACTACATGTACAGAAGCCGAATGGCTTAGAAATCTTGTTATGCATATACCCATTTCTGTTCATCCTGTTCTTGTAATTTCTATAAACTGTGATAATAAATCTGTTATAGAACAACTAAAGCATGATTCTGTGAATGCTAAGATGAACAGGCACCTGCAGCTGCGCTTCAAGTCAATAAAGAGCCTATTGGGCTAATATGTGGTTCTTGACTATATAAAGTCAGAAAAGAACCTTGTAGACCACTTGACGAAGGGTCTGTCTAGGACATTGATCCTAGAATCATCGAAGGAGATGGGGTTAAGCCCATAGTATAGTCACCAGCAGTGGCAACCCAACCAAGTCTGACTGGAGATCCCAAGAAGCCGGTTCAATGGGGACTAGGTGACTATTATGGAACACTGACCTGAGATTAAATTCTCTTTAAAATAAAAGCCCAGGAGGCTGTACATGTGTACATTCATACCTCACCCCTATGGTGACAGTGTTCCTTTTGTGATATGGATAGGTTGAGTTTAAACTCTTAATAAGTCCAAGCATGATATGCAGGGTTGATTCCTATCACCAACCCTTAAGGACTTACCTATATGAGAGGTCGTGAGGGCCGCGACTATAGGACAGGGCGATCCTAAACAACTCTCATGAATGTGTAAAAGTGCGCATGGCCAACCAAACGCGCCACCCGATAGACCCAAGTACCTCTAGCGTACTATGTGTGTGTCACGACCCGCACCCACCGTGAGGGTACGAGTACGTAACAACGCCCAGCCTACGCCGCAGTGTCGGCGGTAGAACGCTGTTCTAGGTCATGAACTATAACTAGCATAATATGAATACTCTCCATAAGGAGGCCAACACAGAGGTACAACTCAATCACAATCTAAGGTAGAATGATAAAGATAGATAAACATGAAATCCAAAAGAGATACAGGAGATAGAAGTCTAAGTGTCTAAGATACATAATCCCAGAAATACATCTCAAAACTCAAATATAGTAATCCACAAGTAAATACAACTCCAGACAAAATGAAATAACTATCTAAACAACCTCTACTGTGTCTCCTCTAGGCTAGCAGGCAATCCCAGGCTATCTATAAAATTTATCAACACGTCCAGTCAGGACAGGAGCGAGCACATATCTCTCAAAACAGTTCATAAGTTTAGGAGTATAAATCATGCAATAGAGTAAAATACAGGAAGTGCTGAAAAGGAAGTACGAGTAAATAGGAGATATTTTGTAACTGAAAGTAAATACATGATAGTAGAGACTGTAAGTGGCTACGTGATTTAGAGTACAATATGGTTATGTAAACGGCTTAGGGGCACATGAATACAAATAAGAGGCACATTTATACAGCTACTGGGGATAATGATCACATAACCAATTCTACTCACCCCGCCCCAATTAATACACAAAGATCCATTCAAGTTACGTTATAAGCACATGAATACAGCTAAAGATACGTGAACTCATGCAATGAGTAGTACATGAGGCACGTGATAAAGCACATAAGAACATGTAAAAACATGAACTAGTACGAGTACAAGGAGTACCTGATGCACATGATAAAGTACATGAACATAAAATATCCGATGCACCCGTAGAGGGATAACATCTCATAAAGGGATCCATATAGTATTAATCCGTGAAGATACGTGTCAGCATCATGTAGAGTAATCTAGAGCAAGAATATAATCCAGGTAAGTATAAAAAGATCAGAGAATGTACTCGCCTGCTATCTGAGTGTCCAAGAAAAATGTACTGTCCGAGGAGTGGTGTCTGGCTCCTAATTAGAACAGCACAAGTCACAACATGTCCAGAAGGGTAATATAAAGCACTACAATGTATTCTACATGAATTTAGGTCAAACTAGGCCAAAGTCAACCCTTGGTCAACTCTTGTCAACTGTACTAGTCAAACTAGGTCAAACTAGGTCATGTCCTAACCCAGCAAGTCTTACTAGGCCTAACCAAGACTATCCTAGCAAGCACACATCAATACAAGGCTATACAAGCCAACATACACCCAACTCTATATAGCATGCAATTATTCAATACTCAAATAGGCAAGAATTCACATTGGATATACACTAGGTAATCTATTACTTTAAACTATATATGTCTACACATATATACACATGCATATATTGGTATTCAACATTAGGTCTATAATCATGGCATTTCAAATGGTTATATAAACTTATATATTACAACACAATATGCTAACATATATATAATATACATACATAGCTAAGTTAACTGTATTCATAAATACTTATTTAAGAGGCTATGTGTGTGTATGTGAACATGGCAAAGGGGCAAGTGAGGGTTAAATGGGTATACATAGTGTATACATATCAAAGAGTGTCAAAGTGTCAAGTGTGATAGTGTCTACATAGTGTAAGGGGTACATGAGGTAATATAGGATTTGTGTTAACATAGAACATTACATCTCATTAACTTGTATATTGCATACATTACATCTATTATTACATTACATTCATGCTTGCATTCATTCATCATTCATTTATTCTCTTGCACTACTATATGCACCATACATTACATACTATGGAACCTACATATTCATTACAAGCCATACTTATACATACTTACATTAGATAGAATACTTACACCTCATACATCATTTATTTAAACATTTACTCATGCTTGCATTCTCTATTTAATTTCATAATGTATATACATTAACATGGGTTAAAAATCAAATAGAACATTATATTACACACAAGGGTGCACAAAATGCATATGCCGAATAGTAACTGCTACTAATAATCAATACTGTACCATCTCAGCATGAATTAAAATCTAGGATTAAAGTATGTTATAGATCTATGTGTTTGCTTTCCGAAACTTCAAACGGATCGTGTTTTCGTTTCCGAAAACTCCCGGAATCGCGAAAGCACCGAGAACGCGTTTGTCTTTCGTACAACTGACACTCAAATAATTCTCCAGAAAGTTACAGAAAGAATTAGGCCTATTAATATATGTTTTTAGAAAGCTAACTTCAATACTCTTCTTTTAAAAAAAACGGGAGATTAAACCGAGCTTTGAGCTAGAAGTTATGATATTTCTAAGTTAGGGCTGAAATTAAAAACGTGGATAAAAATCATGACGGATTTGGGTAGTTTGAGACAAAAGAACACAAGTATATAACATAATATATCAAGAACTCACTCTCTACACTAATATATATATATATGAGACACTATAGAACACATCTTCAATACAAAAATATGAGATTAAACATGTAATAATTCATTCATACATAACAACAACACATAGTGTGTCCAAATTTGGGGTTTTCCCACATGGACACAACCACAACACAAAGGACACTCATATGACCTCCAAATGGACACGAAATGGACACAAATGGAGATACAACCATGGGGGTCATTCCTATGGGTTCAAAATAGACCTATATACATGAGGAAATGAAAAGGAGAAGGGATTTATACCTCCCGGTAGATCGAATCGAAGAAAAGCCTTCCCGGAGCGACACCGACACGTAGAGATTCCAAAAGGACACGAATGAGCTCCGAATCCTTCCAAACTTGGGTAGCTTCCTCCTTGGCTAGAATGGAGAAGGAAAGTAGAAGATTTGGTTGCGAAATGGAAGGATTTGGTGGAGAAATTGCTAGGGATTGCTCTCTAGGAATTTGGGGAAGAACAAGAGAGAGAGTGTGGATGAGAATAATAAAATGAACTTGAGCCTATCCTCTTCCAAAGTGGCTGGCCATATGGGGCTATTTGTCCTATTATGGTAAGGTCCAAAATGCTCCCACTAACCTATTCTATGAGTATTAGGAAAGGGCTAATTGGTTGGGGCTAAATTAGTCATTCTAAAGACTCTAATCACACTAACCTTATCCATAATAATTAGTCTAACCTCTAACTAAAATATTTCTATCATGTGGACTAAAATTAATATCATGTGGGTCATGCCTAACTAGTGTGTGGGTCCCACTAGAGTCAAACTACCCCCGGGTCCCCGTTTCAAGTCGGATTGAGTTGAAATTCGAACCCGACTCAAATAACCCCAAAACAATATCATAAATAATAAAATAAATTTAAACCCCAAAATAATATCATAAATAATAAAATAAATTTTAAAAATATTCAAAATGTAAAATGACAAAAATACCCCTGTTTCTGAAAACTGGGGGTGACAAATCTGTCCACCTTAAAAAAAATTTCGTCCTCGAAATTAAAACAAAGCAATCACAGGAAACACATGCAGAAAACAATCTCATTCAAATACTTTTCAAAAAAATCAGCAATAAAAAAAAATCTCTTTGAGGCACATCAAACATTTGTAAATAAAAACTGATACGTGTCCGATACGGACACAAAACCATCACAAAATCACACCTATCAAAGGTCAAAATCAACAATCACCAACGCAATAAATATCAAAATAATTCAAAGAGGTCAAATGCAAAATATCCTTAGGCCAGAAATAATATTAAAATATCCTAATCACATGGTTAGGCTCTAGGTCAAACAGTCTCTAGGGTTTCACTAGCAAAACATCAAAATCACAAGTCATGATTTTAAATTGTTTTAAAATGATTTAAAAATTACCAAAAATCATATCATAATTTAAATGTCAAATCAATAAATGATTAAAATTACAAAATTTCAAAATTACCCTCATTTTAGAGAACTGGGTGTTACAAGTCTACCCACCTTAGAAAAATTTCATCCTCAAAATTAAAATGTTCATACTCCTTCTAGGTCAAACCCCCCACAATCAAAGTCTCAGAACTTAAACAATCATACGATTTAAAAGGATGACATACAGGGTCATGGCATATGGTGGTAGTGAAAGTCTCATCTAGGTATACTAGTCATGCTAGACCAAAACGGTCATATGGTATCAAAACACACAAGCAATCTAGGGTGCTAAACTAGAAAAGATAAAGAAATAACAATCATCAAGACTGTAAGGCAGTCTACCATCCTATATGAAAACTGGTACTTATCAAAATAAAATAAAGTTAACTACCATTTATCTAATAAGGGGTACTATTCAAGAAAATCAAAATCAAAAGTTAAAGAATGAAAGCCAATTGCATGGAAATCCAATCACAATATATTTATATATATAGCGTTAGAGAGGAAAAAGCTAGCATTATGTACAAGTTATGTAGTTCGTGTGTGTATGGGTGTATGTGGACATGTTCATATGGTTAGATAATAGGCGTGTGTGTATGTGAAATATACATGAAAGTGCATAGGATTATTTGGGGTTTCAAACAATAACTATCAAGTTACACTAATCATGGCATATTGGTTAAACAATCTACAATACACAACTCATTTGCTCATAACATGCATGGCTAACCATGTATATATGTATATATAAAGAGGTAGAGATTTATTTATGTATGTATATACATTATAACATGTATGCCTAAGCTCTATATATATCTATATAGATATATAATCATGACATAGAGAGGAAGAGTTGGGTTACATGACAGGGTATACTAAGTTAGGGTGTGTGTGTGTCCTTGTACAGGGTTATAGCTTAGTATTGAAAGGTTAAACCCAGTTTTAGTTCAGCATTTACATACAAAATCTGAAAATAAGCTAACATTTAAACCAGTGCAATATTAACATAATACAATTTCAAAATTTAGGAGTTTGAAACATCACAACTAATCTCAATGCTCTCAATACAAGCTAACATGATAGAAATGAAACCCTAATATACTATCAATACATTTATCTACGCATACAGTTCAATATTACATGTTAAATCTGAAATTGAACTAAACATGGAAATCAATGTAAAAATGTTAACATGTATTCAGTTTTCAGGATTTTAGAGAATTTGCACATCAAAACCAACTCAATATTTATCACAACCTAACATGTAAGAATATGGAACCTAAATTTATATCCCTACAACAACAATGTACACAGCTCTAAATATTACATTTAAAACAATCAATTTGAACTAACATTTAAAATCCCGTATTAAGGGTTAATATGCACAGTCTCAGATTTGACAAATTTAAACACAAAACTCAACCAAAAAAAAATTTGAATTGAAACCCTACGTATAACATACATGTGCAGTGATATAAATAAAACTATTATCATGAAATTTTATATTTAAATTACGAGTTAAGCTAGGAAAAGCAGAGAATCAGAAATATTGGGGTTTTGAAAATTTAAACATTAACGACATATTAATATGTATTCAGATAGGTGGAAATCAAGTGTAGCATGCATAAGTGTCAGAAAAGTGTCCACTATATATATTCATATATATTCTCATGTCCCAATATAAAATTTTAATTCTACGTTAAGACCAACAATTAGATTCCTACCAAGGTTGCAAGCAGGTGATTGACGTAATCAAGACAGTATTATTATTATTTAATACAAGAATAATAGCAAGAAAGAAATAATGATAAAATCTGTTTTTGCTTATCTGTTTAAAAGAAAAACCCATTTTGAAACCCAGAGCTAAATTTTCAAATCCAAGATAAAGTCTAGCAAAATTATCGATTCATTGTATTAAGAAGAATTTCATAGTAAGAAGTTACACAAAGTTTATAAAAACAGCTAAAGCTACTCCTAAGTTAAATAAATGAGAAACAAAACAAAACAACAAATAACAATTCTCTCTTTCTTTCTTTTTTTTTGAAGGACTGAAACAAAAGTAGAGAAAACATGTTCAAAAATATTTAAGGTACAATCTGATAATCATATGCGTCTTCTTGAAATTATGTTGTCAGAATTCTGCCACGCCAATAAGCATAGCTGTAATAAACGATAGAGTCCATAATAAGGCATACACCCTATAATCATGTTATCTAGAATTCTTACCACGCCATCCGGTATGGCTGCAAGAAAATCTAGATTTCATAACTAAGATAAGTATAGCTATATTAGGCTCTACGTCCTTGTCATGCTAGCAAATATGACTGCAATAAATTCTAAATTCCATAATAAAGTAGACTTTTACCTTTCTCACTGTCCTTATCAAGTATGTTATCAGGTTATACCTTAATTCCAAAAAAATGTACATATACATATAAATACAAACTCAAATTCAACAACTAACATCAAGATTCAAAATTCAACAATAAATCATCAAAAATCATAAAAATACAGACTCAAATTCAACCACTATCATCAAGATTCAAAATTCAATAATAATCCATCAAAATCAAGTTCAATAACAGGAAGTAAAGGTAAATCAAATCAGGGAAAAACAGATTTCAAATCGAAGTTAAAATAAGATTCTCAAGGGTAGTCCCAGGAATCTCTCAAGGAATCCTAACCGTGATTGAGTACCTTCAAAATATATCCTATTTCTACTGCAGGCTGTAGTGGTACTCTAGTTCGAATACCACTACATAAACTCAACCTGCATGTGCCACCACTAAAAACGTGTCACGACCCGCACCCACCGTGAGGGTACGAGTACGTAACAACGCCCAGCCTACGCCGCAGTGTCGGCAGTAGAACGTTGTTCTAGGTCATGAACTATAACTAGCATAATATAAATACTCTCCATAAGAAGGCCAACACAGAGGTACAACTCAATCACAATCTAAGGTAGAATGATAAAGATAGATAAACATGAAATCCAAAAGAGATACAGGAGATAGAAGTCTAAGTGTCTAAGATACATAATCCCAGAAATACATCTCAAAACTCAAATATAGTAATCCACAAGTAAATACAACTCCAGACAAAATAAAATAACTATCTAAACAACCTCTACTGTGTCTCCTCTAGGCTAGCAGGCAATCCCAGGCTATCTGTAAAATTTATCAACAGGTCCAGTCAGGATAGGAGCGAGCACATATCTCTCAAAACAGTTCATAAGGTTAGGAGTATAAATCATACAATAGAGTAAAATACAGGAAGTGCTGAAAAGGAAGTACGAGTAAACAGGAGATATTTTGTAACTGAAAGTAAATACATGATAGTAGAGACTGTAAGTGGCTACGTGATTTAGAGTACAATATGGTTATGTAAACGGCTTAGGGGCACATGAATACAAATAAGAGGCACATTTATACAGCTACTGGGGATAATGATCACATAACCAATTCTACTCACCCCGCCCCAATTAATACACAAGGATCCATTCAAGTTACGTTATAAGCACATGAATACAGCTAAGGATACGTGAACTCATGCAATGAGTAGTACATGAGGCACGTGATAAAGCACATGAGAACATATAAAAACATGAACTAGTACGAGTACAAGGAGTACCTGATGCACATGATAAAGTACATGAACATAAAATACCCGATGCACCCGTAGAGGGATAACATCTCAGGAAGGGATCCATATAGTATTAATCCGTGAAGATACGTGTCAGCATCATGTAGAGTAATCTAGAGCAAGAATATAATCCAGGTAAGTATGAAAAGATCAGAGAATGTACTCGCCTGCTATCTGAGTGTCCAAGAAAAATATAATGTCCGAGAAGTGGTGTCTGGCTTCTAATTAGAACAGCACAAGTCACAACATATCCAGAAGGGTAATATAAAGCACTACAATATATTCTACATGAATCTAGGTCAAACTAGGCCAAAGTCAACCCTTGGTCAACTCTGGTCAACTGCACTAGTCAAACTAGGTCAAACTAGGTCATGTCCTAACCCAGCAAGTCTTACTAGGCCTAACCAAGACTATCCTAGCAAGCACACATCAATACAAGGCTATACAAGCCAACATACACCCAACTCTATATAGCATGCAATTATTCAATACTCAAATAGGCAAGAATTCACATTGGATATACACTAGGTAATCTATTACTTTAAACTATATATGTCTACACATATATACACATGCATATATTGGTATTCAACATTAGGTCTATAATCATGGCATTTCAAATGGTTATATAAACTTATATATTACAACACAATATGCTAACATATATATAATATACATACATAGCTAAGTTAACTGTATTCATAAATACTTATTTAAGAGGCTATGTGTGTGTATGTGAACATGGCAAAGGGGCAAGTGAGGGTTAAATGGACATACATAGTGTATACATATCAAAGAGTGTCAAAGTGTAAGTGAACAAAGTGTCAAGTGTGATAGTGTCTACATAGTGTAAGGGGTACATGAGGTAATATAGGATTTGTGTTAACATAGAACATTACATCTCATTAACTTGTATATTTCATACATTACATCTATTATTACATTACATTCATGCTTGCATTCATTCATCATTCATTTATTCTCTTGTACTACTATATGCACCATACATTACATACTATGGAACCTACATATTCATTACAAGCCATACTTATACATGCTTACATTAGATAGGATACTTACACCTCATACATCATTTATTTAAACATTTACTCATGCTTGGATTCTCTATTTAATTACATAATGTATATACATTAACATGGGTTAAAAATTAAATAGAACATTATATTACACACAAGGGTGCACAAAATGCATATGCCGAATAGTAACTGCTACTAATAATCAATACTGTACCATCTCAGCATGAATTAAAATCTAGGATTAAAGTATGTTATAGATCTATGTGTTTGCTTTCCGAAACTTCAAACGGATCGTGTTTTCGTTTCTGGAAACTCCCGGAATCGCGAAAACACCGAGAACGCGTTTGTCTTTCGTACAGCTGACACTCGAATAATTCTCCAGAAAGTTACAGAAAGAATTAGGCCTATTAATATATGTTTTTAGAAAGCTAACTTCAATACTCTTTTTTTTAAAAAAACGGGAGATTAAACCGAACTTTGAGCTAGAAGTTATGATATTTCTAAGTTAGGGCTGAAATTAAAAACGTGGATAAAAATCATGACGGATTTGGGTAGTTTGAGACAAAAGAACACAAGTATATAACATAATATATCAAGAACTCACTCTCTACACTAATATATATATATATATATATATATATATATATATATATATATATATATATATATATGAGACACTATAGAACACATCTCCAATACAAAAATATGAGATTAAACATGTAATAATTCATTCATACATAACAACAACACATAGTGTGTCCAAATTTGGGGTTTTCCCACATGGACACAACCACAACACAAAGGACACTCCTATGACCTCCAAATGGACACGAAATGGACACAAATGGAGATACAACCATGGGGGTCATTCCTATGGGTTCAAAATAGACCTATATGCATGAGGAAATAAAAAAGAGAAGGGATTTATACCTCCCGGTAGATCGAATCGAAGAAAAGCCTTCCCGGAGCGACACCGACACGTAGAGATTCCAAAAGGACACGAACGAGCTCCGAATCCTTCCAAACTTGGGTAGCTTCCTCCTTGGCTAGAATGGAGAAGGAAAGAAGAAGATTTGGTTGCGAAATGGAAGGATTTGGTAGAGAAATTGCTAGGGATTGCTCTCTAGAAATTTAGGAAAGAACAAGAGAGAGAGTGTGGATGAGAATAATAAAATGAACTTGAGCCTATCCTCTCCCAAAGTGGCTAGCCATATGGGGCTATTTGTCCTATTATGGTAAGGTCCAAAATGCCCCCACTAACCTATTCTATGAGTATTAGGAAAGGGCTAATTGGTTGGGGCTAAATTAGTCATTCTAAAGTCTCTAATCACACTAACCTTATCCATAATAATTAGTCTAACCTCTAACTAAAATATTTCTATCATGTGGACTAAAATTAATATCATGTGGGCCATGCCTAACTAGTGTGTGGGTCCCACTAGAGTCAAACTACCTCCGGGTCCCCGTTTCAAGTCGGATTGAGTTGAAATTCGAACCCGACTCAAATAACCCCAAAACAATATCATAAATAATAAAATAAATTTAAACCCCAAAATAATATCATAAATAATAAAATAAATTTTAAAAATATTTAAAAATGTAAAATGACAAAAATACCCCTGTTTCTAAAAACTGGGGGTGACAGTGTATTATTTTCCAAGTCTGGTTCAAGAAGACTGATTCAAGGCGTAGTCCATCAAGCTCTTTTCAGACAAAGAGAATAGTCACTACGTGAGATTCAAGGATGTAATCCATCTCATTTATGTATTGTATACAACTGTCCAGAAATTTACTTACTTCTCTTGTATCTTTCCTTCCTCTTATTATTTTTGAACTTGAGCTTTTGGGGGGGGGGGGGGGGGATTGTTGGTCGCTGTGAGCAAAAGCTCAAGCACACAAACAATATTAGTCCCACATCGGCCAAGCATGGGGTCTTGTTTGTGCTCATATTACTTGTGCTTCTTTTGCTTCGTTAAAGTAGTGTGTAGGAGATCCATGGGCCACACGCGTGCGCCGCCGCCGCCCGGCCCGGCTCGGCTCGATTCGGTTCGACACGCGTAACGGGTGCGGGCACGTGCCCACATCTGCGGGCGCCGAATGCCGATCCGATTCCTTCATCGGGTTCGGGCTGAGACCCAAAAATTCTTTTTGCTCCTTCATTTTTTGACCGTTACAAATCATTTAAATTTGTAACGTTTACTATTCAAATTTCGTCCAGATGCATTGAACCACATGATTCACATTTGTTTATTTGATAAACGCCAAATTAAATGTCCTTTAATTTTCTGTCCGTTGGTTTAAACCCAACTGCCTATATATTGAGTCCCTCTTCTCCTTCTCAACACACAGAAAAAAAATAATCTTCTTGAAACTCTCTAGAATTCTTGTCTCCTTTGTGTTACCGCTGCTGTTCTTCATTTCGTTGCTCTGGGCAGAGCTAAGTCGGGGTCACTCTCTCCAAGTCGTGTGCGGCAAAGAGATTCCGGTGGAGCGGAGATTTTACTACTAGGAGCATTCAGATACGGACTGCACATAGACCCGAGCTAACTCTTAGGGCAGTGCTACGTGCACGACTTCCTCGGAGGCCGGTAATTTTTAATTTAATTAATTTTTTTAATTGCAGATTTAAATCGAAGTATTATTGAAGAATTTCCAACAGAAAGAAGAACTAGGCATGGTGAAGATCTAGCTTGAGGGAGGCTGTTGTAAATATAAGCTAGAGAGTTACAAGTTTTAATTAAAGAGAAGAAACACCCTATGTTATATGTCATGTTCATGTGCATGACAAGTTTCATTTCGGTTTCCTCATTTTCTATTTAACTTATACCTTTAATAAACATGTAACTTATGCAAATACATATGCTATATAAGAGCATCATCTTGTATCCATTTTCATCAAGCAAAATCAATAAACATTATTCCACTTCAATATTTTGAGTATCCTCTTCTAGTGTTTTAGAAACAAGAGAACACATTCCTCTTGTGCTTTCACATCTCCTGAAGAAGTTTATCTCCATCAGGATGAACAACCAATTATATAATCTGTACTAAACAAGAAGCTATTGCTAAAGTTAGAATATCTCCCATGACAAAATATCAATTCAAATGAACTTTCTTCTTCTTGTTTTGTCTCATTTCTTGCTGTCTCTCTTCAATAACTATTTCGTAAATTTTAGGATTTTTAGTATTAAAAAACAATAAGGGCAAAAAACATATTCACCGTGGATCCTTCCTTGGCAGGCGGCAGGTTTAATGATCGGTTGCGGTAAGGGAGTTACACCATTTTTTTGTACATGCGATGCGGGAAGTGCATCGATTGACTACACATATGTTAGCCTTGGTGGCAATAAACCAAAATGGAAGTTCTTGGAAATACAATGGAGATCGATCCTAGCGGTGGATCGAAAATGAATGCATCAAACTAAAAATCCCGAGGGATATCCAAAATCAAGTCACAGTAGAGTGTTTGATGGACATCGATTCTGTGGAGAAAGATGTGCAAAAAATAGACAATTGGCATCCGAAGTGAAGTTTAGTAATGAGAGTGAAAACAAATTTAAAAAAATAGAATAGAAAGGGAGATGAACTTATGATTGTTGTTGGACTTTCTTGGATTCTTGGTTTCACATTATATACTTCATACAAGCTTTCATACACCATACGGATGTTGCTGGGACTTATGTCCTTGACCAACCTTTAATTTGGGAGCAAAGTTTGCCAAAATAAAGTTTTAAGTTTATTTTTGACTTTGAATTTTGAAATTGGGTTTTGAAATGACAAAGTTTCATTGATAAAACTAGAGTTATATTTAAGCTAAGAAAGCAACTGCTAGTATAGTTTAGAGTATCGGCCGATTTAATAGGATACGGCCGACACTGATACGGTTTAGCATGTCCCAATTCAATACCGGTCGCTATCGATAGTTACTGATACCGACATTGAGCATCTCTTTTCTAGTCAATTCGGTAGAAAAAATTGAACGAAAAGATAACAATGAAAAAATAATGTCAACACAATTATTCACTAACAATGTTATAGCATATCGATATGATTGCTTGTCGATGTAATGAATATCATTAGGACCCATGAAGAGCTTGAGAAAACTACTTCGTACCTGAAGTTGAAATTTGAAAAAAAAAAAGATATAGGAAAAATTCATTTTTGTCTAGACTTGCAACTTGAGCATTGTACCGATGGCATCTTCTTCCACTGGTCAAGTTACACCTTGAAAATATTACATCGTTTAATATAGAAAAGATGAAGCCTTCGAGTACACCCATGATCGTCCGTACTCTAGATGCAAAACGAGACCCATTCCATCCCAACGAAGACGCTGAAGAGGTATGGGAACATGAAGTTCCATATCTAAGTGCAATTGTACTTAGTTCAATGCACTCGACCGATCATTTTATTTGTTGTGAGTCCCTTGATTAGATTTAGCACTGCGCCGACACGCTGCCACTCGAATGACATTAACGATATCTTCCATTACCTCAAGTGTACCACGGACATGGACTTATTCAAAACCTATGCATCTCATACTAGATCACACCCTCTTAATCCTCATAATGATGTCTGCCTTGTTGGTTATGATGGCACTTGACATATTGCGCCAGAGAGCTTCATCTCTCATCAACAACAAGAGCATCCTAAGATTGAAGTCAAGCATATGCGATGTGATCCTAGAACAATCTTTTCGACTTGTGTACAAAGTCCTTACTAAAATATACTCTTCATAAGCTTGTTTGGAGAAAGTGGATTGCACAAATTGTTTGATTTGCAATACATGTAGTTTATTTGGGATGGGATTTTAAAATCAGGGGGAATATACCAAAGTATACTCAATTACCTTAAAGTACTCTTTTTCCTCTAACTTTGGATCATTTTTTTCTATTGAGTATACTCGCATCCTACGAAGGTTTTAATGAGACACCCTTAAAGTGATGGTCAAATATCTAGATTTTCACATCCTGAAGAAGTATCGATAGTGTCTCACTTTTTTTTGCTTCCTTCGATTGTGATTTTTCCACTAGGTTTTTTAAATCAAGGTTTTGATGAAGATAATGTCCATTTGTACATCTCCATAAGCCCGCGTCCTTATCAAGATCCATATGAAGACTCCATCAATTTCCTGAAACAAAATGCAGATCATTTATTGAGTTGTCCACAATCTAGAGGAGTGTTGCAGTTAGTTTGTAACTAACTAGTCGATTATGTGCAACTAACAAATAGAGAAATACTTCTCTCTTTATGATCTCACGATCATTCCATTGTAATCTCTCGGTAAGCCAAAGACTATTATAAATAGACTTGTGGAAATATCTTTTGGGGTTCATCCACCAAATTTTCTTCAATTCTCTCTTATATTCCTAAATCAATTAACTGAATAAAATAATATATACTCTTCAAAGCCATCATACTAGCTACATGTCCATGACTTTTTGCTTTGTTTTTTTTAGCGGAAAAAAGGTCATTTATTTTAGGGTTTCCTATAATAGTAAAAATTTATGTTTGTCTCCATATAGTAAGGTTTGCGTCTCGTCCTAACGGTTGACTTTGGTTGTCCGTCCAAAATAGAGATATAAACATAAATTATCAATATTATATGAGACCTTAAACTAAATGAAAATATATGAGGGTTGTCTAACTTAGGTTATTTAATTTTGCATTGTGAGAGTTATATGACGTACTTGAGTTATTTTTTTATGACCAATCAAAAATAAGACTTATGACACCGTTGTTTACTAGTTACTACTATCATCATCTCAGCAGTCATACATTCCTTCAGAGCTCTTGAGTTGCAAGCATTCAATAATGCGACCATGATGAGAGACATCTAAGTAATTTTAGGTGTACACAAATATTCGAAAGACATGAAATAGGAAATTGGAATTTTAAAGAATTAATAAACTAGATAAATGATTGAAGGAAGAGGCAATATCATATTCAGTGGCTATGTGGCTGTGTACATTTAGTTGAAGATGAAGTGCACTTTCTTCAAATATTCAAATACATGAAATAGGAAATTAGAAATTGGAAGTAGATGTAATAAAATCACGATGAAAGAGGGTTAGGTTTTACCCAAGGGCGACGGAGAAGGGGTCGAGAGGGATCATACATAGCAGAGAGGAAGAAGGGGGGGTTGAATCCGGGAGGGGTTGGGAAGGGGTCGAGAGGAGGGTTCGAGAGGAGGGGTCAGGAAGGGGGGAGGGACTTTTTGGAATCAAAATTGGAACGATTGTATGCCTAATTAATATTTCGTAGCGACAGAAGTTGTCCGTCGCTAAGGCATTGCTAGCTACATTCTAACGCCTTAGCGACGGACTAGCGACAAAAATATTGATTTGTGCTCTATCCGTCGCTATATCAGCGACGATTCTTGTTTCGTCACTGGAGTTAGTCGTTAAATTGTAAGAGTTTTGTATTGTGTCGATACACGAAGTCCTTGAATTCGTCCCATCAAAACTTCCGCCATGAGAGTTATGTGACTGTTAAGATCATGATAGAAAGCAAACAACGATTCACAAGTCTCATTCTTGATTGGTAATGACAAAATTAAATTACTCAAGTCACATACAACTCCCACAATGTATAGCTAAATATCCCAACTCACACAACCCTTCACATATTTTATTTAATTTTAGGATATCGTATAATATTACGTTTATGTCTCCATTATAGACAGTCAATCCAAGTCAACTGTTTAGACGAACGAGACCCAAATATTATTCTGGACAATATGAAGACCTAAACATAAATTTCTAATATTATACGATTCTCTAAGGGTCTGCTTGGTAACTGTGTTTTCACCGGTTCTGGGATGTTTTTGAACGTTCCGTTTATGAAAACCCTTGTTTGTTTTTTTTTTGAGGCACTGGTTTTGATCGGCTCAAAAATTATCAAAAATCGATTTAATACAATTTTGGGTGGCTTTATAAACACCCAGAATCGGTGGATTTTGAACGATTTTATTATTTTATTTCATTTATATCCCGACCAAAAATATATAATTGTAACTACTAGTACCTTTAATTCTACCTCAGGCAACACAATTATTCACTAACAATGTTATAGCATATCGATATGATTGCTTGTCGATGTAATGAATATCATTAGGACCCATGAAGAGCTTGAGAAAACTACTTCGTACCTGAAGTTGAAATTTGAAAAAAAAAGATATAGGAAAAATTCGTTTTTGTCCAGACTTGCAACTTGAGCATTGTACCGATGGCATCTTCTTCCACTGGTCAAGTTACACCTTGAAAATATTACATCGTTTAATATAGAAAAGATGAAGCCTTCGAGTACACCCATGATCGTCCGTACTCTAGATGCAAAACGAGACCCATTCCATCCCAACGAAGACGCTGAAGAGGTATGGGAACATGAAGTTCCATATCTAAGTGCAATTGTACTTAGTTCAATGCACTCGACCGATCATTTTATTTGTTATGAGTCCCTTGATTAGATTTAGCACTGCGCCGACACGCTGCCACTCGAATGACATTAACGATATCTTCCATTACCTCAAGTGTACCACGGACATGGACTTATTCAAAACCTATGCATCTCATACTAGATCACACCCTCTTAATCCTCATAATGATGTCTGCCTTGTTGGTTATGATGGCACTTGACATATTGCGCCAGAGAGCTTCATCTCTCATCAACAACAAGAGCATCCTAAGATTGAAGTCAAGCATATGCGATGTGATCCTAGAACAATCTTTTCGACTTGTGTACAAAGTCCTTACTAAAATATACTCTTCATAAGCTTGTTTGGAGAAAGTGGATTGCACAAATTGTTTGATTTGCAATACATGTAGTTTATTTGGGATGGGATTTTAAAATCAGGGGGAATATACCAAAGTATACTCAATTAACTTAAAGTACTCTTTTTCCTCTAACTTTGGATCATTTTTTTCTATTGAGTATACTCGTATCCTACGAAGGTTTTAACGAGACACCCTTAACGTGATGGTCAAATATCTAGATTTTCACATCCTGAAGAAGTATCGATAGTGTCTCACTTTTTTTTGCTTCCTTCGATTGTGATTTTTCCACTAGGTTTTTTAAATCAAGGTTTTGATGAAGATAATGTCCATTTGTACATCTCCATAAGCTCGCGTCCTTATCAAGATCCATATGAAGACTCCATCAATTTCCTGAAACAAAATGCAGATCATTTATTGAGTTGTCCACAATCTAGAGGAGTGTTGCAGTTAGTTTGTAACTAACTAGTCGATTATGTGCAACTAACAAATAGAGAAATACTTCTCTCTTTATGATCTCACGATCATTCCATTGTAATCTCTCGGTAAGCCAAAGACTATTATAAATAGACTTGTGGAAATATCTTTTAGGGTTCATCCACCAAATTTTCTTCAATTCTCTCTTATATTCCTAAATCAATTAACTGAATAAAATAATATATACTCTTCAAAGCCATCATACTAGCTACATGTCCATGACTTTTTGCTTTGTTTTTTTAGCGGAAAAAAGGTCATTTATTTTAGGGTTTCCTATAATAGTAAAAATTTATGTTTGTCTCCATATAGTAAGGTTTGTGTCTCGTCCTAACGGTTGACTTTGGTTGTCCGTCCAAAATAGAGATATAAACATAAATTATCAATATTATATGAGACCTTAAACTAAATGAAAATATATGAGGGTTGTCTAACTTTGGTTATTTAATTTTGCATTGTGAGAGTTGTATGACGTACTTGAGTTATTTTTTTATGACCAATCAAAAATAAGACTTATGACACCGTTGTTTACTAGTTACTACTATCATCATCTCAGCAGTCATACATTCCTTCAGAGCTCTTGAGTTGCAAGCATTCAATAATGCGACCATGATGAGAGACATCTAAGTAATTTTAGGTGTACACAAATATTCGAAAGACATGAAATAGGAAATTGGAATTTTGAAGAATTAATAAACTAGATGAATGATTGAAGGAAGAGGCAATATCATATTCAGTGGCTATGTGGCTGTGTACATTTAGTTGAAGATGAAGTGCACTTTCTTCAAATATTCAAATACATGAAATAGGAAATTAGAAATTGGAAGTAGATGTAATAAAATCACGATGAAAGAGGGTTAGGTTTTATCCAAGGGCGACGGAGAAGGGGTCGAGAGGGATCATACATAGCGGAGAGGAAGAAGGGGGGGTTGAATCCGGGAGGGGTTGGGAAGGGGTCGAGAGGAGGGTTCGAGAGGAGGGGTCAGGAAGGGGGGGAGGGACTTTTTGGAATCAAAATTGGAACGATTGTATGCCTAATTAATATTTCGTAGCAACAGAAGTTGTCCGTCGCTAAGGCATTGCTAGCTACATTCTAACGCCTTAGCGACGGACTAGCGACAAAAATATTGATTTGTGCTCTATCCGTCGCTATATCAGCGACGATTCTTGTTTCGTCACTGGAGTTAGTCGTTAAATTGTAAGAGTTTTGTATTGTGTCGATACACGAAGTCCTTGAATTCGTCCCATCAAAACTTCCGCCATGAGAGTTGTGTGACTGTTAAGATCATGATAGAAAGCAAACAACAATTCACAAGTCTCATTCTTGATTGGTAATGACAAAATTAAATTACTCAAGTCACATACAACTCCCACAATGTATAGCTAAATATCCCAACTCACACAACCCTTCACATATTTTATTTAATTTTAGGATATCGTATAATATTACGTTTATGTCTCCATTATAGACAGTCAATCCAAGTCAATTGTTTAGACGAACGAGACCCAAATATTATTCTGGACAATATGAAGACCTAAACATAAATTTCTAATATTATACGATTCTCTAAGGGTCTGCTTGGTAACTGTGTTTTCACCGGTTCTGGGATGTTTTTGAACGTTCCGTTTATGAAAACCCTTGTTTGTTTTTTTTTGAGGCACTGGTTTTGATCGGCTCAAAAATTATCAAAAATCGATTTAATACAATTTTGGGTGGCTTTATAAACACCCAGAATCGGTGGATTTTGAACGATTTTATTATTTTATTTCATTTATATCCCGACCTGAAGTTGTATAATTGTAACTACTAGTACCTTTATAAACACCCAGAATCGTTCAGAATCGGTGGATTCTGAACAATTTTATTATTTATTTCATTTATATCCTTCTACTAGTAACTGAATATTCATTTATATTACTGATTTTCGTACGAATATTCAGTTACTAGTAAATTTTGCTTATAGTGACGAAAGTCAGTGACGGAATGAATATTCAGTTACTAGTAAAAGATTAATTGTGTCGGATTAAGGAAAACGTTAGTAATACTATTTCTGACGAAATAAATATTTAATGGTGACAGACTATGCAGTCACTAAACTTTATTTAATTATTAAATGAGAAGATAAACGTAAAAATTTTAAATATGTTTCATGAAAAATATTAAGGACTTTTAAATCAGTCACTAATAAAAAAATAGTTTAATATTAAATAATAATTTAATAAGAAAAAATAATATAATTGTTTTAAATATTTATGGGACCGAGTTAGCGGGATTGAAAAATTGGACGCCACGTTTTTCTCACCCGTGCCATCATTTTTTCCTTTACAGAATATTTGGTCATAAATGGTTTATGATTCTCTCCTCCTCTAAATATTTACTCCTCTAAAATTTTCTCTTCCTCTCCTCCTCCTCTCCTTCTCTAGGTCATGAAGATTTTCTTCTCCTTGTAATTCTCTCATCTCTTCCGTTATTTATTCATTTCCTCCTTCTCTAATAATTTTTTGTTTTGTTTTAAAGGTGCTCATCTAGAGAGGTCAGCAGAGTTCAATTCTCTTCGACCACTCTAGGTCAGTGATGTTCAACCATTTTCTACCGCTTTTCGTCCAGGAAGGAAGTCCCATCGGCTCCATGAGAAATCCCACCGGCTCAAGTAAATTTTAAAACCCTAACCATAATTTTTTTTCCCTATTTACGCTATTTTTATATTCTTTAATTGTTTGTTTCTACATTTTTTTAATTTTATTTGCGTAGGAATGTGACTATATCTTTTTAGTGACATGAGACGTTGGAATTGCGACAATGAGCATATGTCCAAGCATTGGGACCGGAGACGCAAAATTGAGTACGTGGTCAGTGACTTGGTGTGACGCAAAATCGAGTGCTTTATCATGTTTCATCATTAAAATTTAGAACATCAATTTGTGTTGATGTACAATGTATTTTTTTTGTTAATAGCAGACTTAACTTTGTTTTGGAGTAATTTTATTTTTTGAGTTGTTTGTCTAATCTGATGAATATATTATTTTTTGCTTCAAATTTTTTTAGTAAGAGTCCACTTATACTATCTTGGATGAAGAAATTATGATTTTAGCAGAATGTGGTGGAAAGAATTTAGCTTCTACTTATGGATCAATTAGTAATGACTGATTTACTATATTATTAATGACATATCAAACAATTAGGAATGTGTTTCAAAAAATTTATAATTTTATTAATGATCCAACATTAGTGACTAACCTATTAATTAGTGATAATTTTATTAATGACCAAACAATAATGACTGATTTATTATTAGAAATAATTATTAATGACCAAACATTAGTGACTGACATATTAGTTAGTAATAATTTTATTAATGACCAAACAATAGTGACTGACTTATTTGTTAATAATAATTATTAATGACCCAACAATAGTGACTGACTAATTAGTTAGTAATAAATATTAAATACTTTTTTATATTGAAATATAAATACTTATCTACGTGGCATGTTCAATTATAGTGACGGATTTAGGAATTCATCCGTCACTAGTAGCATTAGTGTCGCTCGTAGTAGTGACTGACACTAACTCCGTTACTCATGCGTTTAGTACGTCACTAATATCATTTCTGACGAAATTCAGTCACTATTAATATATATTAGTGACTGATCTTCGTCGTAACTATAAGCAAATTTTCTTGTAGTATTTCCTATTTAATTTTAGTCATGTAAATTTTTTTTAGAGCCGCTCGTTAATTAGTGAATTACCAATATGGATTGGACTTTAAAAGCTGCTACTTAAAAACCATCCAAAATCGGACTCCTCATAACCGCTCATAACCGGTACTCTAAAAATACATCATAACCGCTACCCTTACAATTGCCAAGAAGACCCTAACACTAAATAGCCAAAAAAAGGAAAAGAAGAAGAAGAAGAAGAAGAAAAAGATAAATATTTCTAGCTGGTAGAAACTTCATATCATTTAAATAACATCAAGATTCATCTCCGTTTCCTTTCTTCCTCCTTACAGTCTTTGGTTTAGTAGTAAACACAACCATCTTTACCTCCAGTTCACAAGAGAGCTGGTTACTTTTGTCTACTTTTCTCTACACACCATCACCCACGATAGGGCTGAAAATCGAAGGAACGAGCTCGAACAAAGAGTGTTCAAGCTTGGTTTGACTTAACTATCGAACTTGTTTCATTTGAGCCGAGCTTGGACCGAGCCGAACACGAGCCGAATGCGAACGGTTTGAATTATTTACAGCGCTACTAGTAAGTATTTATATGACATGTTGTATATGTTAGATTTTTTTTATTGTACCCTGTCGATTCATGAGATGAAGAACATAATAAAATTGCGGAAGCATACCTGAATCCATTGCTAGACTTGATGGGTCTTGAAGCGAACGTCCCTTTATTAGGGTTTGATCTTCCAACCCGCTACGGCCCTTAATAACAAAGATGAAATCTTTGTTCCTTTCTTTGTTGATGGGGATAGAGAAGAGAATAGAGAAAACCCTCTCTTGGTGGCCGTATGAGTTGGGGACCATAACCCTAATGAACACGTATATTTATATGTTTTGACATTTCTAATTTGGCCACTCATCAAATTAGAATTATCTCCGGTATCTACACATTAATTCCATGACAATTATACCCTTAAGCCAATTTCCAAATAGACCACTTTAATTTGGCTTAATTATTTAGATAGCCTAAACACAATTAATTTTACATGTGTGGCCCCTTAATTATTGAATAATTTCAACAATCTCCCACTGGGCCACATATGTAACCTTATAATTGTGTTAACCTTAGTGAGCTCATAAATTGCTATCTTAATTCTTGGGGTATATCAGGACAATCTCGTCCATTAACCATATCAACATAGGATCAAAGCGGCATTCGTCACATATAGCGTAACTAAACCATCAATGGTCACATATACCAATATAGCTAAATGACATAGATCAATCATGGATACGTAGCATGAAAATTACACACAATGTGATCAATACATGTCTATTTCCAACTGGTCCTCCTTAACTTTAGTGAGATCAATACTTTAACATAATGAAAACAGAATGAACTGAATTTCCATATATCTGATCAGATAAATATCCAAAAATACTTTAATACATAAATGTGTCCAAAATCAAATAGCACCCAAATACATAAAATACAAACTCCTACTAAACTGACATATCATCAAATGAGATAACACCCATATGAGCAGTGTGCTCATGAAAGACCTTGGGTGGTAACCCTTTTGTGAGCGGATCCGCTAACATGGAGTTTGTCCCAATGTGCTCTATGGACACTTCACCATTCTGAATTCTCTTCTTCACAACTCGAAACTTTATGTCAATATGCTTTGACTTATACGAGCTCCTGTTGTTATTAGAATATAGTACTGCTGATTTATTGTCACAATATAACTTAAGTGGTCTTTCAACACCCTCCAGAATGCGCAGCCCAGTGACAAAATTTTGCAACCATATTCTATGATTAGATGCCTCAAAACATGCTATAAACTCTGCTGCCATAGTGGACGAAGCTATGAGTGTTTGTTTGACACTCTTCCAAGATATAGCTCCTCTAGCTAACATGTAAACATAACCTGACGTGGATCTCCGGCTGTCTTGGCATCCAGCAAAATCGGAGTCGGAATACCCTATGATCTCCAGCTGATCCGATCTCCTATAAGTGAGCATGTAATCCTTTGTTCTCTGTAAGTATCTCATGACCCGTTTGGCTGCTTTCCAATGATCCATCCCAGGATTACTTAAATATCTTCCTAGAATTCCAACTATGTACGTAATATCCGGACGCGTACATACCTGAGCATACATTAGACTTCCCACAGCTGATGAATTAGGGATCAATTACATTTTCTTAATTTTAAGGCTATTTTTAGGGCACTAATTGAGACTGAACTTGTCTCCTTTAGCGACTGGGGTGTCACCTGGTTTGCATCCTTGTATGCCAAATCTTTTAAGCACTTTATCGATATAGCTCTTTTGTGATAATCCAAGAATACCTCGAGAACGATCTCGATGTATTTGAATTCCTAATACAAAAGAGGCGTCACCAAGATCTTTCATCTCAAAGTTATTTGATAGAAATTTCTTAGTGTCATGCAATATGCCTATATCATTTGTGGCAAGCAGTATGTCATCAACATACAAAACCAGAAAAATAATTTTACTCCCACTGAATTTGTGATACACACAATCTTCAACAACGTTACCCTCAAAACCAAACGAGGTAACAACTTGGTGAAATTTATAGTACCACTGACGAGAAGCTTGCTTGAGTCCATAAATAGATTTTATCAATTTGCAAACCATATTCTTTGGATCTCCCGACACAAAGTTTCCTGGCTGCACCATATAAATAGTTTCGTCAATGTTACTATTGAGAAGCGCCGTTTTGACATCCATTTGATGTAACTCATGATAAAAATGTGCAACAAGTGCCATGATTGTTCTAAAAGAGTCTTTCGAAGAAACCGGAGAGAAAGTCTCTTTAAAATCAATCCATTCCTTTTGAGTAAAGCCTTTAGCTACAAGACGTGCTTTATACTTATCCACATTACCCTTCGAATCCTTCTTAATTTTAAATATCCATTTACAACCAATGGGCTTCACATCTTTTGGTAATGGGACAAGTTTCCAAACTTTATTGTCTTGCATGGACTTATACTCCTCATTCATTGCATCAATCCACTTTTGAGAATTGGAACTTTCTATGGCCTGACGGAAGTTGATTGGATCATCTTCCAATATTCTATGGTCTTCCTCATGTTCCTGGAGAAATATGATAAAATCATCCGAAATTGCATTTTTTCTTTCTCTAGTGGACCGTCTTAATGGCATCAATTCTTGAGGTTGTTCCTCAGGAACAACTGCCTCATCTTGAATGGGGGGTGCCTCTATGTTGTCTTGTTGAGGTAGCTCAACATCGACTTGTAGAGGTAAATCAACATTGTCTTGTTGAGGTTCCAGATTCACTTCTTGATCAATGACAGGTACAGAAACCTGCACATCGTCAAAAGTGATAGTAGGGATCGTAACCGATTCCTCCTCAAGTACAATGTCCCTAACTTTATTTCTTCCCCCAAACTCAACATTCTCAAAAAAATATAGCAGTTCCCGTCTCAAAAATTGTCCTTTTTGTGGGATCGTAAAATTTATAACCCCTTGATCGCTCCGCATAGCCAATAAAGTAGCTGCTTACAGTTTTGGGGTCCAATTTCTTTTTATATGGCCTATAAGGCCTTGCCTCAGCTGGACAACTCCAAATATGTAAATGCTTCAAACTAGATTTTCTGCATGTCCAAAGCTCATAAGGTGTTTTTTCAGCCGCTTTAGTTGGCACTCTATTCAGAATGTAAGCTGCTGTTTTAAGTGCTTCACCCCAGAGTGACTCTGGTAAGGTAGAATGACTAATCATACTCCTCACCATATCCTTAAGAGTCCTATTTCATCTTTCAGCTACACCATTCATGCTAGGTGATCCTGGCATGGTGTACTGTGGGATGATTCCACATTCCTCTAGGAATTTAGCAAACGGTCCTGGACGTTGTTCACCTGATCCATCAGATCTACCGTAGTATTCTCCAACACGGTCAGACCTGACGACTCTTATTCTTCTGTTGAGTTGGTTCTCAACTTCAGCTTTAAATGATTTGAATACGTCCAAAGACTGTGATTTCTCATGAATGAGATATAGGTAGCCGTATCTAGAATAGTCGTCTATGAATGATATAAAATATTCTTGACCATTCCAAGAAGCCGAAGGGAATGGTCCACAGATATCAGTATGAATCAATTCTATGACTTCTGTAGACCTATTGGCACCTAATCTCTTTGTTTTGGTCTATTTTTCCTTTACACATTCAACACAGACATTAAAGTCTGTGAAATCAAGGGAATCCAAAATCCCATCAGACACAAGTCGTTCAACTCTATTTTTAGATATGTGACCTAATCGCTTGTGCCATAATGAGGCTGAATTTTCATTATTAATTTTGCGTTTAGTACCACGTGACTCCACATGCAAGGTTTTATTGTAAGATGCAATAGTTTCAAGTGAATATAGGTTATCATAAACATTAAGGAAACCATTACCAACAATATTTGAATTTAAAGATAGACTAAACTTATTGTTTTCAAATGAACAATGGTAACCAAATTTGTCCAGTAAGGAAACTGAAACTAAATTCCGTCTAAAAGACGGTACAATAAAAGTGTCTATCAAATCCAAATAATAATCGGTTCCCAATAATAACCTAAAATGTCCTATTGCTTTTACTTCTACCGACTTGTCGTCACCCACATAGATGTATCTTTCACCATCAATTGGCTTTCGGTAGCTCAGACAACCTTGTCTAGAAACACTAATGTGGGTATTAGCACCAGAATCTAACCACCATGTGTTTCTAGGTACTGAAGCTAAATTAACCTCAGAACAGACCAAATTGAGAAATGTACTTTTCCTTATGTGTCCTGACTTGTCACAAAAGAAATAACCCTTAGTTTTATATTGTTGTTTCTTTTGAGCTAGGACCTCAGCAGCTTCTGTATTTCTTTTCTTTTTGCCCTTAAAATCTATCCCATTAAGCATGGAAATTGAATTCGTATTGGCAGATATTATAGCAACATTAACTGAAAAGAGAACAAAATAAATAAACAAATATGCTCTAATTAATAACCAAAGAATAAAAGATAGTCAAACAAATTCAAATAATGGTGAACCCCATCTCAAGATACCTAGTGCATCATTAATATCAAGTCTTTGGACAGTGATACTAACTGCAAGTGGTACTCTTGGTGTAGTGATCAAACGTTGACAATAAGTCATGTCAAATAATAAGCCTATCTTTGGATCGGGTTATTATTCACATGTAAACCGTATAATTGTCACACATTTATCACCACAAGTATGTGTGCAATTCGGCCAAGTATTAACCTTCCTTTGGGCCGACTAATACCCGCATGAATATACACACACAAACATCCGATATTCCTCATAGGCTATCTACGCAAGAGAGGTCACTTTGGCGACATCTTGTTTCAATGAGCCTACTTAGAATATTAGACAACTATTGCTAGTCACAAAAGGTATCAAAATTTTTGAATGTTGACTAAATTTTACAAAACTGAATCATGTCCAAAACTTTTATGTACATGTATATTTAAAAAATGTAAATAATCAATAATCAACAGATTAGATTCCACTGAATATCATGCATCAAAAGATTATATCAAATAATTTATAAAGATTACACCAAAAATTTATCTGCTACATAATAAGCAAGTGAATCTTTTGAATAACTTAAAATATGCAATAAGCAAGTGAATCTTTTGTTAAAAAAAATTTTAAGTGCTGGAATATATTAAAAAAATTCACTTGCTTAAACTATTCCGAAACAACAATATATTAAAAAAAAATTGTTATTGATGAGACCAGGAGCACCATTATAGCTTTCACTCAAATCTATCAAAAAAGTAATGTGCAAGCCTTTTTGTTCTCCTTTTCTCTTCAAAGATTGTTTAAACTAAAGAATAAGAAGTATGGCCGCTTAAATAATCTACGTTGAGTCTGTGATGCCAAGTAATCAAGGTTTCTAAAAGTTAGCATAATTATCCACATCAAAATTATATTCTCCAACCAAATCCTTTTAATGGAATCAAACAATTTTTGCTAAACCGAAATCTTAGTATGATTTAAATTAGGGAACCGAAACCTTAGTACATGCAAATCATCTGATTCCAACAAAAAAAATAAAAATAAAACTCAATCGATGGATCATAAAACTTTGATCGAGCAATGGAAACCCCTAAATTAAATTAGATCAAACGATCTAGGGTTTCTGAACACCAATAAAAATTGAATCTGAAACATCAAACTCATGAATCAAATAGGGAGGCTCTGATACCACTTGTTAGATTTTTTTTATTGTACCCTGTCGATTCATGAGATGAAGAACATAATAAAATTGCGGAAGCGTACCTGAATCCATTGCTAGACTTGATGGATCTTGAAGCGAACGTCTCTTTATTGGGGTTTGATCTTCCAACCCGCTACGGCCCTTAATAACAAAGATGAAATCTTTGTTCCTCTCTTTGTTGATGGGGATACAGAAGAGATAGAGAAAACCCTCTTTTGGTGGCCGTATGAGTTGGGGACCATAACTCTAATGAACACATATATTTATATGTTTTGACATTTCTAATTTGGCGCCTCATCAAATTAGAATTATCTCCGGTATCTACACATTAATTCCATGACAATTATACCCTTAAGCCAATTTCCAAATAGACCACTTTAATTTGGCTTAATTATTTAGATAGCCTAAACACAATTAATTTTACATGTGTGGCCCCTTAATTATTGAATAATTCCAACAATATAGACTATCACACTTTTTCTCTCAAGTTTTAAAAACCTTTTTATTGAATTATTTATGCTCTTTACATCATAAATTTACCATCATATAAAGAACAGAAAAATGAATAAAATGTCTAAGACAAAATGTATTTCTATCTCTTAAAAAAAGGCATAACATATAGCAAAGTCCTAATATGAGAAACCGAACCGAGCTCGAGCATGTTTACGAACAAGATCGAGTCGAACGACCTATGGTCGAACTCGGTATCGATTAGTCCACGAACGAGCTTAAACCAAGCTTGGACCGAGTCGAACTCGAGCCAAATGCGAACGGTTTGAATCGTTTTACAGCCCTACACCCACGCCACCGTTAGTGATTATTTTATTTATGTATTTCTAACTTCTGTTGATTTGAATAATTGTTCTCTTGAAAACAACGAATATTGTACAAAATGTATGGGAATCCATATGAAGCAAGCCCCCATAAAATAAAGGGACACTTTGTAATAGGATCTCACATGGTAGTTTATATTAGAGTTTGGATTTCTAAACTGTAAAGCGTTAGTATTTGGGTCTTCAAATTATCGTTCGCTAGCCTACTGAACAGTGATTTAGAGACCAAAATAATAAAGTTGGACAATTTAAAAATCCAAATTCTAATATCAACTATTATATGAAATCTTATTACTAAATATGCCTAAAATTAAACTGTAAGATAAACTTAAACCTTCACACAATGGCACCAGTCCAAAATGCAAAGTTGCAAGCTTCGAAATACTTGTTAACTTCAATTTCAGTGATACTGCAACAAATGATAAATGTTTTTTTTATATTAAATATACTCGCACACAATTGGGGGATTTGAATGCCGGAGAGCTCGGACAAATGGTACATGTTTGTAGCCCTCATAGTGCCCACCTGTCTCGGTAACCTCTCACCGACCAGGCCGCAGTTGTCGGTCATCAGAGGGATTTTTTTTGGCGGTGCGTCATCAGAGGTTAATATATATATATGCTAACTGCATTCACACTTTCTTGGTCTAATCAGTACGTGTTTAGAAAATTACAATGGCATTCTTAAGGAATCAACGAGGATCATTAGAGAATGCATGTGGGAGCACATGGATTCTACTTAGTAGCGAATTCAGAGATTAGATTGACCGATCACATCTTAAAGAATTTCTCAGCAAGTAAATGTAGGCTAAGTACTTGACTATATATACTACTACATAATAATTTTTTTTAAAGTTTAACTATAGTAGTTTTTATTCTAAAATATTTTTATTTATATTTATTAATTAAAATTGTTTATCAAATTTAACACGAATAGTCACATAATTACATATTTTACAAAAATTAAAGATATCGTCTGCTCTTTTCAAGTGGTAAGAAATTGAAAACTTTGTTCTCTTCACTTAGTAAAAAATAAAAGACGATTGTTAATCGAACTCGAATGGCTCTTGTGGTTATCGAGGGAGAGGTATAAAGATCCTGGCTGGATGACGGAAGATCAGTAAATCGAGCCACGAGGTTTTATTATTCTTTCTATTTATATAATGATGAAAGTTGAGGACAGTGAATCCAAAAGACATGCATACAAATATAAATATGACTTTTGACCACGAAAATCTTAATTTATAGTCTTTTTACATCTTCACTAATCTCCAGATCATTGGACATCTGGTTAGTGGAACCTTATTTTCAAATTCTTGGGCTTTTAGAGTCCCGTTCCTCAACTCCTTTTTGAATTGTAGACTGATTTGAGAAGTTCTATAATTTGTCTACTAAGGAAGTCCTTTAAAAAGTGCTTCAATGTTTTCATTTGGCACACTTGGGAGTAGAAAAAATCAAAAAAAAAAAAAAAAAACTGTATAAAGAATCTACTGTAGAACGAATTTCGTATATAAAAAAAAGTATAGGATATCATTATTGCTTAGGAGATGAAGAATACTCTAATCCGACAATTTTTTTTATAGTTTTCGTGTGGAATAATGTTAATATTAATCATCACAAATATTTTAGAGTTTCGGTATAGTGGTAGAGACTTTAACATGATATGAGAATAATTCAAACTTGGATACAGGAATGTATTCTATAATTTATGTAGTCATGTACATAGTTAAATTATATAAAATTTTGGTGGGTTTTTTTTTTACTATTATTTTTTTTGTTTTGTTTTTTGTCTATGGACCTACATCTTGGGGTTCTTGGAAATGGATAGAATGCCGAGAAATAACAACCGCCCCGACTGAACGTACTACTACTGAAAATTGAAATAAATTGAAGTATCATACAACACAATCGCACATCAATTACAAATTACAACGGAGAAACACAAGGGTTTATCAAAAGCGAGAACACGAAGATGAACCGATATGGATCTCCTCAAAACCAACTGGGAGCCCTCCAAATCTCCTTCTCTCTCTTCTTGAAGTTGCATTAATTTGGTATAACTCACACATTCATATTATACCAATTAGATAAGGGAATGAACATATAATACCCCCTTACCATTCTCGACATGATCCGGATTGTCAAAATTTGATCCCAAACCTTACTTAAGCAGAAGCACGCTTGAGTTAGTATGCTTAATTCGCACAAATTTGTGCACACAAGTTTATAGAAACCCTTGTAGAGATTGGTATATCATCAATATACCAGTGTTGCTTTATCAGATGTTCTTCCTCTACTTTTTGATACACTTTTGAGTTCCCATCGAATTCTTGACCGCCCGACGTTGTTCCTCAATTTAGATGTACGTACTTCATCATCATATATCATCGTTCTTGGTTTATGGACCAACTAATATCAAGCCAACCGAACTCGAATAGATCTTGTGGTTAGTGAAAAGAGGTATAATACTCTGATTAAATGGCAGAAAAACAGCGAATGGAGCCCACAAAGTTCGGTCCATACCACGGACGTCTAAAAAAAAAATAATAACTAATCTCAAGCCATCATTTCACTCATTCACCTCATTTTTTTTTTCCTTAAAAAATGCCAGCTAACGTCGGACCTACGCGCTTAATGGCAAATTCAACGACACATGCCTAACCATAAAGACTAGGAAAGTGGATGCGTGTTTCCCCAACTTGCTTCTTCGAAATTTCTATTGATCGATGACAAAATAAATAGTGCAACTTTCTTATTAGAAAATTTCTACTGATAATAAACAAATTAATTTAATAGTACTAGTCGCTTCTTGCAGTTGACTTCGAAGATCTAGATGCACTTCCTTAAATATATATGTGCTTATGTCTAAGCTCGCTCACTCTTGAAGAAGCTCCGTTCTGTAAGTAACTAGCTAGAATGGTACGTCTAACGTTTTCCACAGAGATGTCAATTTTGCTTAATATCTTCATTTCATATATATATTTGCTTTTGCTTGCTTCATCACTAATCCCTTGGTCTAGCTTTGCTGATGTGATCGATCTGCATGCGAATAACAGTCCCAATCGTGGAATTATGCCATTCCTGATGCGAGAAGGAAGGCTCTCGCCGGGAGACAACGACAAAGCACATATGATAGTCATGAGGACGTCGACTTGGATACAATTTTTGCAAAGGTACATAAACTATATATACGTTTTGATTAGTTGTTGATTCACACATTTTAGTCTTTTAGTGTCATGATCCTAAGCCAATTAATTGTAACCCCATCACGATGCTCTCAATTGCTGCGTCTCGATGTCCATTCAGCCTTATCGCGGTTCAAGTTCAGATCTGGACAGGAAGGCGAGCTCCGGAAGTCGAGGGCACGGGGGTGGTGCAAAGGACAAGAACCCTAGCAATTCATTCCAGGTATATATACATGAGACTTTTCTTTTGATAGAAAGTATAGGATTCAGGGGTAAATCTGACAAAATTTCGGATCTGGACAACCTCAACCCTCAAGGTCCAGACCTGCAAGAGGTCAGAGTTGTAGGCGACTCTCAGGACCAGCCTGTCGTTGGTGTTTTTATCTTTGGACTAGTGTAAAATAGTCATACATGCTACATCACCAAGTGGATATTTTAATATAATGATTTGCATGTGTTGAGGTGTACATATGAGGTGTGATGGGACACATGCGGGTGCCATGTGGGATATTTTTCTAGGAGAAAAAAAAAACTCCTCCTTAAAGAAAGCATGTATGTTTTTTGTCGCTCAGTCTCGGACACGGGTTCAAAGGCGCAAAGAGACGCATTGCGCATGTGCAGGTGTAGGCGCAGACTGGCGCACGACTCTGTTGATTGCTGGATGATCTAAAATATCAAACTCATTTTTTTGAGTGTTGGTATTTTAGTCTCACATCTAGGGATGGCAATGTCCCACCGAACTCGACGGGGATCCGATTTTTTTATCCGATGGGGACGGGGAAGGGGATTAAAAAAATTTCCAATCGGGTTCGAGGACGGGTATGGGAATAGTAATCCCCGTACCGATAAATTTCCGACCCCGATCATTATACTCATATCCATATGTGCAACCCATTTGAAAATGTATGCTCTTTTGATCTATCTAGTGATATATATATATTTATTTTATGAAAACCAAGTTTTATTAACATGCTTTGTAATTTTTTTGAATGAAAATAATTTTTTAAACTTATAATGTACATAAAAATTGTTAACCGAACGAGACACGGAGACTACAAAATTCGGCCTCGAAAGTGCTAATTATGGGACGGGGGTGGGGACGGGGACGGGGAATACATTGTTTAACGGGGACGGGGAGGGGAATATGGTCCCCGACCCCTATCCGCCCCGTTGCCATCCCTACCCATATCAGATAGGAGATGAGGTGGAGTTTCTATTCCTTTATAAATAGAGCTCTCAGCCTCCTTTTGGAGGTGCACAAAAATTAAAGAAAAATAAGGTGACCATTGAGTCCAGGGAGTCCATTCGAGTCACAAAAGAGTAGACTACGAGTGTTCCAGAAGTTGTTTGTGAACTTGCTGGTTCATGGGAGCAGATCATGGCAGACGAATCTTACTTTGAGCAATGCCAGCAAGAATAATAATTTATTCTTATGTTTTCTCCTTTCTTCTTATGCTTGTAAACATTCTATCTCGATTGCAACAACGGTTGCAAGGAAGATAACGAGTTCTATTTTGTAATCCGTTATGTCTATTGTTAGTGCCGGGGCATAATTTTTTGATGGAAAACAGAGAAAATGAAACAATTGTAAAAACAATGTTCCAAATCAACAATACAAGGAAGGTGATCCTGAATTACGAGAATCTAAAAAGATTTCGTAATCAACAGCAATCGATCGTAGTACTTCTAACAAGAAGATACAATCTGAATTACTGGTAGCAATGAAGAAGATGACGGGCGAAAGATGGAAGAACTCCTGCTAGGGTGAATAATCACTGTTGCTCAAAGCTTTATATTCGCCCTACACGAACAGCTTCCAGGAACCAGCAAGTTCGTCGGAGAACTTGGAACACTCCTGCTCTTCTGACTCCTCGGATGGACACGAACTCCCGTGCAAAAGCAACGCTGGTGCGGCGCCTCTCCTCGCTCTCGAAGGCTGCTGGAATTCGCAAGCAAATTCCGTTCAAAACTGTGTTAAAGAACACTTCTGAATTCTCTGTTTACTTGTGCTAAAAAATACTTCGTAAACTATCTGTGGTGGCTTCTCTTTCTTGTCTCTTACCAGCCTTGTGAGAGAGAGGATGCCTTATATAGGCCCTGCAGCAACTGCTCGGTTGCCACAAAGTTAGGGTCATGGTAAAAACCACCCCGAACATGTAGCAACCGCCCAGAACGTACAATCGCACGTTCTGCTGCAAGTTGCGCCAACTGTGCACACTCTGCGCTCCTTGCACTCTGCGCGACAGAGAGCGCACTGAACTGCGCACACTGCGCGCACTGCACGCACTGCGCACACGGCACACGCAGCGCAACCAGCGCGCCCGTGCAACCCGAGCAATCCACGCAACCCAGCGCAACCTGAGCGCAACCTGGGCGCGCACCTGGGCAACGCTACTGGGCTTGCGCAACTGGGCATGGGCAACTGGGCATGGACAACTGGGCAGCACAACTGGGCTCGCGCAACGTGGCAGCGCAAGTGGCTCGCGCAACGAGCGTAAGTAAAGTGCACTATGCGCCTAGCAACGATGCTGACGTGCTAAGTGTAAAGTGCGCCAACAAAATGCCACATTACGCCTTATGAGCCCATGAGCCCGAGTCCGAGTCCGAGTCCCAATCCAAGTCCGAGTTCGAGTCGCTAAGCCCCTACGGGTCTTAGCTCCCATGGAAATAAATTTTCCAAGAGCAAAAAGCATGAATGCTTTCAATTGTTGATTTAGTCTTTTTCCCATTAGAAAAATAATCCCACATGGCACACCCATGTGCACCTCCACACCACATGTGCATCTCTAAAGAAGCAAAGCTAATATATAGAGATACAAGTCCTTTGGTCTAGCCGATGTGGGACTAAAATTCACTTTATAAAAGACCAAAACCCAACAATCCCCTACATATCTCTATATATGTGTATAAGTGTTCCCCACAGTAACTGTCCATCATGTATTAGGAGAGATGTCGCTGACGACTTGAGTCTTCCCGCATGGTTCAAACAACAGACTATAATACAAGAATGGACTAAGCCTTGAATTTTGTATCATAGCTGAAATTCTTCCCACTCATATAATGTAGTTACATGTGCTTCTGGCTACACATTAAAGGCCCTGTGCCAGCCTGGTTTCAGTGTATAATTTGGGGAGTCTACAAGTTTACCCTCAAGAGACGGCATGATATCTCTTTGTCCATACACTATAGATGAGTTCATTATAAAGAGACATGGCATGAAGCGCTTTGCGCTTCCCTTGCGGTGCTATGCCGCTATGACATGGCTTAAAGTCGAGGCCTTACCCCGAACCGGGAACCTCATCGTAGTGTCGTACTACTGTAGCATGAGGCAACCGCCTCTTTGTAGTGCCAAACTACCCAGCATGAAGCCTTAGGCTCCTTTGCAGTGTTACGCCGCAACGACATGGCTTGCAAGGCCGAGGCTTTATCCCTAACCGGGTACCTCATCGTGGTGTCGTGCCACTGTAACATGAGGAACTCCTCCTCTTTGTAGTGCTGACTACACCCCTCTTTATTTTAATATACAATATTAGGCTAACTGCCTATTTACGGTGCTACGTCGCTGTGACTTGGCCTGCAAAGCCGAGGCTTTATCCTATTCCTGGGCAGTACCCCACATATAGGAACCTCATTGTGGAGTCACCCTACTGTAGCATGGAGTTTCACTTCTTGTAGTGCTGTTCTACCGTGCTTCCTGTAAAGTACACCAGGCATTCACTCTACCTGAGAACTCATTAAGGCAATTAAGCTAACCTTCCCACAGGAACCGTTTTCTGTAAAAAATAACAGTAGACAACAGTGGTTATAGGTCCGTAACCTCTCCATGCCCAATAGAACATGTACCCACCGTTCCTGATATTCTTCCGATTAGTGGTCCTCCCTTGAACCAAAAGCTGGATGCCTAGTAGATAAATCTTTGAACTAATAGCATAAAACTTTATGGTAGGAATACAATAATACAATATCAGAATGCCTTCAAGCCCATTTTACAAGCTGTGTCATCGACCAGCTGGCGCTTGAGGCCCTTGGTGAACGGATCCGCCAGGTTCTTCTGACTTCGAACATCAATCACTGCAATAACACCTCTCTTGATAAGATCGTGTACTGTCCTGTGCTTCAACCGCACAGTCCTCTTCTTCCCGTTGAAGAGGTCATTTGATGCCACCGCCGCAGTCGCTAGTTGTCGCAGTATATCGGTATCGCCGGTATTTGTGCCCCAACTACTGAAAGATCATACATGAGCTTCCGAAGCCATTCTGCTTCCTCGACTGCGGTATCAAATGCAAAGAACTCAGATTCCATGGATGACCGCGAGAGCATAGTCTGCTTCTTCGACTTCCACGATATAGCAGCTCCACCCATTGTGAAAATGAATCCACATGTGGACCTCTCGCTCTCCACCTCTGAGTACCAGCTGGCATCACTGAAGCCTTCCACTACCGGCGGATCTCCGCTGTAGTACAGTGCATATGTCTGAGTCTTCTTGAGATATCTCATAACCCGTTTCACAGCTTTCCAGTGTTCAGCACCTGGGTTGCTCGTGAAATAACTCAGCATTCCTACGGCAAAAGCTATGTCAGGCCTTGTGGAAGTAGTAGAATACATCAAACTTCCACTACCAGAATAAGTCGTTTTAGCGACGCCTAAAGACGTCGCTAAAACGATAATTTTCGTCGCTAAACATATTTAGCGACGAAATTACCGATGTTTTGGGCTGGTCGCGGAAATATAAGTCGCTGATCTTCAAAACGTCGCCAAACGTCGCAAGTACTGACGTTTACCGACGTATATATACGTCGGTATATTATCGACGTCTACCGTCGTATCGTCATTGTATTAGCGACGTGTTTGACGTCGCTACACGTCGGTAACTTTACCGACGATTACCGTCGTGTCGTCGGTGGTTTAGTGACGTGTTCAAAGTCGCTACACGTCGGTAAAATCCTGGGAATTTCTAGGATGATTACCGACGTGCACCGACGTTTATCGACGTTCTCTGACGTATAATGACGTCGGTAAACGTCGATACCCTAGAAAATATTACAGATTTACCGATGTTTACCGACGCAAACGTACGTCGATGGACGTCGGTAAACGTCGTTGTTTGCCATGAAATATAAAAGAACAGAACAATTATCGGAGGACTGGACTTTTACTTCACAATACAAACTCGCTTGTACAAAGAAAGCCTAGGGATGAAAACCTAGGTACAGCAGTCTAAGTATAATTGTTTATTTTAGATTCTGGGGTGACAGTAGAGGCTCGGGAAAGCGACTTATTGGACGATCGGATGCAACCTTGGCTCCTGGAAAGATCTGCTTGGCGTTGAAGAAATGCTCTCTTTGCTCTCTGTATATTCTCTCTTTGACTCTCTCTCTCTCTCTCTCTCCGTCCTCTCCCCTCACTTTTTTTTGCAAGGGAATGGCACCCTGCTATTTATAAGAATGGGGGGCATCATTAGGATTTGTAATGATTACCCATTCTCAAAAGTCGACGGCTAAGGATCAATGAATCTGGGCCGCTCATCTTGAATATAATAGATCTGGGCGATTAATGCGATTGCATCAAATCTTTGTGGATAATTAATGATGATTGACATAAATCTTCATGATTTGTTATGCCAATCTCGGATCTCTTGCCACGTGTCATTGATTTGCTTGATTGCAAATGATCTGATTTGATCCCAATATTTTATTAGGATCTGTTGATGGATTTCGATCGATTTGATGCCACATGTCCCATTATCATGCCACACGAGCCACTTAGAAAATCTGAGCCGCATGAGGATTGCTCCCCATTGAGCCGTATAAGACTGGCCACGTGTCAAGGCTGCTTGGGAATGGCCCCTGAACACTTGAACCGCATGGTGATGATCTGAGCCGCATGAGCATAGGTGACCGCATGATAGATACCCTCTTTGTGAGACGCATGGAGATGGTCCTCGTGAGCCGCATGGGGTAGCCTCTGCTTGAGCCGCATAGGGTAGTTCTCGTGAGCCGCATGGGATAGCTTCGGCCTGAGCCGCATGGGATGGCCTCTGTCTGAGCCGCATACGACTGTCCACGTGTCAGGGCCGCATGAAGGTTTCTGGATTTCGACGGATTGTGTCAGAGATTTCCTTCGTTTCCCTAGGGGTCTGCCATTATGACGGAGTCATTATTGTATCTTTGTGTCAGAGCTGTCATTTGTCAGAGCTGTCAGCCGTCAAGGCATTTAATGCAGTAAAAGACAAAGGGAAGAGCTGTTGCAGGCCACGTGGCTCCCCTCTGTGCCGTATGGAACTATTCGAGCTGCATAGACGCTTGAGCCGCATGGATCCCTAAGTCGCATGTGCTCTTTCAGCTGCAGGGGAATCCTTAACTGCATGGATCTTACTTCATTCTTTTCCATGCTTCTACAAGACCCCCTTCAAAGTTTTTAATTTGCAAAATTGAAATACTTTGAATAAGAAGCATGGCTATGTATAAACTCTTCTGGCCGTATATGATGTCCTGGCCGCATGGATGTCTCAGCCGCATGGCCTCGTTAGCCGCATTAGTCTATTAGCCGCAGGAAATTTCTGGCCGCATAGCTCCTCGCCACGTCATCCTGCCACATGTGGAAATTTTTTGCATTAAATGCTGTTGATTTACCGTCAGTTTTGAGGCCGCTTTTCGGGGCAGGATCCCAAGAGTTTGGCCTTTATTTTGGTCGACTCTTCTCGATAACTGAAGAGTCGGTTTTCAGGCTGTTCGTGGATCGAGGCGCCCGCCTATAAATATAAACGTGTTCAGTCAGGGAGGTTTCTTTACTCTCTTCTTCGTCTTCAGCCCTAATTTTCTTCCTTTGTCTCCCTTCTCCGACCGATAATGGCCCCCAAGTCTTCCAAGGCTGTCTTTACTGCTGCGAAGGGCAAGAAAGCGGCTTTCCCGTCGGCTACTACGCCTGAAGGGCATCCCGACGTCCACCCTGTTATTAAAGGTAAAGATTTGGCTGGAATATTGAGTGCTTTTAGCCCTAATAATCATGGCTCTGTTGCATAATTTATGCACAAGCCTTCATCCTCATATCCGGGCCGCATGGGGCATACCCTGCGTTTGGGCCGCATGAGAAGGACTTGAGCCGCATGAGCACTTCTGGATTTGAACCGCATGAAGTCTCTTTGAACGGAACCGCATATGCTCCTGATGAACTAGACAGCATAAAGCTTTGCTAAATCGTACCGCATAAGCTCTTCTGCTAAATAGAACCGCATAAGCTCAACCGAACCGTATGAGCTCTATCGAAGCAGTGCCGTATGAAACCCAACTGAATCGGGCCACATAAGGCTATGTTGACCCGAGCCGCATAGGCTCTATTGAAACAGTGCCGCATGAAACCCAACTGAACTGGGCCGCATAAGGCTATGTTGATCCGAGCCGCATAGGCTCATAGGGGCTTCTTCTTAAGAGACTTTAAGTGGTTTCGTTTTAATCATCTTTTAATCATGTTTCTCTTGTCTTTCTTCAGTGAACCTGCTAATCAATCCAGCAGGGAAGCTTTTGGTGGGTTCAGCCCAATATGCTATGGGTGTGCAGCTCGATGACTTGGTTCGACGTGTGTCAAATCAGCTTCCCACTGATGAACCTAGGGAGAGGTTGAGCGTCATCAATAACCAGCCTCTCCACTTTCTTTGTACTATGATGAACTCGGGAAGGCTAGAAGGAGAGTATCTGAAACCAGCCTTTCTCTTCGGGGATGCTCTATCCATAAAGAACCCCCGAGTGCTGAACATTTCTGAGAGCTGGGACTTTACCGTGGATGGGGTGGAGATCCATATTCCCGAAATAGAACGTCATTTTCTCCTCTCGTGGTTCAATATGGTACCGGTAAGCAGGCAGATGGTGGGCTCCCTAACTCCAACCCAATCGGGGATGTTCGTGGGCAACATCCATTATAACAGGAATATTAGGTCAGCACATGCGAGCAGGGACTTGGTCAGTCGGAGCATGATAGGACTGATTCCGGGTACTTTCGTAAACGTATCTAGTCCCAACTTCACTTTTACTCTAGCCGATACCTTCCTAAATCAGCTCGCTCGCAAGGGGTCTTATCCTGTCGGCAGGTTGTCGCTTCTGAACTGGATAAACCCCATCCCTACGTGGGCCAACCTTACTTCATGGATCCTGAGGAAATACGAGGAGTTCCTTCGGGAGATCGATCTATATTATGCCATCCGAGGCACCTGTTACGGGTTACCCATTAACAAGTCGTTGTTCATGGCTCTTTTGGAGATGTATAACCGGCGCACGGGAACTTTCTTTACGCCCGGAGGGGGGTTGGGACTTGCTCTCCATGAAATGCATGCTGTTTCTAAGCTGCCGTGGGGGGGACGAGGCTTTTGAAGTATATACCCCGACAAACGAGGAATTCGAGGATCTGGATCGACGATTCTCGGGTTTCATTGCCGTGTACCGGGAACTGCTGTGCCACCATAGTATTTGTCACCAAACGGCTATCAAGAAGAACAATAGCTCAGAAGGGAACGCCGTGATCTGTCTCAGTTATATGATCAATTGAGCCGTAGACACGAAGATTGCACGGCTCGAGAAGCGACCACCTCCCGTGGGGTAATCGACACCAAGGAGCAGATCCTCGAGCTCCAGAAAAAGCTGGCCTTTCTGGAGTCTGAGCTTGAAGCGGCTCGTACCGAAAAGGGGCTTGTTCTCCAGGAGGCTGATAGACTTAGTCGAGCTTCTGCCAATCTGGAACTCGCCATGAAGAAAATGGAGGATGGCTGGCGGGCACACATGTACTTGGATAATGGGGAGCGGTTGTCCTACGAAGCGGAGCGCCGAGCTAAACAGCGGCTTGAACAGGGGGTCACCTTGGTGAAGAACCGCCTCCTGGAATTATGTAATGCCGAACCATATTCGTCCTTTTTCTCCTTCTTTTGTTTCTGTTCTTTTTCTTTCTTTAAGTGGGACGTTGTCCCTAGAACATGTAGTACTTTCGCCTTTAAAAATAAAAGAGTATGCTTTCTTTTACCTTTTATCTGTACTGCTTGTTGTGCTTGTGGTGTTATGGTAATGTTTGTCCCGCATGGGGGACTTGTTTGTGGACCTGTCACTCTTGGCATACCTTGGTTTCAGGTACGGATAACAAGTTTGATTGGGACACCTGGAACAATTCTATGGTAAGGTGGTCATGGATGCTCCTGGTATCGAAAGAAAGAATACCGTAGAGCAGCTGGGCTCCCGGGGCATGATGAGAGATGATATGCCTGTTCTAAGAAACTTAGCAAAGGATATTTGTGGGCCTATTATCCTTGGCGTACCCTGGCTTAGGATACGGATAATAGGATGAAAGGGAACCAACATACTTACTCAGAGGTAATGAGGACGTGGCAAGTATGAGGGTTTTTGTTTCACCGCAGAATCTTCCTACTCAGAGGTAATGAGGACATGGCAGGAGTGGACTCAACGGAGGATATTTGTGGACCTATTATCCTTGGCATACTCCTGTTATGGGTACAGATAATAGGTCGAAAGGGGATCAACATACTTACTCAGAGGTAATGAGGACATGGCAAGCATGAAGGTTTCTTCGACGGAGCCTTCCCACTCAGAGGTAAGGAGGACATAGCAGGAGTGGGTTCAATGAAGGAGGGTACATAGAACGACTCAGAGGTAATGAGGACATGGAAGTTCTATGTAGAGGGGTGATTTGTTTTTGGCGGAATTTAGACAACTCAGAGGTAACATCGACATGGTCATTTTGGAAATTTGTGGATCTGTTACCCTTTTTGTGCACTGAGAGTGCGGGTAGTGGATCATGAGGAAGGAACTCTTTCAAGAAGAAAGTTCAGAGGTATGGCTATACATGACTTTCTTCCCAAAAGAGTGACCGGAACGTAAGTTCAGGGGTACCATCGGGTACATAACTCAACAATCCAAGAACTTTGGAATCAAAGTGTAAGTTCAGGGGTACCATCGGGTACATGACTCGGTAATTGGGGATTTTTGTAGAAGGAGGACGTGAGTTCAGCAGTACCAGAGGGCACATGACTCAGAAATCTAGAATTTTGGAATCAAAGTGTAAGTTCATAGGTACCAGAGGGTACGTAACTCAATAATCTGGAGTTTTTTTATGGAGGAAGAATGTGAGTTCAGTGGTACCGGCGAGTACATGACTCAGTAATCTGAAATTTTGTGAATATGAGTTCAGCGGTACCAGCGGGTACATGACTCGATGATCTAGAATTCTGTAAATGTGAGTTCAGAGGTACCGGTAGGTACATAACTCGATAATCTGGAATTTGGTGAATGTGAGTTCAGCGGTACCAGCGGGTACATGACTCAATGATCTAGAATTTTGTAAATGTGAGTTCAGCGGTACCAGCGGGTACATGACTCAATGATCTGGAATTCTGTAAATGTGAGTTCAGAGGTACCGGAGGGTACATGACACGATATTCAGGATTTTGTGAATGTGAGTTCAGAGGTACCGGCAGGTACATGACTCTATGATCTGGAATTTTGTGAATGTGAGTTCAGCGGTACCAGCGAGTACATGACTCAATAATCTGAAATGTTGTGGATGTGAGTTCAGCGGTACCAGCCGGTACATGACTCGATGATCTGGAAAATGTCGTTTAGACATAATATTTCTTCAGGAACTTGCCGTTGACGGGCAGCATGAGCAAGTCTCCATTTTGTTTTGCGAGGCGGTAAGCACCGTTGGAGAATATAGCCTCAATGATAAATGGACCTTTCCATTTTGGCTAGAATTTGTCGGCGGTTTTGTGAGTCATGACCATCGGCCTCTGGACTGCCAGAATGAGATCGCCCACTTGGAATGTTCCGATTTTGACCTTCTTGTTGAAGGCTCCGGAGATGCGTACTTGGTATAGCTCGATTCGTTACTGAGCCAGGAGGCGTTTTTCATCTAAGGCCTCCAACTCTTGTAATCGGCGACGGTAGTTATCGTCCGTCGTCAATTGGTAGGTAAGGACGACGCAGAGCGAGGGTATTTGAGTCTCCAATGGGAGGACTGCCTCACTCCCGTATACCAGGGAAAACGGCATGTTCCCAGTGGCTGTTCGGACTGTAGTACGGTACGCCCATAAGCATTCACCAAGTTTCTCATTCCAGTCGTGTTTGTTGGATGATACGAACTTCTTGAGAAGTTTGATGATTGTTTTGTTGAATGCTTCTGCCAACCCATTTGCTGTCGGATTGTATGGTGTTGAAGCAATATTCTAGATGCGATGCTTGTCGCAGAACCGATAGAAGGCATGGCTTGCGAACTGTGGACCATTATCATGGATTATCCTTCGGGCAGTCCAAAGCGATAGATGACGTGATGCTTGAGAAAGCTGATCACGTTTAAAGTCTTCACTTCTGTGAGCAGAACAGCTTCCGCCCATTTGGAGAAGTAATCTGTGATTGCGAGTATGAAACGATGCCCTCGGAAAGAATGTGGGGCAATCGGACCGATGATATCCATTCCCCATGCTTCAAATGGCCAGGATGCCACCGTCGGGTGTAGAAACTCGGATGGCTGGTGGATGAAGTCTGCGTGGACTTGGCAGGCTTTGTATTTTCTTGCATAGTCTATCGCATCTGCTACCATCGTGGGCCAGTAGTGGCCCATTCGGCAGAGACGGTCTTACAATTTAGGGCCGGGCTGATGGGTCCCGCAGACACCGTCATGAGCTTCGCGTATGGCTTCTTTGGCTTCTGCGTTTGACAGACACCGAAGCAACAGCCCACCGTAGGATCGCCGATACAGCATTTTCGTCTCTGTATCGTAGAAGAATCTGAGAGAACGCCTTCTGATGGAAGTGGCTTCCTTTGGGTTCTCGGGCAGGATGTCGTAGAATACGAAGTCTATGAATGGCTGTCTCTAGTCTGGTATTTTGTCGATCGTCTGAGCGGAATAACTTGCCACGGCTTGAACGTTGTTCTTGGGACAGACCAGTTCGTGGCCTATCACGGCAACCGAATGATGAGTATGGTTCGGCACTGCTAGGGAAACGACAAGGCCTGCTAGGACATCGGCTTCGATATTTTGGAGTCTGGGAACATGTTCGATGAAGAATCCCTCAAATGACGAAATGATGTTGATCGCTATTTGGTGATAGGGGATCATGTCTTCATGGGGGACTTCGTATGAACCCCGGATCTGATTGACGATTAACTGTGAATCGTCGTATGCTTCGAGATATTCTACCCCCAGCTCTCTTGCCAGTTGGAGGCCAATGACCAAAGCGTTGTACTCGGCCACATTGTTAGAACATGGTTCCGTGAGGGAGTAAGCACGACTGATCACTAGTCCGGAAGGAGAAATCAACACCACCCCGACTCCAACGACGATATTGCCCTTGGGTCCAGTCCTGGAGGCGCCGTCGAAGAACATTCGCCATATATCATCGTGGGAGGCCGTATGTGAGTTGGCAACCCCATCTGGGATTCCTTTATATATTCTGGACGACTCCGAACCTGGGTGGGCTGCTAAAAAGTCTGCCAGAGCTTGACCTTTGACAGCCTTTTACGGGACAAAGACCATATGATAAGGAGACAGCAATATTGCCCATGTGGCGAGGCGGGAACTGAGTGCCCCTGGTTTAGTCATGAGGACCCTGAGAGGGTTGACTCATGAGATCACATGTATGGTTTGTCCTGTGACATAGTGTCGTGTCGTTTGAATGGCGAACACCAGGGCGAGGTATTCCTTCTCCACGGCGGTGTATCGGTGCTCTGGCCCAATCATCATTCGACTGAGGTAATATATAGCTTGTTCATGGCCTATATCGTTATTTTGTGCCAGCAGAGCGTCGAAAGAATGTTCCATCGCTCGTACATAGAGCAAGAATGGTCTTCCAGGAATCGGGGCTACCAGGACTGGAGGGTTCGTCAGATATTCTTTGATGTTGTCGAAGGCGCGCTGGCATTCTTCATCCCTTACGAACGAGACGCCTTTCTTCATGAGATAGGTGAATGGCCGACATCGCCCGAAGAGGTTAGAAATGAACCTCCTGATGTAAGCTAGCCTCCATTGTGGGCCTCTGAGTTCGCGGAGATTTCTCGGGGGACCCATCTCCATAATTGCCTTCGTCTTCTCCGGATCTACATGAATTCCCTGGGCAGTAATGATAAAACCCAAGAATTTTCTGCTGGAGACGTCCAAGAAGGATTTTGTGGGATTCATCTTCAGGTTGTGCGCTCGTATCAGGTCGAATATCGTCCTCAGATCCTGCAGATGATCTCCCTTATAGCGACTCTTGACGGCGATGTCATCAACGTAGCACTCCACAATCTTGCGCAAGTGGTCTCTGAAGATGATACTCATGGCTCTTTGATATGTGGCGCCAGCATTTTTTAAACCGAACGGCATGACTGTGTAGCAGTATGTGCCAATTGGTGTTCGAAATGAAGTATGCTTCTTGTCGTCAGGAGACATCTTGATTTGGTTATACCCCGAGAAGCCATCCATGAAGGACATGCGTTCGAAGCCGCATGTATTGTCGATCATGATATCTGTGATAGGGAGAGGGAATTCATCTTTGGGACACGCCTCGTTCAGATTGCAGAAGTCGATGCAGATTCGAATCTTTCCATTCTTCTTGAGGACCGGTACTATGTTGGCGACCCAGTCCGAATGTTGTTCCTCACGAATGAAGCCGCTGGCTATCAGTTTGTTGACTTCGGCTTCGATCGCATCTATGATGCCCGGACGGAAGCGTCGCTGTTGTTGTTTGACCGGCTTTGCATCTGGCCAAATGTTGAGCTTGTGAAGGGCAACCTCGTGGTTTAGTCCTGGCATGTCTTCATAGCTCCAGGTGAACACATCAATATATTCTTTGACAAGTTCCAGTAGCGATTCTCGCTCTTCGTCTGTCAGGCTTTTACTGACGAAGATTGGTTTTGGAGAAGATTCGCTGCCGAGGTCGGCCTGTATAACCTCATCTTCGGTAGGAGGTTCTCTCTGTTTGAACCGCTTTTCCCATTGTGGATCCAGCTGTTGGGCCCACGGCTCTAATTCGAGGATTTCAGGAATGTCTTCATCTTCTTCGTAAGCGTCGGCGAATTCCATATTGATTGACAGGACTTGTCTGAATACGTCTCCGATGCTGGTATCCGAATCAGAAGTTGGTGACCCGGTTGAATGTGAATGCCAGTCACATTCCTCATCTGAACTTTCAGGGGTCGTCGCAGGCGTAACATACCCTAATCCACATCGGGTTTTATTGTAGTAGTCCCGTGGTTTGCCAGCCGAGACTGGCGGCTACAAAGGTAATCGTCGACCAGTGCCGTAGTTCAAGCCTGGCGTAGTCTCTAGATCGTACCCCTGTTTTTGTATGAGATATTTGGATTGGAGGCTATACAGATAAAGAGGCAGTCTTCCGGCATCTGATTCGAGATCGACCTTCTCTATGGTGAAGTGCTGCGGGTCGTTTTTCCGGCCGAAGATGATTGGATGGTCCCCTCCCTCGATTATACGATAAGCGACTTCCACTGGAGTAAGCTGGTTTGTGGTGTAAACATTTGTCACCTATGTGTGTAGGTGAGTGCCTATACCGTGCTCCATAGCATACATTGTACAAAGCTTATTAAGCTCGAGGTAGTTCAAAGATAGCCCTTTATTAATGAAGTAAGGTATCTTTTCTAGCGGGATTACATCATCTGCGGAGAGGACATCAGTGTGGGTAGCCACATACTTGGCCAGTTTCGGTTCTTCTTCGGCCACCCCCTGTACAAATGAAGACTGAGAGGATGACTTGGGCAGCTTGATCATCAGAGGCTCTGTTGGTAGGGCCGAACACAAAGTTGTTGGCAAACTAGCGACCCCCAGTTTGGTACTTGATGTTGGGCGTGGAGTTGTTGGCTCGCTAGAAGCCCCAGACTTTGCATCGGGGTGACGATTCTTCTTGGGAAGACGTATCGTCATTGGCTTGTCAGAGGGATTGAGCTTCTCTGCTTGTGGCTGGCCGACTCTCGGTAACCTGATTGTCAGTGGCTCCGTTATGGGTCTCGACGCTTGGCCGGACCTTGGTAGCCGGATTATCACTTGTCCTTCTTATGCCGAGAAACTGATCGCATCCTTACGCAGAGCGGCCGTAAGTGGTACGGATTTGCCAGGTTTGCGAGCTTGAAGGTGGATCGTCAGAGGTTCTTCTGATCCTGAGGCCATTTTAGTTCGAGCTTGCACATCTTCATCCAGGTGCCTCTTCGACTTCTCGTATAAGCAGGAATCCGAGTAGTAGGACTCGACTCCTTTGAAGGGATCGATGTCGACAAATTCTGTCCTCACAAAGTCATGTTTGTCGACATACTTGAAGCACTGGTGCAGCATGGAAGGCACGATCATATAATCGTGTATCCAAAGGTGCCCCAAGAGGATGTTGTAGGAAGTGTCCGCATCTATGACGTAGCAGGTTACTTCTGACTGGAGATCGCCAATTTGGCACTTCAAGCGAATCTTCCCAATTGGGTAGCGTCTGTCCGAATTGAAACCGCTGATGGCGGTGCTTGTTGGCGTCAGACGATACATAGGAATGCGGAGGTGATGTAACAGACCCTTTGGGATGATGCTTATGGAAAAGCCGGGATCAATATGCATCTGATCCACCTTTACGTCTCCGATGTATCCAGTGTAGTATAACGGGCGATCGTGCAGATTGGTTTTGATGAGCATATCCTGCGGAGTGAAGACAATATTGGGCATCGCTCCTGTGCAAGCGCTATCTTGGAGATTTGTAGGCGGGCTCTCTCCTGTGAGGTTGACCTGAGCCAGATATGCGTTGGCATTTTGGAGTGCATCGCTCAACGTTACGCAAACATCCTTTGAGAGTCTCAGGAGCTTGTATAATGATAACTTGGCCGGTGTGTTGGCCAATTGCGCCAAGATGTCAAAGTTGTAGGGCCTTTTCAGCCCCTGAGGTGCCTCTTTTCGGAAGGATTTGTCAAAGCGAGTCTCCTTCGGCCTAGGCTTGTCGGTCGTCGGAGGCTGAGAAGGTCCTGGAGCGTCAGTAGCAACTGGCTGATGATCTTCAGCCGAGTTATCAGCCACAGGTTGGGATTGTGCCCCAGACCGGGTAACGACTGTCGTGACCTCTTCAACCTCTGCAGAGATTGTGCGGCAGGATCTGACTTTTCCACTTTTCTTCTTGCGAATGGAAGGTGGTGTGGACTGAGTCACCTCAAGTACCAGGTCCGGATGGACCCACATGATCTTCCCTCGTGATGTGATGAGGGGCACTAGGCCAGCAGCCTGTTCTCGAGGAGGTGGAAGATTAGCAATCTCCATCGTCGCCAGAGGGACAGGTACCACACAGTCTTGAGTCTCCGTTGGAGGGAAGCTGCCGAATTATACGGACACCATGTTTGCCGCTATGGTTACCTCCTCGAAATCGATGGCCAGAGCGTTCGAATCGATGAGATATTGGATGTATCATTTCAGTTGGTAGCAGTCGTGTGTAGCATGGTGGACGTAGCGGTGGTAATGGCAGTACTTTGGACTCTTCATTTCTGCCGGACGAGGTTCCTGTTTTAGTGGAGGGAGCTGGATTTTGTCTCCTTGTATGAGCATGTCCAAGATGGGCTTGACGTTGCCGTCTTCGAAGGAGTAAGTCATTTGCGGCCATTGTTTGTCTGCAGGTTTTGTCTCAGGTTTCTGGGCTGTGTCGGCCACCATGGCCGGCTTACCCTTGTTGTCCTGATTGTTGGAGAGACCACCCCCATTGTCGTTGTTGGTATTAGGACGCTTGTCCTCGTTCTCTCCCTCCGAGATGTGTAATCCCAGTTGGCGAGCCTTCTTCAACCGTTCTTCGGCGCTTGTGGCACTGATGATAAACGTCTTTCAGTCCTTAAATTGACTTTCGTCCATCCAGAGACTGATTGTTGGGAGCAATCTCTTTTGGCAAATTTCAATTAAGGAGGAATCCAGGTTACCAGACGGCAACTTTATTACGGTTTGGCAAAACCGCTCAATATAGTTCCTTGTCAGCTCCTTCTCCCCTTGGACGACATCCATGAGGGTGGACATTGTGACATCCTGTCCTACTTCGTAGAATCTCTCCAAAAATATGTGCTTGAAGCTGGAGAAGGAGTGGATGCAGTTGTATGGCAGGTTGCGGTACCAGTCGAAGGCGACCCCTTCCAATGTCCCGATGAATAATCGTGTAAGGATGGCATCGTCATGGGGCAGATGGTCTGTGGTGACCTCGAAGTAAGTGATGTACCGACTTGCGGAGGTCTTGCCATCATAAGGATTGATGTTGAACGGCTTATATCTTGGTGGGAAAGGGACATCCCTCCATGCAGCAGGGTATGGTTGCCGTATTCTGAGGTCTTGGAAGGTTTTTCGAGCGTGAAACATGGCTCGGAGCTCCTGGACCTCTCTTCTTGCTTCTCTGGCCTCATCTGCAGCGGTGGGAGTCGTTATTTCAGGAGGATTGTTGCCGGGTTCGGTGCCGCTGAATTTGAGTCCGCATTGGCTGCGGGACCCGTACTTGTTTGGCCAGGTGTCCCTTCCTACAGAGCTGGAAGAGCCGCTTTGATCTCGTCTACAGACTTGACCAAGGCATGCAGTATAGCCTCCAGAGTGTCGATGCGTTGGCGATTACTGGAACCCCCTTGGTTGCTATCTGTCATGAACACCGTCCTTACATGAGGAGAGATGGAAGGAACGGTGGAGGAGGTGCCCTCCGAGTCATACCCATACACCGAGAAGTCATCGGGGTATGTGGGAATGTTCTCCTCTGGTTCGGACTCGAAAGGAATAGTAACCCCAACTTCAGAGCTTGCTTCATCTAGAGAGTCGTGGACGTCTTCGGGGACGTCGGCATCTGTTGTATCCGATGGGAGAGTTGTTTCCTCGGGCTCGTCTCCTTGGAACATCGGATTGTCGTGGATGTTCAGAGGATTGCTACCCCCAGTTCCAGCGACCCCCAGTGGTGTGGATGATGAATCTCCCACTGTAGCAGATTTCGTCTTCGAATGGGTACCCTGGAAAACTCCGGTGGTGGATAACCATTTAGACGATAGTTTCTTAGTTGCAGTGGTCGAAACCTTCGGGTTGGAAACGTTTGCCTTCTTTCCTCTCCCATCGGCGGGAATTTTCTGAGTAGAATTGCAAGAGACAACAGGAGGCACCTCGTCCTCTGAGCTCGGGTGTTGTAGTCTTCGGAAGACGGACTGCCGGTCTTCTTTTACTGTCGTATTGTTGCAACATCAATTGACGATGATTTGGGTGCAGTGACGTCCATGTGAGGACTCTTTGCATACCGGGGTCTCTTATCTTTCCTTGCGTTTGTGGAGGATAAACTCACGCAAGTCAGATGGGTCTGGAACGACCATGTTTGCTCCTTGGGTTTTGGGAGACTTTTGGGAACCACTCTGTCCGTTTGCCGCCGGGGGCTGGACTCGAGTGGTTCTGTACAACTTCCCATCAGAGGCCCGCATAATAGTATGTGGAGCGCTCGGATGGTCAGAGGTCAGAACAGTGGACTGAGCTTGCCAAGCTCGCGCTGCCTTGGACTTCTTCACTCTAGTGTGTGAGGGCACATAATAAGAAGAGTCTAAGTGGTGCTGGAGAGAGTCAGACATGTCTTCTTGGGCACATGAGAGATCAGGACCATAGGAGAGGCGATCGAAGACTGAGCCGCGTGGAGCGGGCGGCATGCGGCTGGAATCAACAGTCTTTATGCTGCAGGCAGTTGTGGCCGCATAGGCTTTCTTCATGCGGCAAGAAGTTTTAGCCGCATGGATATTCTTCATGTGGCTGGCAGTTTCAGCCGCATGAGTATCATACATGCGGCTGGCAGTCTTGGCCACATGTGCATCATGCATGCGGCTGGCAGTTTTATCCGCATGAGTGTTCGGCTTCTTCCTGGAGCACATAGAATCACTCTTTGTCCCTGCAAGTCCAGCATCGTAGGGCTTTTCTCTGCCGGACTTGGGGACAACATAATCCTCTATGGCTTGAAGTGGGGCCGTATGAGAGTCGCCTTCGCCGTCTTAGGCAGCAGAGAGTACTCCGTCCAGGGCCTGGGGAGGAGCAAATGATTTTGGCCTCTACTCCCTGCGAGCCTTCTTTGTGCGGGTTTGCTTCTGGACCGGGCCAGCGCTTCCCTCGGAGGGCATTTCTTCGAATGCCTGCTGGTCGAAGTAGACGACCATCTTTTGTTGTGTGGAGCCAAGTTTGGCTGTATCCGATTGCGTCACCAACTCCTCAGCCGTGGAGAAGTTTGTCCCCAGCAGAGTCGCTATCGTGTTTGCCATGAAATATAAAAGAACAGAACAATTATCGGAGGACTGGACTTTTACATCACAATAAAAACTCGCTTGTACAAAGAAAGCCTAGGGACGAAAACCTAGGTACAGCAGTCTAAGTAAAATTGTTTATTTTAGATTCTGGGGGGTGAGGGTAGAGGCTCGGGAAAGCGACGGCCGCTCTGCCTTACTCCTTGGACGATCGGATGCAACCTTGGCTCCTGGGAAGATCTGCTTGGCGTTGAAGAAATGCTCTCTTTGCTCTCTGTATATTCTCTCTCTGACTCTCTCTCTCTCTCTCTCTTCGTCCTCTCCCCTCTCTTTTTTTTCGCAAGGTAATGGCTTCCTGCTATTTATAAGAATGGGGGGCATCATTAAGGTTTGCAATGATTGTCCATTCTCAAAAGTCGGCGGCTAAGGATCAATGAATCTGGGCCGCTCATCTTGAATATAATAGATCTGGGCGATTAATGCGATTGCATCAAATCTTTGTAGATAATTAATGATGATTGACATAAATCCTTATGATTTATTATGCCAATCTCGGATCTCTCGCCACGTGTCATTGATTTGCTTGATTACAAATGATCTGATTTGATCCCAATATTTTATTGGGATCTGTTGATGGATTTCGATCGATTTGATGCCACATGTCCCATTATCATACCACGCGAGCTACTTAGAAAATTTGAGCCGCATGAGGATTGCTCCCCATTGAGCCGCATAAGACTGGCCACGTGTCAAGGCTGCTTGGGAATGGCCCCTGAACACTTGAACCACATGGTGATGATCTGAGCCGCATGAGCGTAGGTGACCGTATGATAGATACCCTCTTCGTGAGCCACATGGAGATGGTCCTCGTGAGCCGCATGGGATAGCCTCTGCTTGAGCCGCATAGGGTAGTTCTCGTGAGCCGCATGGGATAGCTTCGGCCTGAGCCGCATGGGATGGCCTCTGTCTGAGCCGCATACGACTGTCCACGTGTCAGGGCCGCATGAAGGTTTCTGGATTTCGACGGATTGTGTCAGAGATTTCCTTTGTTTCCCTAGGGGTCTGCCATTATGACGGAGTCATTATTGTATCTTTGTGTCAGAGCTGTCATTTGTTAGAGCTGTCAGCCGTCAAGGTATTTAATGCATTAAAAGACAAAGGGAAGAGTTGTTGCAGGCTACGTAGCTCCCCTCTGTGCCGTATGGAACTATTCGAACTGCATAGACGCTTGAGCCGCATGGATCCCTGAGCCGCATGTGCTCTTTCAGCTGCAGGGGGATCCTTAACCGCATGGATCTTTTTTCATTCTTTTCCATGCTTCTACAGTCGCTAAATCTGCAAAAAAAAATACAGAATGTCCATTTCTCTCTGCAGTTTAAAAAGATAATCATTTCTCACTGTAGAATAGGATCCAAACAATCACAGAATGTCCATTTCTCGTTGTATACAAGTTTCAGTCCCTATAACCAAGTCTACAACAATCACACAATGTCCAATTCTTAGAATGTCCATTTCTCACTGTACACAGATTTCAGTCCCTATAACCAAGTCTACAACAATCACTACCAAAATTTGTCGATTTAGCGACGACCAGATCCGTCGCCCGTCCGACGGGAATTTCTATTAGCGACCGATCACTGATGGGTCTTAGCCAAAAAAATCCGTCGGTAATCAGTTCGTCGCTAATCACGGTCCGTCGCTACGTAGTCGTCAAGCGACGGTATAGCGACGGCATTTCATCTTCACAATACGAAGCATTGTCGACTACTTTCCGACGATACTAATCTGAAATGGTATATAATAATCCAACACGGCCGATACCTATCGGATATGACCGATACCAAATCGATAAGGCCAATATGAATCCTAGCTATACGGCCGATACATATCTGATAGGACGATACCAATTTGTTAAGACCAATACCAACCGATACGGCCCATACCAAAATGATAGATCGATACTAATCCGATACGGTCAATACTTATAAGTACCTACGGTCCAAGAGGTTGATCCACTAGTACATCCATGTACGATCAACGAAGTAACGATCCATTTCAATTTGGATGTGAAAATATGTATCGTAAGACAAACTAAACATAATCAGTTCAATTTCACATGCCTAATTGCCAAGTATGGGAACGAATGGCTCAGAACACAACCCAAAATTTATTCTAGCATACATTAGTGTGAATCATCTATGTTCTGTACATATGGTGTAGTATATGTTCTTATCGTTTCTAGTATCTGAAGGATATAACAGAATCAAGATAAACTCACATAATGTAATACTAAGACATCATCTACTACTATATAAGATATAGTGATAGGTTGTCGTATCATCATTACCGAGGGATGAGGGTCGGAGGACAGTCAACTTTATCTACGGCTACATAGTTTCTGCCTCGCCAGTCGAATGGCTTAATTGCCAAGTATGGGAATGAATGGCTCAGAACACAACCCAAAATTCATTCTAGCATACATTAGTGTAAATCATCTATGTTCTGTACATATGGTGTAGTATATGTTCTTATCGTATCTAGTATCTGAAGGATGTAACAGAATCAAGATGAACTCACATAATGTAATACTAGGACATCATCTACTACTATATAAGATATAGTGATAGGTTGTCGTATCATCATTGCCGAGGGATGAGGGTCAGAGGACAAATACCGCTCGAGTGAGCCAAAGGCATGCAGCCACTTCCCTCCCTCCATTCACCCTCTCCCTCTCTCACGCTATCAATGTCACAACTTTTCCACCTCAAGTTCTGATCAATCATCTTCCTTCTCCTCTCCTCCACCATGGCTCTGGACCCATCTGCTCCTCCCTACTTCCCTTCTTCTTATTTGACTCTCTCAACCACATATGATATCCACCTCAAGTGTAGAGTCGGAGGAGAAAAAGTAGACAGAAAGAGAAGGGGGAAGTAGCATAGCCGGCGGCATGACCCGGAGGAAGTACAGATGTTTTCTTCAACATCCGTAGGAGAACTATAAGGATATATCTTTTCACAACATATCACCTTTACAAAGACCCTTAATGTGATAACCATGTTACCGCGGTGTCAGAAGACTAACATGTCATAATTTTCTAAGCCGTGTGTTTTGACATAATCCTCCAAACTCTATCCTGCTATGTAGTAATGCAAGATTACTACATAGGAGAAAAGAGTTGGGAGGATTATGTCAAAACCCACGGCTTAAAAAATTATGACATGTTAGTCTTCCGACACCGCAGTAACATGATATTTACATTAAGGGTCTTTGACAAGGTGACATGTTGTGAAAAGATATATCCTTATAGTTCTCCTACGGATTTGAAGAAAACATATGTACTTCCTTCGGGTCATGCCGCCGGCTGTGTTGCTTCCCCCTCCTCTTTCTGCCCACTTCTTCTCCCCCAACTCTACACTTGAGGTGGATATCATATGTGGCTGAGAGAGTCAAATAAGAAGAAGGGAAGTAGGGAGGAGCAGATGGGTCCAGAGCCATGGTGGAGGAGAGGAGAAGGAAGATGCTTGATCAGCATTGTCTTCCGGATCATCCTCATCAAGGCATAACGGGCTTCTCAGCGTGCCCAGCTTCTTCAACTTCTCGCTGGCTGCAGAGTCAAAATGGGAACGGGTCCTCTTTGCCGGCCCGAAGCTCTGCTCGCACTCGGCGCCTCGCTACCGATTTTCTCTCCTCCTCTAACGCGGGTCATAAGAAAATAAATTTCGTACCTTTTCTTCACATAAACATCATTATCGCCTTGTACTCGAGCCTCCTCGTCTGTGACGCTATCCAACTTTTCGGTGCCTATATTGTCACTCGAATCTCCCCTTCGACTCGTATCGTCCTCTTCTTCGCCTGTCTTTTCGCTCCCTGTCTTGTAATCATCTGCTATCACCACCGACTAATTTGACTCCTTCTTCAGTCTTCCTCCTCCTCCTCCTCTTCCTCGGAGTCATCGGACAAGGAGTCGAATGAGTCAGGCGATGATAGCAGATGATTGCAAGACAGGGAGCAAAAAGATGGGCGAAGAAGAGGATGATACGAGTCGAATGGGAGATTCGAGTGACAATATAGGCACCGAGAAGTTGGATAACGTCACAGACGAGGAGGCTCGAGTACAAGGCGACAATGATGTTTATATGAAGAAGTGGTACGAAATTTCTTTTCTTATGACCCACGTCAGAGGAGGAGAGAAAACCGGTAGCGCGGCGACGAGTGCGAGTCAGAGCTCCGGGCCGGCAAAAAGGACCCGTTCCCATTTAGACTCTGCAGCCAGCGAGAAGTTGAAGAAGCTGGGAACGCTGAGCAGCCCGTTATACCTTGATGAGAAAGATCCGGAAGACAATGCTGATTCAGTTTTGCCTTCCTTGGATGGTATTGATTCTGTAGATCCGTGTATAAAAGAGGAAGAGATTGGGAGTAGAGTGGACCCGGAGGGAAATGAGAGATTAGAAGCTGGGTCAATATCCAAGAAGCGAAAGAGAGTCGAGGATTCTGATAGGTTGTCGTATCATCATTGCAGAGGGATGAGGGTCGGAGGACAGTCAACTTTATCTACGGCTACATAGTTTCTGTCTCGCCAGTCGAATGGCTGCAGGGACTATGTCCTGATCACCATGTCGTACCGTTGATTAATACAAATGGAGCTGGAGCCAAAATACAGAAACCAAAATACAAAATACAGAATCCAATCCCTGGGTTCGTCGAAAATATAAAACACAGTTCTAATTTATATGTATTTTAAGTGTGAGAACGGATGGCTCAGAACATAACCCAAGATTCATTCTAGCATACATTAGTGTGAATCATCTATGTTCTGTACATATGGTGTAGTATATGTTCTTATCATATCTAGTATCTGAAGAATGTAACAGAATCAAGATGAACTCACATAATGTAATACTAAGACATCATCTACTACTATATAAGATATAGTGATAGGTTGTCATATCATCGTTGCCGAGGGATGAGGATCGGATGACAGTCAACTTTATCTACGGCTACATAGTTTCTGCCTCGCCAGTCGAATGGCTGCAGGGACTATGTCCTGATCACCATGTCGTACCGTAGATTAATACAAATGGAGCTGGAGCCAAAATACAGAAACCAAAATACAAAATATAGAATCCAATCCCTGGGTTCGCCGAAAATACAAAACACAGTTCTAATTCATATGTATTTTAAGTGTGAGAACGGATGGCTCAGAACACAACCCAAGATTTATTCTAGCATACATTAGTGTGAATCATCTATGTTCTATACATATGGTGTAGTATATGTTCTTATCGTATCTAGTATCTGAAGAATATAATAGAATCAAGATGAACTCACATAATGTAATACTAAGACATCATCTACTACTATATAAGATATAGTGATAGGTTGTCGTATCATCATTGCCGAGGGATGAGGGTCGGATGAAAGTCAACTTTATCTATGACTACATAGTTTCTGTCTTGCCAGTCGAATGGCTGCAGGGACTATGTCCTGATCACCATATCGTATCGTAAATTAATACAAATGGAGCTGGAGCCAAAATAAAGAAACCAAAATATAAAATATAGAATCCAATCCCTGGGTTCGTCGAAAATACAAAACACAGTTCTAATTCATATGTATTTTAAGTGTGAGAACGGATGGCTCAGAACACAACCCAAGATTCATTCTAGCATATAATTACATTAGTGTGAATCATCTATGTTCTGTACATATGGTGTAGTATATGTTCTTATCGTATCTAGTATCTGAAGAATGTAACAGAATCAAGATGAACTCACATAATGTAATACTAAGACATCATCTACTACTATATAAGATATAGTGATAGGTTGTCGTATCATCATTGCCGAGGGATGAGGGTCGAATGACAGCCAACTTTATCTACGGCTACATAGTTTCTGCCTCGCCAGTCGAATGGCTGCAGGGACTATGTCCTGATCACCATGTCGTACCGTAGATTAATGCAAATGGAGCTGGAGCCAAAATACAGAAACCAAAATACAAAATACAGAATCCAATCCCTGGGTTCACCGAAAATACACACAGTTCTAATTCATATGTATTTTAAGTGTGAGAACGGATGGCTCAGAACACAACCCAACCGGAGAGGATACTCTGAGAGATCCATCTGAGTAGGACGTATACTCTGAGAGATCACCTTTACAAGAATGATATCAGTAGTGGGATTGAGTGTTGGAGAAGATATTATCAGAGTATACGTCCTACTCAGATGGGTCTCTCACCGTTACTATTTTTTTTGACAGCATGGTGGATGTGCTCCGTCAACAGATTCTTGCTCCGAGCCAGAACTTTGCCCCGGAGCTCAAGTGGACATCCTTCGTGTAGAGCTCGAGTGAGAGGTTCCTGACAGCATGGTGGTCTCCTTTGTCAAAGTATCTGTGCTCATCCCATAACCAATATGGGATGAGTATTTGCCATGAAATATAAAAGAACAGAACAATTATCGGAGGACTGGACTTTTACTTCACAATACAAACTTGCTTGTACAAAAATCTGCTTGGCGTGGAAGAAATGCTCTCTTTGCTCTCTGTATATTCTCTCTTTGACTCTCTCTCTATCTCCGTCCTCTTTTGCAAGGGAATGGTACCCTGCTATTTATAAGAATGGGGGGCATCATTAGGGTTTACAATGATTGCCCATTCTCAAAAGTCTGCGGCTAAGGATCAATGAATCTGGGCCGCTCATCTTGAATATAATAGATTTGAGCAATTAATGTGATTGCATCAAATCTCTGTAGGCAATTAATGATGATTGACATAAATCCTCATGATTTGCTATGTCAATCTCGGATTTCCTGCCACACGTTATTGATTTGCTTGATTGCAAATGATCTGATTTGATCCCAATATTTTATTGGAATTTGTTGATGGATTTTGATCGATTTGATGCCACATGTCCCATTATCATGCCACGTGAGCCACTTAAGAAATCTGAGCCGCATGAGAATTGCTCCCCATTGAGCCGCATAAGACTGGCCATGTGTCAAGGCTGCTTGGGAATGGCCCCTGAACACTTGAACCGCATAGTGATGATCTATGCCGCATGAGCGTAGGTGACCGCATGATAGATACTCTCTTCGTGAGCCGCATGGAGATAGTCCTCGTGAGCCGCATGGGGTAGCCTCTGCCGCGTAGGGTAGTTCTCGTGGACCGCATGGGATAGCTTCGGCCTGAGCCGCATGGGATGGCCTCTGTCTGAGCCGCATACGACTGTCCACGTGTCAGGGCCGCATGAAGGTTTCTGGATTTCGACGGATTGTGTCAGAGATTTCCTTCGTTTCCCTAGGGGTCTGCCATTATGACGGAGTTATTATTGTATTTTTGTGTCAGAGCTGTCATTTTTCAAAACTGTCAGCCGTTAAGGCATTAAGTGCAGTAGTAGACAAAAGGGAAGAGTTGTTGAAGGCCACGTGGCTCCCCTCTGGGCCGCATGAAACTATTCGAGCCGCATGGGTCTATGAACTGCATGAACTCTCTGAGCCGCATAGGGATCCTTGGCCGCATGGATCTTTCTTTATTCTTTTCCATGCTTCTACAAGACGTGTTTGCCAAGAAATATAGAAGAACAGAACAATTATCGGAGGACTGGACTTTTACTTCATAATACAGACTCGCTTGTACAAAGAAAGCCGAGGGACGAAAACCTAGGTACAGCAGTCTAAGTACAATTGTTTATTTTAGATTCTGGGAGGTGACGATAGAGGCTCGGGAAAGCGACGGCCGCTCTGCCTTACTCCTTGAATGATCGGATGCAGCCTTGACTCCGGGGAAGATCTGCTTGGCGTGGAAGAAATGATCTCTTTGCTCTCTGTATATTCTCTCTTTGACTCTCTCTATCTCCGTCCTCTTTTGCAAGGGAATGGTACCCTGCTATTTATAAGAATGGAGGGCATCATTAGGGTTTGCAATGATTGTCCATTCTCAAAAGTCGACGGCTAAGGATCAATGAATCTGGGCCGCTCATCTTGAATATAATAGATTTGAGCAATTAATGTGATTGCATCAAATCTCTGTGGGTAATTAATGATAATTGACATAAATCCTCATGATTTGCTATGTCAATCTCGGATTTCCCGCCACACGTCATTGATTTGCTTGGTTGCAAATAATCTGATTTGATCCCAATATTTTATTGGAATTTGTTGATGGATTTTGATCGATTTGATGCCATATGTCCCATTATCATACCACGCGAGCCACTTAGGAAATCTAAGCCACATGAGGATTGCTCCCCCATTGAGCTGCATAAGACTGGCCACGTGTCAAGGCTGCTTGGGAATGGCCCCTGAATACTTGAACCGTATGGTGATGATCTGAGCCGCATGAGCGTAGGTGACCGCATGATAGATACCCTCTTCGTGAGCCGCATGGAGATAGTCCTCGTGAGCCGCATAGGGTAGCCTCTACTTGAGCCGCGTAGGGTAGTTCTCGTGAGCGGTATGGGATAGCTTCGGCCTGAGCCGCATAGGATGGCCTCTGTCTGAGCCTCATACGACTGTCCACATGTCAGGAACGCATGAAGGTTTCTGGATTTTGACGGATTGTGTCAGAGATTTCCTTCGTTTTTCTAGGGATCTGCCATTATGATGGAGTCATTATTGTATCTTTGTGTCAGAGCTGTCATTTTTCAAAGCTGTCAGCCGTTAAGGCATTAAGTGCAGTAGCATACAAAAGGGAAGAGTTGTTGAAGGCCACGTGGCTCCCCTCTGGGCCACATAGAACTATTCGAGCCGTATAGACGCTTGAGCCGCATGGATCTATGAACTGCATGAACTCTCTGAGCCGCATAGGGGTCCTTGGCCGCGTGGATCTTTCTTTATTCTTTTCTATGCTTCTACAAGACCCCCTTCAAAGTTTTTAATTTACAAAATTGAAATACTTTGAATAAGAAGCATGGCTATGTATAACTCCTCTGGCCGCATATGATGTTTTGGCCGCATGGATGTCCCAGCCGCATGGCCTTCTCGGCCGCATTGGCCATCCAGCCGCATGGACTTTCTGGCCGCATAGGCTCTCTGGCCGCATGAGCTCCTTGCCATGTTATTCTGTCGCGTGTGCAGATCTTTTGCATTAATTGCTGTTGATTTGCTATCAGATTTTGAAGCCGCTTTTTGGAGCGGGATCCCAAGAGTTTGGGCTTTATTTTAGTCGGCTCGTCTCGATAACTGAAGAGTCGGTTTTCAGGCTGAACGTGGACCGAGGCACTCGCCTATAAATATAAACGTATTCAGTCGGAGAGACTTCTTTACTCTCTTCTTCGTCTTCAGCCCTAACTTTCTTCCTTTGTCTTCCTTCTCCGACCGATAATGGCCTCCAAGTCTTCCAATGCTGCCTCTGCTGCTGCGAAGGGTAAGAAAGCGGCTTCCTCGTCGGCCACCACGCCTTAAGTGCACCCCGACGTCCATCCTGCTTTTAAGGGTAATGATTGGATGAATTATTGAGTATTTTCAGCCCTAAAATCATGGCTCTGTTGCATAATTTATGCACAAGCCTTCATCCTTCGTCATGATGAAACTGCATACTTTGCGTGGGCCGCATGACCCTCTCATATCCGAGCCGCATGGGGCATGCCCTGCGCTTGAGCCGCATGAGAAGGACTTAAACCGCAGGAGCACTTCTGGATTTGAACCGCATGAAATCTCACTGAACGGGCCCGCATGTACTCCTGATGAACTGAACCGCATAATGCTTCGCTAAATCGTACCGCATAAGCCCTTCTGCTAAATAGAACCGCATAAGCTCTATTGGAACAGTGCTGCAGGAAATCCCACTGAGTCGGGCCGCATAAGGCTGTGTTAACCCGAGTCGCATGGGCTCTATCTAAGCCGTGCCGCATGAAACCTAACTGAATTGGGCTGCATAAGGCTTCGTTGATTCGAACCGCATAGGCTCATAGGAGCTCATTTTTTAAGAAACTTTAAGTGGTTTCATTTTAATCATCTTTTAATCCTGTTTCTCTTGTCTTTCTTCAGTGAATCTGCCAATCAATCCAGCAAGAGAGCTTTTGGTGGGTTCAGCCCAATATGCGATGGGTGTGCAGCTCGACGACTTGGTTCGACGTGTGTCAAATCAGCTTCCCACCGATGAACCTAGGGAGAGGGTGAGCATCATCAATAACCAGCCTTTCCACTTTCTTTGTACTATGATGAACTCGGGAAGGCTAGAAGGAGAGTATCTGAAACCAGCCTTTCTCTTCGGGGATGCTCTATCCATAAAGAACCCCCAAGTGTTGGACGTTTCTGAGAGCTGGGACTTTACCGTGGACGGGGTGGAGATCCATATTCCCGAAATAGAACGTCATTTTCCCCTCTCGTGGTTCAATATGGTACCGTTGAGCAGGCAGATGGTGGGCTCCCTAACTCCAATCCAATCAGGGATGTACGTGGGCAACATCCATTATAACATGAATATTAGGTCCGCACATACAAGCAGGGACTTGGTCATTCGGAGCATGATGGGACTGATTCCGGGTACTTTTGTAAACGTATCTGGTCCCAACTTCACTTTTACTCTAGCCGATACCTTCCTAAATCAGCTCGCTCGCAAGGGATCTTATCCTGTCGGCAGGTTGTCGCCTCTGAACTGGATAAACCCCATCCCTACGTAGGCCAACCTTACTTCATGGATCCTGAGGAAATACGAGGAGTTCCTTCGGGAGATCGATCTCTATTATGCCATCCGGGGCACCTGTTACGGGTTACCCATTAACAAGCCGTTGTTCATGGCTCTTTTGGAGATGTATAACCGGCACATGGGAACTTTCTTCGTGCCCGGAGGGGAGTTGGGACTTGCTCTCCATGAAATGCATGCTGTTTCTAAGCTGCCGTGGGGGGACGAGGCTTTTGAAGTATATACCCTGACAAACGAGGAATTCGAGGATCTGGATTGACAATTCCCGGGTTTCATTGCTGTGTACCGGGAACTGCTGTGCCACCATAGTATTTGTCACCAAACGGCTATCAAGAAGAACAATAGCTCAGAAGGGAACGCCCCCCAAACCACATCCTGGGTCGCATATCTCTTCAAATTAAGTCCCTCTGGCCGAGTTTTTTCTCGAGGTCCGCAAACCCAGGAGCAGATAAAGAACTTGATGTCGACTGCCAAGAGGTCGAGGTCCACTGGTGACAAATTTGGGAGTCGCATTGACTCCTTCAGCTATTTCCGCCATGGTACCCGGCAGATGTCTGAGAAAGCACTCCTGGCCGGATTCTTAATGGTGTGGCTACGAAATTGCGTAGTCTTGGGAGGGGCAGGTTCTATTGAAAGGATCAGCCGCCACTTCATCCTCCCGGCCGTGAAGCTGGTCTTCAAAGTCAGGCTGGCCCTCCTTTCGGCTATGGTGTGTAGTATACACCACGGCCTCCGCGCCTTTTCATCTAAAGTCATTGCTCGCGAGACGACACTGGACTTTGAGCGGATAGAGCTACCCTACCATTACCTGATGGGGTGGTTATTGATGCATTATCGGTCGTTGATGAGGCCCAGACCAGAAGATGGCGTTACCGCTGATGACACCTTTCTTTTCCGATACCGTCATCAGCCTTGGGAATACGACACCATGCCATCCTGTCGGAGGGCGTTGGCGAGAGTAGACGGGCATGAATTCTTTGTGTCTCTTCCTCAATTTACTGCTAGAGAAGTGAGGGGTGTACATGTTGACGGCATTGAACCTCCCCTCCTCTTGTCTGAGAAACTGCTTCTTTGGCTGCACAATATTCGTTCGGCGCACCTAGTATATCGTTACCGCAATAACGTATACCTGGAGCCCTATTTGCCCAGCAGGTTCTCCCGCCAGTTTGGGTATAACCAGTTGTTCCTTGATTGTCCCAGTGCTTGCCTAGGCTTTGAGGGCAGTGTTCTTGATGGTATCCGGGCTTGGCATTATTACAATACGGTTCATACCCGAGCTAGCTTCTCGATCCCTGATGCTAATACGTCAGGGGAAATTTTGTACATGGCAGCCCTTTATCATGTTGCCGCGAATAAGCCTTCCGTTAATTTTGATATGAGTACCAGCTTTATTGTCGGTACTGGCTTGGCAGAGAAGCCCGAGGGGTCCAAGAAGAGAAAGAAAAATGCGAATATGGTTCCTGTGCCGAAATCGGAGTCCACTACGACGGGCGAAGAGGATGATGAGCAGGATGCCGATGATTCGTCCCATCCCTCGGACGAGGAGGTGGGAGATCAGCCACCTAGTGTGTCGGATGAAGTGGTGGAGGATCAACCACCTGCAGTGCCCGGTCCTTCGCGCAAACGAAGCAGGCGTATGTTTACTGAGGATGGCAGAACATACTCCACGAAACGGGCTGCGGCAAGACGCCGCAGGTTGTTTATTGATGATGTTGACGCTGCTTCTTAGGTGATTTGAATTTCAACTACCTTCTCCTTCTTTTTCTAAACTATGGCCTAATCACTTTCTTTTGCTTTTTGTAGGCATCAGAGGAGTCTGTTTCTCGGGACCCGACTGCCGAGGCCGATCCGGCCCTGACCACTTTGGTCAATGATATTTGCACCGCTATCATTTCTGCTGGAGTTCTTCCGGAGATGGCCGAGGAGTCCCACCTTGCTGAGACCTCGACCCACGGGGACGGGGGCTCTACTGTACCTGTCCCTGAGATAGTTAAATTTCAACAGGGTGGCATTGAACTGGTTGGCTCCCTTTTCGGGGTAGCTGGGGCAGAGAAACCAGTTGAATTCAACTTGGAGGCTGCGGGTGAGGAGACTACGTCAGCTGCGAGCGAGTTGCGGCCTCCATGCTCCTCTCCTGGTAAGATAAGCCGAATCTTAACTTGTGAGGAGGCCTATCTGCTCTATCATCACATCCTTCGGGTTACGTCGATTGATGGTTGCTTTGGACGTACAGGTCCCGCCCTATTATTGCCGAGGATGGACGTTGCCGGAGCGGACTCTACCGGAGGGGATCTGATGGAAGCACGTGTGCCTCCTTCTCTTCCGACCTATATTGAGGAGCCTCTAGCTGGATCAAGTTCGGGAGCTCAAGTCGTGGCACAGCCGGGACAGGGAACAATGCTTCCTGCGTCCTCCTCTGCAAACATGGTTTCAAGGGTTGATCTCTCCACCTTGCCGAGTATCCAAGCTCTTCGGGCGGCGGAAGAGGAGCTAGCCGCTATTCATGCGTCTTTTCGCTTCGAATTTGTTTTCCTGGTGGCAGGGATGGCAAGTTCCGATGCTACTCCTTCGGCACTGCCAGCCACACTTCCTTTGACGCCATCCTCTACAGACGTTTTGGATGAAGTGTCACAGGATGTGGTTGACAGCTTCCACCGCTACCTGAAGAGAGGGATTGAAGCAGCTGTGGAGAGGGGAACTCCCTTTGCTATGGCCCGTCGGTGCGCCGGTGGCCAAATCGACATCCTTAGAACACTCCCCGGTGGGGCGGGGCTAGCTGCGCTCTTAGAGCCCAAACTGCTAGAGGCCGATCGTCTTGTGGCCCAATTTTACGTGCTGCGGCAAGCTGATTTGTCCGCGGCAATAGATCAAGAGCACAAATTCCTCATAACCACGGTAGAGAAGGTGAGACTTGCTCGGGAATCAATCAAGCCGACTATACTGAAGGACCGCCGTGATCTGTCTCAGTTATATGATCAATTGAGCCGTAGACATGAAGATTGCATGGCTCGGGAAGCGACCGCCTCCCGCGGGGTAATCGACACCAAGGAGCAGATCCTCGAGCTCCAGAGAAAGCTGGCCTTTCTGGAGTCTGAGCTTGAAACGGCCCGTGCCGAAAAGGGGCTTGTTCTCCAAGAGGCTGATAGACTTAGTCGAGCTTCTGCCAATCTGGAACTCGCCATGAAGAATATGGAGGATGGCTGGCGGGCACACATGTACTTGGATAATGGGGAGCGGTTGTCCCAGGAAGCGGAGCGCCCAGCTAAACAGCGGCTTGAACAGGGGGCCACCTTGGTGAAGAACTGCCTCTTGGAATTATGTAATGCCGAATCATAATCGGCCTTTTTTTCTCCTTCTTTTGTTTCTGTCCTTTTTCTTTCTTTAAGTGGGACGTTGTCCCTAGAACATGTAGTACTTTCGCCTTCCAAAATAAAAGAGTATGCTTTTTTCTACCCTTTATCTGTATTGCTTGTTGTGCTAGTGGTGTTATGGTGATGTTTGCCCTGCATTGGGGACTTGTTTGTGGACCTATCACCCTTGGCATACCTTGGTTTTAGGTACGGATAACAAGTTTGATTGGGGATACCTAGAACAGTTCCATGGTAAAGTGGTCATGGACGTTCTTGGTAGCATGAGAGAGAATGCCGTAGAGCAGCTGGGCTCCCGGGGTATGATGGGAAATGATGGGTCTGTACTAAGAAACTTAGTAAAGGATATTTGTGGGCCTATTATCTTTGGCGTACCCTGGCTTAGGATATGTATAATAGGATAAAAGGGAACCAACATATTTACTCAGAGGTAATGAGGACATGGCAAGTATGAGGGCTTTTTGTTTCGCCGCAGAATCTTCCTACTCAGAGGTAATGAGGACATGGCAGGAGTGAATTCAACGGAGGATATTTGTGGACCTATTATCCTTGTCGTACTCCGGTCGTGGGTACAGATAATAGGTCGAAAGGGAATCAATCATACTTACTTAGAGGTAATGAGGACATGGTAAGCATGAAGGTTTCTTCGACGGAGGCTTCCCACTCAGAGGTAATGAGGACATAGCAGGAGTAGGATCAATGAAGGGGGGTACATAGAACGACTCAGAGGTAATGAGGACATGGAAGTTCTATGTAGAGGGGTGATTTATTTTTGGCGGAATCGAGACGACTCAGAGGTAACATCGACATGGTCGTTTTAGGAATTTGTGGATCTGTTACCCTTTTTGTGCACTGGGAGTGCGGGTAGTGGATCATGAGGAAGGATATCTTTCAGGAAGAAAGTTCAGAGATATGGTTACACATGACTTTCTTCCCAAAAAAAGTCACCGGGATTGTAAGTTCAGGGGTACCAGCGGGTACATAACTCGACAATCCGTGAATTTTGGAATCAAAGTATAAGTTCAGGGGTACCAGCAGGTACATGACTCGATAATTGGGGATTTTTTGTGGAAGGAGGACGTGAGTTTAGCGGTACCAGAGGGCACATGACTCAGCAACCTGGAATTTTATGGATGTGAGTTCAGCGGTACCAGAGGGTACATGACTCGATGATCTTGGATTTTGTGAATGTGAGTTCAGCGGTACCAGCGGGTACATGACTCGATAATCTGAAATGTTGTGGATGTGAGTTCAGCGGTACCACCGGGTACATGACTCGATGATCTGGAAAATGTCGTTTAGACATAATATTTCTTCAGGAACTTGCCGTTGACGGGCAGCATGAGCAAGTCTCCGTTTTGTTTTGCGAGGCGGTAAGCACCGTTGGAGAATACAGCCTCAATGATAAATGGACCTTCCCATTTTGGCTGGAACTTGCTGGCGATTTTGTGAGTCATGACCATCGGCCTCCGGACTGCCAGAACGAGATCGCCCACTTAGAATGTTCTGATTTTGACCCTCTTGTTGAAGGCTCCGGAGATGCTTGCTTGGTATAGCTCGATTCGTTGCTGAGCCAGGAGGCGCTTTTCATCTAAGGCCTCTAACTCTTGTAACCGGCGGTGGTAGTTATCGTCGGTCGTCAATTGGTAAGTGAGAGCAACGCGGAGCGAAGGTATTTGAGTCTCCAATGGGAGGACTGCCTCACTCCCGTACACCAGGGAAAATGGTGTGTTTCCGGTGGCTGTTCGGACTGTAGTACGGTACGCCCATAAGCATTCACCAAGCTTCTCGTTCCAGTCACGTTTGTTGGAAGACACGAACTTCTTGAGAAGTTTGATGATTGTTTTGTTGAATGCTTCTGCCAACCCATTTGCTGCCGGGTTGTATGGTGTTGAAGCAATATTCTGGATGCGATGCTTGTCGCAGAACCGATAGAAGGCATGGCTTGCGAACTGTGGACCATTATCGTGGATGATCCTTCGGGACAGCCCAAAGCGATAGATGACGTGATGCTTGAGGAAGCTGATCACGTTTAAAGTCTTTACTTCTACGAGCGGAACAGCTTTCGCCCATTTGGAGAAGTAATCCGTGAATGCGAGTATGAAGCGATGTCCTCGGAAGGAAGGTAGAGCAATTGGACCGATGATATCCATTTCCCATGCTTCAAATGGCTACGACGCCACTGTCGGGTGTAGAAACTCGGATGGCTGGTGGATGAAATCCGCGTGGACTTGGCAGGCTTTGCATTTTCTTACATAGTCTATCGCATCTGCTACCATCGTGGGCCAGCAGTATCCCATTCGGCGGAGATGGTCTTACAATTTAGGGCCGGGCTGATGGGCCCCGCAGACACCGTCATGAGCTTCGCGTACGGCTTATTTGGCTTCTGCGTTTGACAGACACCGAAGCAATAAACCATCGTAGGATCGCCGATACAGCATTTTCGTCTCTGTATCGTAGAAGAATCTGAGAGAACGCCTTCTGATAGAAGTGGCTTCCTTTGGGTTCTCAGGCAGGATGTCGTAGACTACGAAGTCTATGAACGGCTGTCTCCAGTCTGGCACTTCGTCAATCGTCTGAGCGGAATAACACGCCACGAATTAGACGTTGTTCTTGGGACAGACCAGTTCGTGGCCTATCATGTCAACCGAATGATGAGTATGGTTCGGCACTGCTAGGGAAGCGGCAAGGCCTGCTAGGGCATCGGCTTCGATGTTTTGGAGTCTGGGAACATGTTCGATGAAGAATCCCTCAAATGACGAAATGATGTTGATCGCTATTTGGTGATAGGGGATCATCTCTTCATGGCGGACTTCGTATGGACCCCGGATCTGATTGACGATTAACTGCGAATCGCCGTATGCTTCAAGATATTCTACCCCCAGCTCTCTTGCCAGTTGGAGGCTAATGACCAAAGCGTTGTACTCGGCCACATTGTTAGAGCAGGGTTCTGTGAGGGAGTAAGCGCGACTGATTACTAGTCCGGAAGGAAAAATCAATACCACCCCGACTCCAACGACGATGTTGCCTTTGGGTCCAGTCCTGGATGCACCGTCGAAGAACATTCGCCATATATTATCGTGAGAGGTTGCATGCGAGTCGACGAACTCATCTGGGATTCCTTCATATATTCTGGACGACTTCGAGCCTGGGTGGGCTGCTAAAAAGTCTGCCAGAGCTTGACCTTTGACAGCCTTTTGCGGAACGAAGATCATATGATAAGGAGACAGCAATATTGCCCATGTGGCGAGGTGGGAGCTGAGTGCCCCTGGTTTAGTCATGAGGACCCTGAGAGGGTTGACTCGTGAGATCACATGTATGGTTTGTACTGTGACATAGTGCCGCATCTTTTGAATGGCGAACACCAGGGCGAGGCATTCCTTCTCTACGGCGGTGTATCGGTGCTCTGGCCCAATCATCATTCGGCTGAGGTAATATATAGCTTATTTATGGCCTGCATCGTTATTTTGTGCCAGCAGAGCGCCGAGAGAATGCTCCATCGCTCGTACATAGAGCAAGAATGGCCTTCTAGGAATCGGAGATACCAGGACTGGAGGGTTCGTCAGATATTCTTTGATGCTGTCGAAGGCGCGCTGGCATTCTTCATCCCATACGAACGAGACACCTTTCTTCATGAGATGGGTGAATGGCCGACATCGCCCGGAGAGGTTAGAAATGAACCTCATGATGTAAGCTAGCCTCCCTTGCAGGCCTCTGAGTTCACAGAGATTTCTCGGGGGACCCATCTCCATAATTGCCTTCGTCTTCTCCGGATCTACATGAATTCCCTGGGTAGTAATAATAAAACCCAGGAATTTTTTGCTGGAGACGCCCAAGAAGGATTTTGTGGGATTCATCTTTAGGTTGTGCACTCGCATCAGGTCGAATATCGTCCTCAGATCCTGCAGATGGTTTTCCTTATAGCAACTCTTGACGGCGATGTCATCAACATAGCACTCCACAGTCTTACGCAAGTGGTCTTTGAAGATGATACTCATGGCTCTTTGATATGTGGCACCAGCATTCTTTAAACCGAAAGACATGACTGTGTAGCAGTATGTGCCAATCGGTGTTCGGAATGAAGTATGCTTCTCGTCGTTATGAGACATCTTGATTTGGTTATACTCCGAGAAGCCATCCATAAAAGACATACGTTCGAAGCCGCATGTGTTGTCGATCATGATGTCCGTGATAGAGAGGGGAAATTCATCTTTGGGACATGCCTCGTTCAGATTGCGGAAGTCGATGCATATTCGAATCTTCACATTCTTCTTGAGGACGGGTACTATGTTGGCGACCCAGTCCGGATGTTGTTCTTCGCGAATGAAGCCGCTAGCGATCAGTTTGTTGACTTCAGCTTCAATCGCATCCATGATGCCTGGGCGGAAGCGTCGTTGTTGTTGTTTGACCGGCTTTGCATCTGGCCGAATGTTGAGCTTGTGAAGGACAACCTCGGGGTTTAGTCCTGGCATGTCTTCATAGCTCCAGGCGAACACATCAATATATTCTTTGACAAGTCCCAGCAGCGATTCTCGCTCTTCGTCTGTCAGGCTTTTACTAACGAAGATTGGCTTTGGAAAAGATTCGCTGCCGACGTCGACCTGTATAACCTCATCTTCGGTAGGAGGTTCTCTCTGTTCGAACTGCTTTTCCTATTGTGCATCCAGCTGTTGGGCCTATGGCTCTAATTCGAGGATTTTAGGAATGTCTTCATCTTCTTCGTAAGCGTCGGCGAATGCCATATTGACTGACAGGACTTGTCTGAATACGTCTCCGATGCTGGTATCCGAATCAGAAGTTGGTGACCCGGTTGAATGTGAATGCCAGTCGCATTCCTCATCTGAACTTTCAGGGGTCGTCGCAGGCGTAACATACCCTAATCCACATCGGGTTTTACTATAGTAGTCCCGTGGTTTGCCAGCCGGGACTGGCGGCTTCAAAGGTAATCGTCGACCAGTGCCGTAGTTCAAGCCTGGCGTAGTCTCTAGATCATACCCCTATTTTTGCATGAGATATTTGGATTAGGGGCTATACAGATAAAGAGGCAGTCTCCCGGCATCTGATTCGAGATTGACCTTCTCTATGGTGAAGGATTGCGGGTCATTTTTTCGGCCGAAGATGATTGGATGGTCCCCTCCCTCGATTATACGGTAAGCGTCTTCCACTAGAGTAAGTTGGTTTGTGGTGTAAACATTTGTCACCTGTGTGTGTAGGTGAGTGCCTATACCGTGTTCCATAGCATACATTGTACAAAGCTTATTAAGCTCGAGGTAGTTCAAAGATAGCCCTTTATTGATGAAGTAAGGTATCTTTTCTAGCGGGATTATGTTATCTGCGGAGGGAACATCAGTGTGGGAAGCCACATACTTGGCCAGTTCCGGTTCTTCTTCGGCCATCCCCTGTATAAACGAAGACTGAGAGGATGACTTGGGTAGCTTGATCATCAGGAGTTCTGTTGGTGGAGCCGAACGCGGAGTTGTTGGCAAACTAGCGACCCCCAGTTTGGTATTCGATGCTGGGCATGGAGTTGTTGGCTCGCTAGAAGTCCCAGACTTTGCATCGGGGTGACGATTCTTCTTGGGAAGACGAATCATCATCGGCTTGTCAGAGGGATTGAACTTTTCTGCTTGTGGCTGGCCGACTCTCGGTAGTCTGATTGTCAGTAGCTCCATTGTGGGTCTCGGTGCCTGGCCGGACCTTGGCAGCAGGATTATCATTTATCCTTCTTGTGCCGAGAGGCTGATCGTATCCTTACGCAGAGCGGCCGTAAGGGGTGCGGATTTACCAGGTTTGCGAGCTTGAAGGTGGATCGTCAGAGGTTCTTCTGATCCTGAGGCCGTTTCAGTTCGAGCTTGCACATCTTCATCCAGGTGCCTGTTCAACTTCTCGTATAAGCAAGAATCCGAGTAGTAGGACTCGACTCCTTTGAAGGGATCGATGTCGGCAAATTTTGTCCTCACAAAGCCGTGTTTGTCGACATACTTGAAGCACTGGTGCAGCGTGGAAGGCACGATCATATAATCGTGTATCCAAGGGCGCCCCAAGAGGATATTGTAGGAAGTGTCCGCATCTATGACGTAGCAGGTTACTTCTGACTAGAGATCGCCAATTTGGCACTTCAAGTGAATCTTCCCAATTGGGTAGCTCCTGTCCGAATTGAAATCGTTGATGGCGGTGCTTGTTGGCATTAGGCGATGCATAGAAATACGAAGATGATGTAACAGACCCTTCGGGATGATGCTTATGGAAGAGCCGGGATCAATGTGCATCCGGTCCACCTTTACGTCCCCGATGTATCCAGTGTAGTATAGCGGACGATCATAGAGATTGGTTTTGATGAGCATATCTTACGGAGTGAAGACAATGTTGGGCATCGCTCCTGTACAAGCGTTGTCTTGGAGATTTGCAGGCGGGCTCTCTCCTGTGAGGTTGACCTGAGCCAGATATGCGTCAGCATTTTGGAGTGCATCGCTTAACGTCGTACGAACATCCTTTAAGAGTCTCAGGAGCTCGTATAATGACAACTTGGCTGGTGTGTTGGCCAATTGTGCTAAGATGTCGAAGTTGTAGGGCCTTTTCAGTCCCTGAGGTGCCTCTTTTCGGAGGGATTTGTCGAAGCGAGTCTCCTTCGGCCTAGGCTTGTCGGTCGTCGGAGGCTGAGAAGGTCCTGGAGCGTCAGCAGCAGCTGGCTGATGATCTTCGGCCGAGTTATCAGCCACAGGTTGGGATTGTGCCCCTGACCGGGTAACGACAGCTGTGACTTCTTCGACATCTGCCGAGATTGTGCGACAGGATCTGACTTTTTCACTCTTCTTCTTACGAATGAAAGGTGGTGTGGACTGAGTCACCTCATGTACCAGGTCCGGGTGGACCCACATGACCTCCCCCCGTGATGTGGTGAGGGGCATTAGACCAGCAGCCTGATCCCGAGGAGGTGGAAGATTAGCAATCTCTATCATCGCCAGAGGGATGGGTACCACACCGTCTGGAGTCTCTGTCGGAGGGAAGCTGCCAAATTGTACGGACACCATGTTGGCCGCCACAGTTACCTCCTCGAAATCGATGGCCAGAGCGTTCGAATCGATGAGATGTTGGATGTATCGTTTCAGTTGGTAGCAGTCGTACGTAGCATGGTGGACGTAGCGATGGTAATGGCAGTACTTTGGGCTCTCTATTTATGTCGGCCGAGCTTCCCGTTTTGGAGGAGGGAGCTGAATTCTGTCTCCTTGTATGAGCATGTCCAAGATGGGCTTGACGTGGCCATCTTCGAAGGAGTAGGTTATTTGCGGCCATTGTTTGTCTGCAGGTTTTGTCTCAGGTTTCTGGGCTGTGTCGGCCACCATAGCCTGCTTACCCTTGTTGTCCCGGTTGTTGGAGAGACTACCCCCATTGTCGTTGTTGGTATTAGGACGCTTATCCTTGTTCTCTTCCTCCGAGATGTGCAATCCCAGTTGGCGAGCCTTCTTCAACCGTTCTTCGGCGCTTGTGGCACTGATGATAAACATCTTCCAGTCCTTAAATTGACTTTCGTCCATCCAGAGACTGATTGTTGGGAGCAATCTCTTTTGGCAAATTTCAATCAAGGAGGAATCCGGGTTACCAGACGGCAACTTCATTACGGTTTGGCAAAACCGCTCAATATAGTTCCTTGTCAGCTTCTTTTCTCCTTGGACGACGTCCATGAGGGTGGACATTGTGACGTCCTGTCCTACTTTGTAGAATCTCTCCAAGAACATGCGCTTGAAGCTGGCAAAGGAGTGGATACAGTTGTCTGGCAGGTTACGGTACCAGTCGAAGGCGACCCCTTCCAATGCCCCGATGAATAATCGTGTAAGGATGGCATCATCATGGGGCAGATGGTCTGTGGTGACCTCGAAGTAAGTGATGTACCGACTTGCGGAGGTCTTGCCATCATAGGGATTGATATTGAACGGCTTATATCTTGGTGGGAAAGGGACATCCCTCCATGCAGCAGGGTATGGTTGCCGTATTCTGAGGTCTTGAGAGGTTTTTCGAGCGTGAAACATGGCTCGGAGCTCCTGGACCTCTCTTCTTGCTTCTCTAGCCTCATCCGCAGCGGTAGGAGTCGTTATTTCAGGAGGATTGTTGTCCGGGTTTGGTGCCGCTGAATTTGAGTCCGCATTGGCTGCGGGACCCGCACTTGTTTGGCCAGGTGTCCCTCCCTGCAGAGCTGGAAGAGCCACTTTGATCTCGTCTACAGACTTGACCAAGGCATGCAGTATAACCTCCAGAGTGTCGATGCGTTGGCGATCACTGGAACCCCCTTGGTTGCTATCCGTCATAAATACCGTCCTTACATGTGGAGAGATGGAAGGAACGATGGAGGACGTGCCTTCCGAGTCATACCCATGTACCGAGAAGTCATCGGGGTATGTAGGAATATTCTCCTCTGGTTCAGACTCAGAAGGAATAGTACCCCCAACTTCAGATCTTACTTCATCTTGAGAGTCGGGGACGTCCTCGGGGACGTCGGCATCTGCTGTATCTGATAGGAGAGTTGTTTCTTCGGGCTCGTCTCCTTGGAACATCGGATTGTCGTGGATGTTCGGAGGAGTGCTACCCCCAGTTCCAGCGACCCCCAGTGGTGTGGATGATGAATCTCCCACTGTAGCAGATTTTGTCTTCGAACGGGTACCCTGGAAAACTCCGATGGTGGATAACCGTTTAGACGATAGTTTTTTAGTTCCAGTGGTTGAAATCTTTGGGCTGGAGACGTTTATCTTCTTTCCTCTCCCATCGGCGGGGATCTTTTGAGTAGAGTTGCAGGAGACAACAGGAGGCGCCTCGTCCTCTGAGCTCGGGTGCTGTAGTCTTCGAAAAATGGACTGCCGGTCTTCTTTTACTGTCGCGTTGTTGCAACAGCAATTGACGATGATTTGGGTGCAGTGACGTCCATGTGAGGACTCTCTGCATACCGGAGCTTCTTCTCTTTCCTTGCGTTTGTGGAGGATAACCTCACGCAAGTCAGACGGGTCTGGAACGACCATGTTTGCTCCCTGGGTTTTGGGAGACTTTTGGGAACCACTCTGTCCGTCTGCCGCCGGGGGCTGGACTCGAGTGGTTCTGTACAACTTTCCATTAGAGGCCCGCATAATAGTATGTGGAGCGCTCGGATGGTCAGACGTCGGGACAGCGGACTGAGCTTGCCAAGCTCGCGCTGCCTTGGACTTCTTCACTCTAGTGCATGAGGGCACATAATAGGAAGAGTCTAAGTGGTACTGGAGAGATTCAGACATGTCTTCTCGGGAGTACGAGAGATCAGTACCATAGGAGAGGCGATCGAAGACTGAGCCGCGTGGAGCAGGCGATATGCGGCTGGAATCAACAGTCTTCATACGGCAGGCAGTTGTGGCCGCATAGGCTTTCTTCATACGGCGGGAAGTTTTAGCCGCATGGATATTCTTTATGCGGCTGGTAGTTTCAGCCGCATGAGTATCATACATGCGGCTGGCAGTCTTGGCCGCATGAGCATCATGCATGCGGCTGGCAATTTTGTCCGCATGAGCATCATGCATGCGGCTGGCAGTTTTGTCCGTATGAGTGTTCGGCTTCTTCCTGGAGTACATAAAATCACTCTTTGTCCCTGCAAGTCCAGCATCATAGTGCTTTCCTCTGCCGGACTTGGGGACAACAGAATCCTCTATGGCTTGAAGTGGGGCCGCATGAGAGTCGCCTTTGCCGTCTTGGGTAGCAGAGAGTACTCCGTCCAGGGCCTGGGGAGGAGCAAATGATATTGGCCTCCACTCCCTGCGAGCCTTCTTTGTGCAGGTTCACTTCTGGACCGGGCCAGCGCTTCCTTCGGAGAGCATTTCTTCGAACGCCTGCTGGTCGAAACGGACGACCATCTTTTGTTGTGTGAAGCCATGTTTGGCTGCATTCGATTGCAACACCAACTCCTCAGCCGTGGAGAAGTTTGTCTCCAGCAGAGTCGCCATCGTGTTTGCCATGAAATATAAAAGAATAGAACATTTATCGGAGGACTGGACTTTTACTTCACAATACAAACTCGCTTGTATAAAAAAAGCCTAGGGACAAAAACCTAGGTACAGCAGTCTAAGTACAATTGTTTATTTTAGATTCTGGGGGATGACGATAGAGACTCGGGAAAGCGAAGGCCGCTCTGCCTTACTCCTTGGACGATCGGATGCAGCCTTGACTCCGGAGAAGATCTGCTTGGCGTGGAAGAAATGCTCTCTTTGCTCTCAGTATATTCTCTCTTTGACTCTCTCTATCTCCGTCCTCTTTTGCAAGGGAATGGTACCCTTGCTATTTATAAGAATGGGGGGCATTATTAGGGTTTGCAATGATTGCCCATTCTCAAAAGTCGGCGGCTAAGGATCAATGAATCTGGGCCGCTCATCTTGAATATAATAGATTTGAGCAATTAATGTAATTGCATCAAATCTCTGTGGGTAATTAATAATGATTGACATAAATCCTCATGATTTGCTATGTCAATCTCGGATTTTCTGTCACACGTCATTGATTTGCTTGATTGCAAATGATCTGATTTGATCCCAATATTTTATTAGGATTTGTTGATGGATTTCGATCGATTTGATGCCACATATCCCATTATCATGCCACGCGAGCCACTTAGGAAATCTGAGCCGCATGAGGATTGCTCCCCATTGAGCCGCATAAGACTGGCCACGTATCAAGGCTGCTTGGGAATGGCCCCTGAACACTTGAACCGCATGGTGGTGATCTGAGCCGCATGAGCGTAGGTGACCGCATGATAGATACCCTCTTCGTGAGCCGCATGGAGATAGTCCTCGTGAGCCGCATGGGGTAGTCTTTGCTTGAGCCGCGTAGGGTAGTTCTCGTGAGCCGCATGGGATAGCTTCGACCTGAGCCACATGGGATGGCCTCTGTCTGAGCCGCATACGACTGTCTACGTGTCAGGGCCGCATGAAGTTTTCTGGATTTCGACAGATTGTGTCAGAGATTTCCTTTGTTTCCCTAAGGGTCTGCCATTATGACGGAATCATTATTGTATCTTTGTGTCAAAGCTGTCATTTTTCAAAGCTGTCAGTCGTCAAGGCGTTAAGTGCAGTAGCAGACAAAAGGAAAGAACTGTTGAAGGCCACGTGGCTCCCCTCTGGGCCGCATGGAACTATTCGAGCCGCATAGACGCTTGAGCCGCATGGGTCTATGAACTGCATGAACTCTCTGAGCCGCATAGGGATCCTTGGCCGCATGGATCTTTCTTTATTCTTTTCCATACTTCTACAATGAGCACGGATACTTTGACAAAGGAGACCACCATACTGTCAGGAACCTCTCACTCGAGCTCTACACGAAGGATGTCCACTTGAGCTCCAGGGCAAAGTTTTGGCTCGGAGCAAGAATCTGTTGAGGGAGCACATCCACCATGCCGTCAGAAAAAAATATTAACGGTGAGAGACCCATCTGAGTAGGACGTATACTCTGGTAATATCTCCTCCAACACTCAATCCCACTACTGATATCATTCTTGTAAAGATGATCTCTCAGAGTATACATCCTACTCAGATGGATCTCTCAGAGTATCCTCTCTGGTTGGTTGTCGTATCATCATTGCCGAGGGATGAGGGTCGGAGGATAGTCAACTTTATCTACGGATACATAGTTTATGTCTCGTCAGTCGAATGGCTGCAGGGACTATGTCCTGATCACCATGTCGTAGTCCAATACAATCCAGAGATTGACACAGTACTAATTCATATATGTAGTCCAATACAAATAGTCTAATACAAAAATAATCCAATACAAATAGTCTAATACAAATAAGTACTAATAGCTAATGAGAACCACGCAGCTCACGCAAACGCTCAGTGATACGATCACGCAAACACCTCGAAAAAGTGAGATCTTTGGCGTGAGGAGAGGTGTCGTCCCTTGCAAGTGTTGCACGAATAGAACTCCCGATCTCACTAGCTACCGGTGCTGGATGAATAGAACTCCCGATCTCACTAGCAACCGGTGCCACTTCCTCCTTAACTGTAGGAGGAGCCACCTCAGAATTCACTGTTTCCCTCAAACGACGTGCCGCTCCTCGGGTCATGGGTGCCATCTGGTAAGATCGATAGTCCCAAATAATATAATTATAACATAAGCAAGCTAACTAAATGAACCATCATGTAATTTGAGTACATTTTCGAAAGTAGATAAAGTATAAAAAATTCAATTGTTTGCCAAGTGTGAGAACGGATGGCTCAGAACACAACCCAAGATTCATTCTAGCATACATTAGTGTGAATCATCTATGTTCTATACATATGGTGTAGTATATGTTCTTATCGTATCTAGTATCTGAAGAATGTAACAGAATCAAGATGAACTCACATAATGTAATACTAAGACATCATCTACTACTATATAAGATATAGTGATAGGTTGTCGTATCATCATTGCTGAGGGATGAGGGTCGGATGACAGTCAACTTTATCTACGTCTACATAGTTTCTGCCTCGCCAGTCGAATGGCTGCAGGGACTATGTCCTGATCACCATGTTGTACCGTAGATTAATGCAAATGGAGCTGGAGCTGGAGCCAAAATACAGTTGGTACTAACCTCAATAGAACAAACACTCTCACAGCTCAAAATACTAACACATGCTCACGTCTTACTCTTGTGACACTCCCTTTCAAACACAAACACACACCTATATGTTCCCTTACATATGTTGCCATGTTACCTGTAAAAATAGGAAACCCTTGTTGTCTAAAATAAGACACAATTCTATAAAGAGAACCATACTGTAGAACTCACACTTTAAGACAATAGATGAAGGAAGACTTGTATGGAGGATCGTCTACTTTATTCATGGAGTTGTCATAGGGTGTTAAGCGATGTCATTTTATTCTTTTCTTTTCTTCTTCTTCTTCTTAGAATTTTTGAGTATTGGATCTTGAGACATATATAGCTAGAACTTACGAAGAATGGAGTACCATACTTCAACAAATAGATGTTGACTAATTGGTTCATATACTTCAACAATAAAGAGAACTAGGGGTTTAGTAAAATTTTATTAATCTTCCTATACTCTAGTGATAGTTCTTGGTTTGCGCATAGTTCCAGATGTGGGACGGATATTGAAGGCTTTTATATAATGACAACTTATATTAACTAACATTTCCTTTCTCTTTTACTTCTTGTTGTACTTATGCGAGCCCCAACTTAAACCTAGGAAGCACAAAGATGCTTCAAACTGGTTAGTGTCAAACTTGTATTAGGCAAAGACACTCACCAAAATATGTATATGGAGTTCTTCTCGTCCTGTCCTTTCTGCTTTGTGTCCAATACACACCTATACATCATAACTAAAACCAATTCTATTACAGTGGAGAGAGACCTCTAGTGTACCCTGATGGCTCTTGGATTTCAGAGGTGTTTGAATAATACTATCAACCCATTACAAGAAACAAATTGTATTTCTCTTTAGTAACATCAACCCTCTAGAACAAACAGAATATATTTCTCTTTAGTAACATCAACCCTCTACAACAATCTAATCATACTTATTCGCTTCGATTCCGTCGAATCAATAAGTCACCACGGACGTGATATCGTACAAGTCTATGTTGTACTGTACAAGTCGTACTCGTGTATATTTATAAAATAGTTATTTTTGTAAAAGTTTTGCAGCGGATAAAACAGATAAATTGATAACATAAAACAAATAAATTGATAACTACATAGGTGTTGCTATCATTTTTTGCAATGCAGCGATCCTTAAAATCTCCGGCCATCGGGGATATTGGTAAACTAATATACCTAGATTACCCAAAAGTACACTTGCGAACTAGGATAAAATAATTAGTTGTGTACTAAACGTCTCTAAGTGTAGGAATGTTGCAAGATGAAACAATGTATCAAACACTATATCGAAACCCAAACCCAATATGCAAATCCAAATTAATACGAAAATACACAAGTGTAAGTAGGGGATTAAGTGTACAGAGGTGAAATACATATATATGCATGCTTGGGGGTGTCCACATATCCAACAAATGGACACAAAGTGTCCAAAACCTCACGAACACACTGTATCAGTGAACACATGGTCGTAATGTGTCTCTGTGTCCATTTTGGACACGAAAAATACCTCAATTAGGGTTAGGGTTTACCTTCAGTCTCCTCGCGGTGGTGGATGAGGAGGAGGAGGACAAGTTCGGTGGTGGAGGAGGAGGATCTCGCGGTGGAGGAGGAGAAGGGGCTCGCGATGGAGGAGGAGGATGTGCGACGCCAGAGGGAAGGGGGTCGGGCTGTCGTCGAGGTCGGGGGAAAAGGGGCGGGAATAAAAAATTTGGTGAGAGGGAGAAATGAAAAGTCAAACTGAGGAAACCCTATTTAGCAGCAAGTTAGCGACGTCTGTAAATACGTCGCAAAGCGTCGACTTTCCTTTAATATTCGGCGACGCCATAAGCTTTGCGACGCTAAACGTCGCTGAACTAATAAAAATGGCAACGTTTTCCGACAAATCAACGACGTTGGTTTTTATTACACTAAAGGTAGTCGCAATATGTCGCTGTTTGTCGCTATCAGCGACGTATTGTGACGCTTACTTTTGGCGTCGCTAATTCCAGAAAAATTAGCGACGTTTTAAGTTGGCGTCGCTGATATGACTTATTTTGGTAGTGTTTCGATTACTCTTGCATACTTCAACTGCCTGACGCTTTTTTCTGAATTAGGCTTCAGCTTCAGATCACACCTGTACGGCGTATCGATCCCTGGAAGATCCCGATACCCATAACGAGTGATCATTTTCTCAATATAATGAGACTGTGACAGCGCTAGTCCAGTGTCTGTCCGGATGATCTTCATCCCTAAGATCATATCAGCTTCCTCCAAGTCCTTCATACTGAACTTGCTTGAGATAAATTTCTTTGTCTCCGTGACACAGCTAATATCCGTACCTAGGATAAGCATATCGTCCACGTACAGACAAACGATCACAGCTAATATCCGTACCTAGGATAAGCATGTCGTCCACGTACAGACAAACGATCACACCTCTTCCATCAGCGAACTTCGTGTAAACACACTTGTCCGTATCGCTGACCATGTAGCCATTTGACCTTATAACTTTGTCAAATTTCTCATGCCATATCTTGGGAGCCTGTTTAAGACCGTACAAAGATTTCACCAACTTACAGACTTTGTCTTCAAGACCCCTGATGACAAATCCCTCTGGCTGTTGCATTTAAATGTCTTCGGTCAGCTCGCCATTTAGGAAAGCTGTTTTCACATCCATCTGATGTATCACCATCTTATGTATTGCTGCGAGAGCAATCAACATTCTGATGGTGGTCATCCGGGCTACTGGAGCATACGTGTCAAAATAGTCAATCCCCTGCTTCTGAGAAAACCCCTTGGCTACCAACCTAGCCTTGAACTTGTCAATAGTTCGCTTTGCTCCTTTAGGAAGATCAACCAACTCCCAAGTGTTATTTGAGGTGATAGAATCAAATTTATTGTCAATCGCCTCCTTCCAGAAAACCGCGTCTCTGGTCTTCATCGCCTCATCATAGGTAAGCGAATCAGCTTCCACATGATAGGTGACAAAGTCACTTCCGAAGTTCTTCGGCCTCCTCACACGCTTAGCTGATGGCTCAGCTTGTTCTGGTTCAACCGTTGTTTCAACAACATCTTCTTGGACCACATCTTCATTGAAGACTTCAGTTTCTTGCGCACCCTCATTGTTCTCCGGTACATCCGCAAGAACAATATTCTTGTGCCTTGCAAATTTGTCTTCAAAATATTCTGCGTCGCGAGATTCAATGATATGATTTGACTCAATATCAAGAAATCTCCGAGCATCACCCCAAGAAGATCGTCTTAGTAGTCCTTGTCCCAAGCTTCTGAATCTTCAGATCTGGAAGCTTGACATATGCCAGACATCCCCACACTCGAATGACATTCAAGTTAGGTCTGACCTTGAACCAGAGTTCATGAGGAGTAATGTCAGAAGTTGCATGAGGCACTCTATTTAGAATAAAAGTGGCCGTCAATGCATCTTCTCCCCAATAGCACTTAGGAAGGCCAGCAGTCAACAACATTGAGTTAATCATTTCTGTTAACGTTCTGTTCTTCCTCTCTGCTACTCCGTTTGATTGAGGAGAGTACGGAGCCGTAGTCTAATTGACAATTCCATGTTCTTTGCAGAACGATGTGAATTCATGAGACCTGTACTCCCCACCTCGATCACTTCTTATTCTTTTGAGTTGTTGTCCAGTCTGCCGCTCAGCTTCGGCTCTGAACTCCTTGAACTTCTCGAATGCTTCGTCTTTAGCCTTCAGCAAGTAGACGAACGCATACTTTGAGAAGTCATCGATGAAGGTTATGAAATACTTCATCCCGGCCTTTGTAGAGAACTGTTTGAAGTCACAGATATCAGAGTATACCAACTCCAGAAGATCTGTACTTCGATTAACCCGAGGAAAGGGTTTTCTTGTGATCTTTGTTTGAGCATAAACTTCATATTTTTCTACCTTACCCCCACACTTGGAGATAAGTCCTAGACTAGACATTCTGTTTATTCGTTTACAATAAACATGTCCTAGCCTATTATGCCACAACTCAAGAGTATAAGCAGAAGGAGTGATTTTAATGATCACATTAATTACATTGGACTGATTTACAAACTGAATTTTGAACATACCTTCGATATATAAAGCTTTGAGATTGTTAGTGCCGTGGCACAATTTTTCGATGGAAAACAGAGAAAATGAAACAATTGTAAAAATAATGTTCCAAATCAACACTTCAAGGAAGGTGATCCTGAATTACGAGAATCTAAAAAGATTTCGTAATCAACAGCAATCGATCGTAGTACTTCTAAAAAGAAGATACAATCTGAATTACTGGCAGCAATGAAGAAGATGACGGGCGAAAGATGGAAGAACTCCTGCTGGGGTGAATAATCACCGTTGCTCAAAGCTTTATTCGCCCTACACGAACAGCTTCCAGGAACTAGCAAGTTCGTCGGAGAACTTGGAACACTCCTGCTCTTCTGACTCCTCGGATGGACACGAACTCCCGTGCAAAAGCAACGCTGGTGCGGCGCCTCTCCTCTCTCTCGAAGGATGCTGGAATTCGCAAGCAAATTTCGTTCAGAACTGTGTTAAAGAACACTTCTGAATTCTCTGTTTACTTGTGCTAAAAAACACTTCCTAAACTATCTGTGGTGGCTTCTCTTTCTTGTCTCTTACCAGCCTTGTGAGAGAGAGGATGCCTTAAATAGGCCCTGTAGCAACTGCTCGGTTGCCACAAAGTTAGGGTCATGGTAAAAATCACCCCGAACATGTAGCAACCGCCCAGAACGTGCAAACGCACGTTCTGCTGCAAGTTGCGCCAACTGCGCACACTCTGCGCTCCTTGCATTTTGCGCGACAGAGCGCGCACTGAACTGTGCATACTGCACGAACTGCGCACACGACGCACGCAGCGCAACCCAGCACAACCTGGGCGCGCGCAACTGTGCTCGCGCAACGTGGCAGCGCAAGTGGCTCGTGCAACGAGCGCAACTAAAGCGCACTATGCGCCTAGCGACGATGCTGACGTGCAAAGTGCAAAGTGCGCCAACAAAAATGCCACATTACGCCTCATGAGTCCATGAATCTGAGTCCGAGTCCGAGTCCGAGTCCGAGTCCGAGTCCGAGTCGCTAAGCCCCTACGGGGCTTAGCTCCCATGAAAATAAATTTCCCAAGAGCAAAAAGCATGAATGCTTTCAATTCTTGATTTAGTCTTTTTCCCATTAGAAAAATAATCCCACATGGCACACCCATGTGCACCTCCACACCACATGTGCATCTCTAAAGAAGCAAAGCTAATATATAGAGATACAAGTCCTTTGGTCTAGCCGATGTGGGACTAAAATTCACTTTGTAAAAGACCAAAACCCAACAATTACTTGCAACTGTGTTTGCAAGTATAAACTTTCTGTACTTGCAACTGTGTTTGCAAGGATAAACCTTATGTGCTTGCAAAACATTCCGTTCTGTCTGGTTGCAATCGTGTTTGTAATCGAGAACCTTTATTCCTTGCCATTGTTCTTCTATCATTGATTTTGTTTCAGAAAACAACACCCATAACAAGAATGGATTCTTGTTAGCAATCACCCGAATAAAAGCAGTATTCTAAGAAAAAAAATTCATATCTTTCATACACGTATAATACATGCGTACATTTGAATGATTATAATCAGTACAAAAATTTTAAGCATGCGAAAGTACGTGTTCTGTATAAATTTATTAAAAAATTTGCCCCAAAAAACGTGGCGGAAACATGTTTAATTAACCAAATTTGACAACATATTTAAGAATGTGAAATTTCTAACCTCAATATTTTTATTTTTCGAATATTTAACCGGATTTTTTTAACGTACTTTTGTGTACTGAGCCGATTTATACTCGTACTTTTGTCATCCCGAATTTTTTTCCGTTTGCCGAATTGCTAAAAAGAGAATGGATAACTACTGCTAACAAGAGAATGGATAACTAAATAAGCTCATACAACAAGAAGTTCACTTATAGCAGCATATGACAAGATATAGTGCTAATAAGGACTGCAAGTAGGAACATAAATTTCATTGCTTGTTTTTTCAAGATGGATACTTCTTGCATACAGGAGGAAGATGTGGATGACGATGTTAATCGGAAGCTCCAAAGGCTCGAGACACGGGTCGAGAAGTTGTTGACGCTCATTGAGAACCTGTCAGAGAGGAACCAGAAGCTGGAGGATCTACTTGTCAAGGTTGCCGAAAAGGTCGGCATTAGCGACGGTTTGGGAAAAAGTAGCTCACCCGCTCGCCATTGAAGTTCTTGGTTTATGTTGGCTACTTCTGGAAACTTTGGGGTGTTATTGAACTCTTTGGTGTCCCTTTAGACTTGAGATATTGTATAAGTTATTTGCTTCTGTTTGTTGGGATGATGTTTCTCTTAACCTCGTCGAGGTAATTTGCACAACCATTCATAATTTCAGTCATTATTTCCACATTTTATTATATATTCAGATCAGGGCCAGCCCAAAAGTTTGGATTGACAATTGGCATAGTCAGAGCTTATTTTGGTTGTCCATCTTTATCGTGGGCTGATTCTGAAGGGTCACTCGCGGTCCCGACCTCTTGTGGATCATGCAGGATTTGAAGGATGTCCTAAGTAGAGGGGTTGTCCAAATCCGAAGTCTTCTCGGACTTATATCTGGATCGACCTTGAATTAGATATATGTTTATAGTAGCTTATTAATAACTTTGTTTCTTCCCTTTCCAATTTAATAGAATTTGGGACCTTGACGTTTTGAAGGCAATGCAATGCAGCCAATTTGTATTACATTTGACATTCTGTTACATTAATGATAATTAGCAAACTGAAGACAAAAAAAAAATACAAAAATAAATCATGCAAGAAAAGAGAATATAATATACAAACCCAAACCAAATCAAAGAACAAATGATCTGCCGGCTAGTCACAGCTAGAGTCCGTTACCTTCCTTAAAATTATGGATCCGACTTTATCTTTTAATATCTACTATATATACTCACTGTTTAATGTTTTATATATAATATTAATAAATTTTGGTTGAGTTCTCCTCGATCCCATCTTTAGACTCAAAAGTTTACTTTTAATGCAATAGAGATATAATATATGCGTATATATATTTCTCATTAATTTCATGTTAGATTGTAATACCAGTCTGAAAAATAGGTGGTTAATTATGCTAAATTACATGTCTAAATGGTTGCTTCTTTATCCCCAAGTTGGGAAATTATAGTAAAGGAAAATGGCGAACACATTTGATGGGTTGTACATGCTTTTGTCTAATGCCTTGTGATTAATTCTTCATCTTTCGTACTTGTTCAGTGGCATAGAACTACGTCTCCTCCGTCACCCTGTTTCATTAACAATTGTAAAAACAAACGTGCATACTCCAACACAAATGAAAAAAAATACAATTTGTCCCTCCAAAATATTCTTTAAAGTATTCTCTCCTATGTGTCAGCTTACGTATCGTCTGACATGACAGTTGACAAGATAAATTTTAAAATTAAAATTAAGATTAAAATTAAGGTTAAGATTAAAATCAAAATTAATATTAAGACTAAGACTAAGATTAAAATTAATATTAATATTAAAAAATTAGATAATTATTTTTTGGATTTGAATTTGCTATTTCACTTGGTATGTGAGATGTCACGTCAACTGTCATGTAAGGAGGAATAGTTGGAGAAATATTTTGAAGGTACGAATAATATTACTCCACACAAATATAACTAATAATTTTGTTGTGTTGCTAGTTTGCAACAAATACAAGCTATCAAAGTCTAGATTTGAAAGATCATTTTGCTCTCCTATATAAAAGTCAGTAATAAGAGAAGAAATCTATCGAAAGAGAAGACCAAATAGATATACGAGTGAACTTCTATGGTTAGACCTCCAGCCACCAAATTTAATACCGAGTCTCTAAGGGTAATTTTAAAGGTACTCCAAGTTTTACTTGGAGCTAGTCCGAAAATTTTCAATTTTTTTTTATAAGTTTGTCAATCTCATTTGTTACTTGAGACTAGTCCAATTTCTCACAGGTCTACCAATGAGGTTGATAGTCCTAACACCAAGTAAGACTGCCAACAAAGATGATACGTCATACTTTATGTTAGGACTGCCAACAAGGACTACCAACTTTGTTGGCAGTTCTATGACCAAACAGAGAGTTTAGATAGGACTCCTAAAATGAATTATGACTGTCCACAAAGTGGACAGTCCTATATCATGTTAGGACTGCAAATTTTGTTGGCAGTCCCACAAAACGGGCAGCAATAGCTCGTGGAAGAAAAAGAAAAAGAAGCACGAAAAAAAAGACCTCGTGAAGTCGTCCCTTACCAGCGACACCTCGAAGTCGGCCCTGTCGTGCCTGAGCTTGTTGTCCCTGGCGCTAATGTGCGCCCCGGGATCCATGTGGTTGGTCGAGAAGCTCTCCCCACCGCCCGGATCAGCCCGCCCTTCGGTCCCCGTCTCTGCCTCCTTCCCGTCTCTCGCGCCTCCTGCCGGCGTCCTATTTGTCCCGCCGCTGGAGAAACCCTAATTCTTTGGGGGTGCGCTATCTCCAAGTAAAATTGGGACTTTTTCGTGTAAAAGTTCCACCAAACTGGACTGTCATGTAGTAAGGACTAGTCCTTAGTAAGTTTTGGAGTGCCTTTAGAATTAGCCGTCTTTAATATTGTCCAGGCTCGGACATGATATGAGCCCATGAGACTGTTGTCTCAAGTCCAAAATTTTAGAGGACATCAATTTTTTTAAATATTATTTAATATATGTAAGTCAAGTTCTGAAGTAAAGTCCAACAAACTCATTCTAATATTTTTAGTCCGCGTAAAGCCTTTTTTGTTATAGGATATCTAAACATCATATACTATAATACCAAGGTAAATTAGTTAGTCAGAATATCCAAGAGACTCGTTCTAATATTTTTAGTCCGCATAAAATATTTTTTTTTGTTATAGGATATCTAGACATCATATACTAGAATATCAAGAGAAAATCAGTTAGTCAGAGTAAAAATATTTTTTGTTGCAATCGCTGTCAAAATTTTCTCCCCTTCCATCGCTCTCTCCTACTCCCCCCCCCCCCCCCCCCCCCCCTTCTTCTGGAGGTAATTGATTTAATTTTATTAGTATTTCATTATGATATATTATTTTTGATATTATATTAAGTTTGTTTCTTGAATTTTTTTGTTGATAATACTATTATATTATTGTCGATGAAAAAAATTATATGTTTATTAATTAAGCTAAGCTTTGAGTGCACCAGTTTTAAAGTTTGTTACAGATCTCAAACGTATGTCCGACAATAATATTGTGCTTCCCACTCATCAAATCCGTTCTCATCCATATTATCAGGTGTGGTCTTAAGAAGGTTACAACTTACTAGTAGTATCTAAAAAAATATTGCTTTTACTTAGTTATCCTTATATTAGTGCAAGTGATATAGAGGAAAAAAAAACACTACATTAATAATTAAATAATGGAGCATATCAAATCCAAGGTATAAACATTAAAAGAGATAAATATAGTTTCTAAAAAACTAGTGCTTAATCGGTGTCGTCGCTAAACAGCACTACACGTCGCTACCGTGCTGTTATGGTAAAATTTGTCATGTCAGCTTTTGGAAGCCGGACGTCGCTAATTCTGTCGTGAAATGTCGCTAGCAAGCTGACATGGCAAAGCTTGCCACATCAGCATTATCGTAGCAAAGCGTCATTCTATTTGTCGGTAAATCCGCGACGTTTATCAACGAAGTTTGATGTCGCTGATTATCAACGGCACGTCGGTTAGCGTCGCTAAATCAGCGACATTACTTCATTGCTGAGGGACGTCGCTACAGCGAGGAGTAACGACGTTTTTGGTGTCAGCGACCAACGATTATACGACATCATGAATTCATCACTAAAATGTCCCTAAATTATTTTAGTGACGTTTTTTTTTTGCATATTAGCGACGTTTCTCGGCGTCGTTAATCTGACTTATTCTGGTAGTGATATGACTCTCAACTTTTCCAAAAGTCAGAAATAATCTTGACCGTTGGATACAATCCTACAAGTCTTTAAATTTGAACCATCCACAAGACATAAGCAGTCTGGAAACAACAATACATTGGCAGTATCCCGCTGGTATACTGGACTGGTCGAATTTGCCCCAAATTCAACTAGTATATATGTTTTCTGGAATCGTGGCATACCAGTGGTGTACGGCCTGGTCACCAAATGTTATTTGTTACATTTTGTGCATTTTTTAACTCATTCACATCATATGATTTTTTTTTTCTTACAAAATGACAGCTAACGTCGGACCTACGCGCTCGCTTAATGGCAAATTCTTCGACACATGCCTATGCCTAAACATAATTATAAGACTAGGAAAGTCAACGCGTGTTTCCAACTTGCATTCTTCGAAATTTCTATTGGTGACAAAATTAATAAATAGTGCAACTTGCTTCTTAGAAAATTTTCCCGATAATAAACAAAGATCTAGATGCAGTTCCTTGTATATAAATATATATGTGCTTATTTCTAGCTAAGCTAAGCTCACTCACTCTTGAAGAAGCTCCGTTCTGTAAGTAGCTAGAATGGTATGTCTAACGTTTTCCACGGCAGAAAATTTTATAGAGAGGGATATATTTTCTCTAAATGGCGTGTAGGGGGATGCATTTGAAGGAATTGTGTTGGGGGGTCCGGACGCCAACTCAACTGGAGCCCAATATTGGGCTCCAGTTCAACTGGAGCCCCATTCCACACCCACCTCCGGGCGCCAGTTGAACTGGAGCCCAATGTTGGGCTCCAGTTGAGTTGGAGCCCCACTCCTTCTCCCGCTCATTCACGTGGAGACCCCCTCCACCCCTTCTGTTGAAGGATTTTTTTCTTTTCTTTATTTTTTCTTTTTCTTTTCTTTTTCTTTTTCTTTTCCATATTTGTTTTTTTTTTGAAAAAAAAAATGTGACATCTGCAACGGTCATATTTGTAACGGTCATATTTGCAACGGTCATATTTGTAACGGCAACATTTGCAACGGTCATATTATTTTGACTATTTATACATGTACCATAAGAACTAGAAACAAAATAACAAGTCTCTGTCGTGTTGAAGGAATTCTATATCGTCGATATAGTTGAATCCAAAAGACTGAACCAAAGCCTTTTGTTGTACTGTTAGCTCCCATTTCGCTTGGTTCGGATCATCTTTTACATGTCGCCATGCACCATGTTCTCGAGTACGTGCTTGAGCTGGATAGTCATATAACTAGAAACAAAATAATTACAAAGTAAATAACGTATTCAGATTTATTAATAATTCAAAATTAACTCAAATATAGTTATAAATTACCTCTCCAGAAAAAACGAGTCGAGATATATGTGTCTCACGTTCTTGTCTTTCTCTCTCGGTCGTCGGTCCACCGGGAATACGACCATCATTTCGTTCTGCCATTCTCTTCGTCTTCTTTTTCTTCTTCTTCTCCTTCTCCTCTCTCTCTCTCTCTCTCTCTCTCTCTCTCTCTTATGCCTTCTACGTTCTGTTCGTTCTACTCTATATATAGGAAAGAAAGGAATAAAATAAAAAGAAAAGACAAGAAAAAGAAAAAAGAAAAAAAAAAAAAAAAAAAAAAAAGCAAAAGCAAAAGGAAAAGGAAAAGAAAAGAAAAGAAAAGAAAAAGAAAAAGAAAAGAAAAAGAAAAAATAAAGAAAAGAAAAAAATCCTTCAACAGAAGGGGTGGAGGGGGTCTCCACGTGAATGAGCGGGAGAAGGAGTGGGGCTCCAACTCAACTGGAGCCCAACATTGGACTCTGGAGGAGTGTGGAATGGGGCTCCAGTTGAACTGGAGCCCAATATTGGACTCCAGTTGAGTTGGCGTCCGGACCCCCCAACACAATTCCTTCAAATGCATCTTCCTACACGCCATTTAGAAAAAATATATCCCTCTCTATAAAATTTTCTATTTCCACGGAGATATTGGCAATTTTGCTTAATACAGTAGAAACTCTATAAAATAATACACTTGGGACCACCAAAATTTATTAATTAAAAGAGTTATTAATTAATCGATAAATTAATAATTATTAATTTATATATTAATTAATATTTTATTAATTTATAGTAAAATACTTACGTAGTTTACAAACACCTTTCAAGCTTCCACTTAATTATTGTATACAATGCATGTGTATATCAAATGAAGGACCCAATTTGAAAGCACTCAAGAACTCCAGAATTTGATCAAAGAGTTGGGTTATCGCAATGCAATGGATGTCGAAGATGTTCTGACTCACCCAGAAGAAAATGTAGTTGCACAGTTGTTGACTGATGAAGAAATTATTGAAAGCGTTATTGGAATTAATAAAGATGATATCGATGAAGAAGATGATGAAAGTTCTACAATGGAGCCCCCTTCGCGAAACGAAGCTATTAAAGCGGCAATCACATTGAACAATTTCTTGTTGAGCTATGAGAAAACAACACCAGAAGTTCTTACCATGCTAAGGAAAATTAGAGACGAGATTCAAGGGGAAATTGATTTCAACAAAAAACAAAAGACAATTGAGTCATTTTTCAAGAAACCTTCATAAATCATTCATGTAATATGCTATATATAAGGAATTATTAATTTATATTTTATATGGGATCTGAAGAAATTATCAAAAATGTATTATCTTATAATTTTAGCGAATTATTAATTTAGCACCCTATCCCCGAGTCGGGACCGGCCAAAAATATTATCTTAGAGAGTTTATTAAATAATCGAGTATTAATTTATAGAGTTTCTACTGTATCTCCATTTCATATTTGCTTTGCTTCGTCACTAATCCCTAGGTCGAGTAGCTTGTTGATGTGATCTGCTGCATGCCATTAACAGAACTCCCCACCGTGGAATATTGCTATGCGACAACGACTACAAGTTAATTACATATGACAGTAGTGATGAGGACGACGATGTTGTGAAGGATCATGATCGGAAGTTCCAAAGGCTCGAGATGCTGATCGAGAAGTTGTTGATGCTCAATGAGAACCTGTCAGAGAGGAACCAGAAGTTGGAGGATCTACTTGTCAAGGTGGCCGAAAAGGTCGGCATTAGCCACGATTTGGGAAAAAGGAGCTCACCCGCTCGCCATTGAAGTTCTTGAGACTCTCTTGCTGCCTTTCTGTTTATGTTGGGAACTAGTGGAAACTTTGTGGTTTTATTGAACTCTATTGTGTCCCTTTAAACTTGAGATCTTCTACAAGTTATTTGCTTCCGTTTTGTTGGGATCATGTTTCTCTTAACCTCGTCGGGGCAATTTGCACAATCATTCATAATTTCTGTCATTATTTCCATATTTTATTATATAATCAGATCAGGGCCGGCCCGAAGGTTTGGATTGACATAGTCGGAGCTAATTTTGGTTGTCCCTTGACCCTTATTGTCGACTGGTTCTGAAGGGTCACCCTGATCCCGACCTTTTATGGAATATCCAGGATTTGGAGGACGTCCTAAGTAGAGGGGTTGCCCAAATCCGTGGACTTGTCGGACTTAAATATCTGGATCGACCTTGAATTAGATATATGTTTATAGTAGCTTATTAATAACTTTGTTTCTTCTCCTTCCAATTTAATAGAATTTGAGACCTTGAAGTTTTGAAGGCAATGCAATGCAGCCAATTTGTGTTACATTTGTCATTTGTTACATTAATTATAATTAGCAAAATAAAGACAAAAGAAATACAAAAAATCATGCAAGAAAACAGAATATAATATACAAACTCAAACCAAATCAAAGAACAAAATATCTGCCGGCTAGTCACAGCTTGAATCCATTACCTTCATTAAAATAATGAATCCGAGTTCATTGTCTACAATTTGAGCTTCATGTGACTGCAAAACCCCCGTTCCAACAACAATATGTGGTGTTTAACTTTTAGGGGCTGTTTGGATAGATGTAACTCTTTGAAAGTGTGAAAGTGGCACTTGCAGCAAGTTGAGTTTCCGTAGACTTGCAGCAAGTGGCACTTTCCAAAATGTGTTTGGATAGAATATTTTTTGTCTGCTGCAAGTGGGAAAAAAATTGGTTTGGTGTTTGGATAGTTATGTAAGTAGAAAGTGGAAGTTTTTTTGGAGATGTGGTAAACCTAGGTATGGTTACCCCCCAATAATTAAATTATTTATCATAATTAAACAAAAAAAAATACCACAAATTAATTAATTCTAAAATAAACCAATATATATCCCCCCCCCCCCCCTCTCTCTCTCTCTCTCTCTCTCTCTCTCTTCTTAACACAGATTTTTTTTTTACCACAAATTAAAGTGGCCTCCTCCTCCTCCTCCTCCACCGCCTCCTCCACCCGCCTCCTCCTCCTCCACCGCTGCCTCCTCCTCCTCCTCCTCCACCGCTGCCTCCTCCTCCTCCACCTCCTCCTCCACCGCCTCCTCCTCCTCCTCCACCACCACCTCCACTGCCTCCTCCTCCTCCTCCACTGCCTTCTCCTCCTCCTCCTCCTCCTCCACCGCCTCCTCCTCCTCCTCCCACTCCGCTGCCTCCACCGCCTCCTCCCCTTCCTCCCGCTGCCTCCACAGCCTCCTCCTCCGCCTCCTCCTCCACCGCCGCCTCCTCCTCCTCCTCCGCCTCCTCCTTCCACTCCGCTGCCTCCACCGCCTCCTCCCCTTCCTTCCGCTGCCTCCACCGCCTCCTCCTCCGCCTCCTCCTCCACCGCCGCCTCCTCCTCCTCCACCGCCTCTTCCTCCTCCTCCACTGCCTTCTTCCTCCTCCTCCACCGCCGCCTCCTCCTCCTCCCGCTGCCTCCACTTGCAGCCCACTCCCCTCTCACTTTCACCCATTTTTGGCTGCAACTGATCTTTGGAAAAAACCAAAGAGGAGTTACTGCCCACCTTCCGCGATGTGACACTTACCGCTCAGTTGTTGCGGCGAACCAAACGCTGCAAGTGCCAAACTGATCGATCACTTTCATGTGAAAGTGCCACTTTCACTCCACTCTCCGCGATCCAAACAGCCCCTTAATGTCAACTATGTACGATCTCATGTTCCCCAAATCTGTCATCATGCAAACTCCACTCACTAGCAGCAGCGGTGGGGACATTCTTGTTTGGACTCACACAACTAACGGCATCTTCAATTCGAAATCTTCATATAATGTTTGAAAAGGAACGCGAAAACCTTTTTCCAAACTAGAGAGTATCTGCGAGAGAACCGAGCAGTACAACGTACGAACCATAACACCAAAACAAATCACACAGACACAAAGAATTTTTGACGTGAAAAATTCTTACGGAAAAAATCACGGGACGATCGGATTCCAACCCTGAGAAGCCTTCACTAATGAAGTAAATGAGTACACCCTCTACAAACTTCTCCATATCCAAATCGGATCCCCACAACACTTAAAAGCAAGAATAATGATTAAAAAGACTTCGAAGAACAAAGACGACGAATAGAGATTACCCGAACACGATCCTCCTTCGAAAACGGCCTCCAATCCTCCTCTCCCAAAGTTGCAGTGGCACTCTTGCCTCTTTTCTCTCTCTTGTGTATGTTACGTATGTGATTAGGGTTAGGAATAATCATATGTAAACACCCTAATCCCGCAACAAAATCTGGACCCGTAGGATACGATCCAACGGTGATCAATCACCCTGAAAACGCTTCAGCCCCGACGACCAGAGTTCGGCCAGAACTCTGTGTCTGGCAACCAGCACAGTTCTGGAACCAGAACATAGAGTTTGGCTCGAACTCTGCCCCCTCCTTCCAGCAGCTCCTCTAGTCATCTTCCGAGTATCTCCGTCATCTCCGACTGGCCTCGTCACCTCCTCGAGCTTCTCTGACACACAGACGGCGCACGTCGCACTCTGGGGTCTTCTCCACATAGGTTGGGAATCCCACACACACCAACAAATCTTTCCTTCACAACTAGGTGGAGGAACTCGTCATCCCGATGACCGCCTGCAGTACTCAAACCTTTTCCTTGGTAGTATAATGTCCCGCTCTGTACGAGACATTTGGTTGGCTTGTTGGATGCGATCAGAATGTTGGACTATGACTTGGGTTGGTGATCAGGAGAATTGAGACTGATGTAGTTTCTCTTAGCTGGCTAGACGGAATGGGTATTGGAACGCGGCTCGTTGGTGGAGCTACGCTTAGTCGAATTATGTAGGATCGGAACAGGAAGACCCTTTATTGCAGGCAAGTGGAATTGTCCTCCTTCCTCCTTATTCCTGCATGCTTAATAAATGGAATAACATAACGCTATGAATATGTCCCTAATGTCTCTTATCTTGAATGTTGAATAATTGTGATGTGATGCTTTAGTTGCTAAATCGATAGAGATACATATGCTGAAAATCGTTGAAATGAATAAGACATGATTATTGAACTGCTGAACGAACAACACTCGAACTGCTAATGTAACTTGATGTCTGAGAATGAATTGATAATGTCCCTTATGCTTAATGTTGATAAAATGAATGAATCACTTGAATAATAAGATGCTGCGTGAATGATACATGAGAAATAAATTAAACATGCTATTGTCCCTATGAAATGAATGAAATACTACAGGTCCCGTTGAAATGAATGAAAAGCTGTTGGTTCCTCGTTGAGAGGAATGCTATGAGAAATGTTGCAATGAATCAATGAATAAGGAATGATGAGACTTGGGATCATGAAGATCACCAAGTAGAATGATGGTAATGATTAGTCGTTAAACACGGCTTGGAATTGAGATGGGATGTTGAACTGTTGGCTTTGCTTATTTTCAGTTGTTTTACCATGCACTTGTGTTTATCGAGTCGACACGCATTCGCATGGTCATGGACGTACTTGTACAAGTAGAGTAAGTTTCCTCGAACGGTACTTGGGATGCTGGGACCGATTCAACCCGGGAGGAAACATTGGTCGTGCTATGGTGGCACGAGATATTACGGGACATTCGGCTAGGCTTGCAACTTACCCTAGAATGGTGCGTCGTAATACCCGTTGGAAAGTCCTTTATGGTGCAGTTTCACCAACGACCATGTAGTCAGGATGCATGCTAACGAATGTTTTGTGCAGACAGAGTAAGTATATCATATTATCTTGTATTTTTATGCAGGTGCCAGGAAATCGGCAATCGGTAAGAAATCACTTAAATGTGATATACTCACTATGTGTGTTGGTTTAACTTGCGTGCTTATCGTGTCAAATAAATGATGCTGTGTGTAGCCTTTCAATATGAGAACCTGTTTAACATGTTGAATTCAGTATGCTAGAAAGATGCCTTGCTATAAATATTGCTCAAACATAACATACATGCTAAGTGATGCTTGAAGTGAGAATTGTCATAACATGTTTAAGATGTTAATGTTAACGATGCCTCAATGATGTCTTTGCATGATAACACCCAGAATGCTAAAATGATATGTCCACATGAATTTTGCTAAGGATATGTTTACATGCTTCACTATGATTATTGTCCATGAACTGTAAACTGATGTTAGGCCCCAAGTAGAAAGATCATTCTATTAAATGCTTGCTAAAATTGACAAGTTAGTGTTGGTTTAGGCGAGTGGGTTGGATTCTGTTCGCCAGTACATAGATGATGTACTGACCCACATTTTGCGGGCATGTGCTCGTGCTTGGGATGTTCTACACACGGAGATTGGCTTGATTGGTCCCGCGACATCGAAGATTTGTTGGACATACAGAAGCTCTCCTTGTACAAGATAATGTCTTCTGTTCATAAAGGGCATAATGCGTAGAACTTTGTAATCAGTGATACCAGTGAGTTGTAAGCCAAGTCGGTGCATCAAGTTGTAATCCAATGTATCCAAGTATCAAATGTAAGATGTATAGCATTGTTCAGTTGGTTTTCAATGTAAAGTGAGATGTGTTGTAAGCATTGTACTTCAATACAAGTCTTGTACTCTTCTTCAATTATCAATAAAGAGAATAAAGTTCTATATATCTCTGTGTGAATTCAAGTTATCCTTTTATCTTCGCTGCTATAAAGAAGTGATGTATGTCTATTCAATAAAAAATTGTCCTTATTAACTTCAATTTGTCTGCTTCTGCCGCTGCGATGTGTTCATATTTGAAGATTATCTATTATGTACCATCGTTGCCTTGTACAAGTGCAATACCAGACTTGTACGGCATCACGCCCAAGCGAGGACGATCGATTCCAAGAGATAAAATATGTGAATAAATGACTCTACGAATCGGGACGTGACAAATTACTATGTAGTCAGGATGCATGCTAACGAATGTTTTGTGAAGACAGAGTAAGTATATCATATTATCCTGTATTTTTATGCAGGTGCCAGGGAATCGGCTAGCGGTAAGAAATTACTTAAATGTACTCACTATGTGTGTTAGTTTAACTTGCGTGCTTATCGTGCCAAATAAATGATGCTGTGTGTAGCCTTTCAATATGAGAACCTGCTTAACATGTTGAATTCAGTATGCTAGAAAGATGCCTTGCTATAAATATTGCTCAAACATAACATACATGCTAAGTGATGCTTGAAGTGAGAATTGTCATAACATGTTTAAGATGTTAATGTTAACGATGCCTCAATGATGTCTTTGCATGATAACACCCAGAATGCTAAAATGATACGTCCACATGAATATTGCTAAGAATATGTTTACATGCTTCACTATGATTATTGCCCATTAACTGTAAACTGATGCTAGGTCCCAAGTAGAAAGATCATTCTATTAAATGCTTGCTAAAATTGACAAATTAGTGTTGGTTTAGGCGAGTGGGTTGGTTTCTTCTCGCCAGTACATAGATGATGTATTGACCCACGTTTTGTGGGCATGTGCTCGTGCTTGGGATGTTCTACACCGGAGATTGGCTTGATTGGTCCCGCGGCATCGAAGATTTGTTGGACATACAAAAGCTCTCCTTGTACAAGATGATGTCTTCTGTTCATAAAGGACATAATGTGTGGAACATTGTAATCAGTAATACCAGTGAGTTGTAAGCCAAGTCAGTGTATCGAGTTGTAATTCAAGTATCCAAGTATCAAATGTAAGCTGTATAGCATTGTTTAGTTGGTTTTCAATGTAAAGTGAGATGTGTTGTAAGCATTGTACTTCAATACAAGTCTTGTACTCTTCTTCAATTATCAATAAAGAGAATAAAGTTCTATATATCTCTGTGTGACTTCAAGTTATCCTTTTATCTCCGCTGCTATAAAGAAGTGATGTATTTCTATTCAATAAGAAAGATTGTCCTCATTAACTTCAATTTGTCTGCTTCTGCCGCTGCGATGTGTTCCTATTTGAAGATTATCTATTATGTACCATCTTTGCCTTGTACAAGTGTAATACCAGACTTCACTACAAAAAAAGTGTCTTTCTGGGACGCCAAAAATTCGTCTTAACAAGGCTCAAATCAGTCCCAAATTGTAATTTGGGACGAATTTTAGGACGGTAAGTGACAGTGCTATTAGGGTGGCGTGGCAAAAAGTTTTAGGACAGAAAATACCGTCCTAATTTGGTTTTAGGGTCAAAAATCTAACCGTACCAAAAGAGTTTGAATTATTATATGTTTATGACGGTTTACTAAACTGTCCCAAAATAAAAGAGTTTGTGACGAATATCATCCGTCCTAGAAATATTTGCCAGCGTCACAAAAGGATGTCATTTATATCTAGGACAATTACATAACCGTCCCAAAAGTAATACTTATGAAATTATTATTTGTATCTTCCAGCTATAAAACATACCATTTAAATACACACATAACATAATTCATATGAATCATTGTCCTCAGATGTATCTCCAGGTGTCGGAGCTCCAATACAAAAAAAAAGCTTAACAACATCAAGCATTCTTTAGCATTAAGTAGAAGACAACAAAATCCATATATAACTATATATGTTCAATTGATAAACAACGAAAAGCTTAACAGTAAGCATCCTTTACCATCATTTCCAAAATAAATTCAAAACACAACATCACCCACACCATCAGTTACAAAGAACCCCTTGTCTCCACCATTACAAAATGAACCCATTGTCTCCACCATTACAAAATGGACCCATTGTCTCCATCATTACGTATATACAAAATTCTGAACCCAAAACATTAAGCACTACACTATGTTTTTGAACATTCAAGTATATCCAACATGAACCCAAATTTTTTTCCCATCACAAGATAGTCGCCCATCATTTTAGCATATCCAGAATGCTTTTGAAGGACCTGCAAATGAAATAAGATATGTCAATATATTAGCAACCTGCTAACTGTATACAAACCACCAGAAAAGAAAGACAAGTTCTTCCAAACTGTACAGACTAGACTACATTAGTTTGTGAATGTTTAAAACAGAACAAAAGGATCAATCCATCTGTACAGACCTGCTAACAGTTCTTCCAAACTGTACAGACCTGCTTACAAAAAAATGGGAACTATACAAATAACAAGCTTCAGTCCAAAAATTGGGAAGCTTCAAGTCCAAAAATGGGAACTACAAGTAACAAGCTTGTTACTGTACAGAAAAACTAATGTACAGTAACAAGCTTCAAGTGACAAAGGAAGCTTCAAATAAAAAAGGAAGCTTTAAGTGAAGGGAAAAATTGGAAAACAAAACTCTTTTGCAGCTCAAACTTTAATTTCCGATACCGATACCGACACGAGACTATGCAAAATTCAGTCCAAAAAATTATAGTCCATAAGAGAAACCAATGTAATAAATACAAATTCCAACTTGAAAGAAAGAAAATGGAGAAACAAACTTTAAAGGCAGTATGCAAAATTCAGACTCCAAAAATCATAGCCCAAAAAAGAAACCAATGTAACATAGTTCAATTTCCAACTGGAAAGAAAGAAAATGGAGAAGTAGTTTGAAGAATCACAGAGATAAAAAAAACCAAACATTAATTGCAGCCACGAGAGAAAACCAAACATAGGAATCACAGAGAAAAATCAATGTAATAAGTTGATAGTTGGCAAATTACCTGGACGATGTATTGGATTGTTGACAAAGTAGTTGAGCATTCAGGAACATGTCCATAACTTCCTCCTTGAGCTCAGTCCTAAGCTCACTCTTGACCGCCTCAAGCTCTTTCTTATGCCGGGCCTCTTGCTCCTCACGCTCTTCTCTTATGACCTACGTGTAGGACTGTTGTATGCAACCTAAAAATGCATAATAAATGTAGCAGTATATAGGGTAGGTGTTGTCAAGATAGTCCAACACAGTGCCGTAAAGGAAGTTCAAACCATAGTAGTAAGCTATGCAAGAAACACACTAATAAGACATAGAAGTTAGTTCAAACCAGAGTAAAAATATATGAAAGGAAGCTCAAACCATAGTAAAATACTCTTCCTCTACGATATGATCCCAGTTGAAGCTAGGCATCAGATTGAAGCTCACCGTGGGTCTGCAAGAGCTCAATCGCATCCATGATGCTGCTCAACCAGCTCTACCAATGAAGAACCAAACCTCCATAGCAGGATATCCGAGTATCAAAAGAAGTATCAACTGCATAGTGGCATATCAGAAGAAATTTAAGTGCACACTGGTGTATTAGAGCGTATCAGAGCTCACTAGACATTGGAAACGCAAGCATTGGTAGAGGGTCAAGACCAGCATCATTGGAGGATGAAGACTCGAGGACCCCAAATGTTGCTTTCCGCATCATTTGCAACATGTGTTGTCAGTAGATCTAAGAAAATTAGATTCAATATGTATATAAAGAAATGGAAAAGTGCTCATCCTCGACCAAATTTGAGGATCAAATATCCAGAACTGTCAAGATAGTCCAACACAGTACCGTAAAGGAAGTTCAAACCATAGTAGTAAGCTATGCAAGAAACACACTAATAAGACATAGAAGGAAGTTCAAACCATAATAAAAATCTATACAAGGAAGCTCAAAACATAGTAAAATACTCTTCCTCTACGATATGATCCCAATTGACGCTAGACATCAGATCAAAGCTCACCGTGGGTCGGCAACAGCTCAATCGCATCCATGATGTGGCTCAACCAGCTCTACCAATAAAGAACCAAACCACCATAGTAGGATACCCGAGTATCAGAAGAAGTATCAACTGCACAGTAGTGTATCAGAAGAAATTTAAGTGCACACTGGTGTATTAGAGCGTATCAGAGCTCACTAGACATTGGTAACACAAGCATTGGCAGAGGGTCATGACCAGCACCAATGGAGGATCAAGACTCGAGGATCCTAGATGTTGCTTTCCTCATCATTTGCAACCATAGTAGTAAGCTATACACTGGAACAGTAAAAAAATTATTTATGATCAAATTCTTAACCATTTTCATTTTAGGGACAGAAGAGTCATTTTAGGAATATCATTTAGATAGGAGAGAAGGTCCTCTTGTTCTCTTTCAAACAGTCCCTTTCCAATTGGACCAACTGCTGCTTCATTTGTTGGCTTGTCATTGAAAGAACTGTAACATGCAAATAGAAGGTCCATGTTCAAGAATCTAAAGTTGACATTGAATCATCATGGAAACTTATGCGATTTTTGCCAAATAAAGTATATGGATTCTTGAAGCCAATAAAATTACTCCTTTAAGCTATCTACTGCGAGAAATTTATAAACAATAAGAACAGAGAATTCTCTTACTATCGAATTACTATTTACAGGAGGCAAGTCATGAAACACTGGAAGCATACCCAATATAGACACGCATAACTTCAGGGGTATTTAGTACTTTTCCCAAAGACCTCAACAATGCTCCATAAACTCTTATAAGTTGATCCATCATGGCAAACAACGCTTGTCAGAAATACAACCAAAACACTACACGACGTGAAAGTTCTATAGAGTATCAAATGGAGATGGGAAAACACTTGTATAAAAATTTAACCTGTTGGGTGTCAACTTGGTCTGCCTTATTGAGAACCACCCGTATTTTGTCGTTGTGACCATGAAGAGATCCAATCACACGCTTGAACTCGTCACTGATATCGAGCTTATGAGGATCAAATAAGAGAAGTATAAGGTCACACTTGTCCGCAAACCAGGATGTAACACCTGTAAAGTCATAGCTACGTTGTGTTCTTTGCTTTTCGCCTGAAAGAACCCCTGGAGTATCAATGAATGCTATGTGCTCCAGAAGCTAGGAAACATAGGACAACTGTTAGTTTCTAGAAATGAGGAGGAGCAGCCTATTTAAGGTTCAGATGAGCCATGCTGGATGTGGCATTTGTGAGCACTCAAATTTTGATAAAAATGATGATCCAAATGCTGTCAGGCCAGCGTAAGGCATGTCCGCTTGCACGGCAATAGTATTTCCAGGAATGCTCCTTTCATCTGGTCTTGATTGGTCAACATCATACAAGTTACTGAGCTTTATTACTGGTTAATTAAATCTTTTCCTATACATTTCGTACCAAAATTTCACCAAACATAATCTCTAAAACACTTCTAAAGAATAGAAAAGCCTAATAAACAGGCCTTACCATACAACTGGTCAGAAGGCTCATTCATTGAAGAGAGAAATGCCAATATATCTAGATATGTCTGTTTGTATGTGTACAGCATGTAAGTATTCATTTCCTTGTGTCTTTGAGTGCGTGTGTGTGTATGCGGATAAAAAGTGTCTATGCTAATGGCAGGATTAGGCCCTTTTTCTACTAAAAGTAAATATGGTGATAGATTATTCAAATTGAAACTAAATTCTATCCATCGTTGATGGTATGTACTGCAGTAGCTAGTGAAGGCTGAGAATTCGTTTAGCTGACACTGCAGTAAAAGGAATTTCAGTGGAGATTATATTCCATGTGACTATATTAAGTATCATTGTTAAAGAGAACTAACATTCAATCTCGATCTGCTGTGTCCACCGTCCAGCAATAGAAATTTCGACATAGTAATAAATACATTGTCGGAATATCATGAAAAAACACCAAAGACTTGCAACATAAGAAGCAAAACAGGGTTGTTTGGCTGCATAGTTGGCACTGCAGAGCAAAGTGCAGTGCAAAAACTACCTACAGCAAGTAGTGATGCAGCATATTATCAGGTAGCACTTCTACTACTACTACTACTACTACTACTACTACTACTACTACTACTGCAGAAAGGTAAGGTAAAGATGTTGAGGAGTTTGCTTTACTATATCTTGACATCCCAATTTTTATGAACGTGATTGACAAGAATTAACGTGGTTCGGAGATCTTATCATACGTCCACGACCGCACATAAGTTATTTCATTTCAGAGATTTACAATTACAAGAGATTGAAGCCATATTTCTAACAAGAGATTAGGGCAACCATTGACTTTAGTATATTTACCGAACCACACCTACTAATTAATGTATGGACCGAACTCAACCTACTCCTATAAGGACACCTATACAAATTTGGGTCACATAGCCCAAATTAGCCCTGTTTATTGCAGGGACTTGAAGTAGGCAGGTCCTAGCTTGGCCTTGGCTTGGCAAAGCCTGTTGCTTAGGGGGAATTTCTTCCCTGTTGCAGGGTAATTCCTACACTAGGCAGGCCTTGTTTTGGTCCTGGGACAACAGGTTGTGGCAGGGGGTTTCCTGCCCCAGGTTACACACATGTGATAGGAAAAATGCAGGACAGTAGAGTGTGGCCTGCAGGCATGGATTACACAGGCAGATAGTGGCCTTGTGTAGTGAGTTAGCATGTGTTGTGGGTATGTTTACATGAGAATGGTAGCAGGGAATGGAAGGTAGCAGTGTTAGGATTTGAAGAGGGGGATAAGGTAATATGCATACGTAATTCTTATCTACAGGGCAGTGACTGAGTGGGAGGTTGTTTCCTGTGCAGGCCAGGAACCTATGTGTTCCCTGTGCGAGTGTCAAGTGTGCTAGGTGCATATGTGCATATAGTGAGGTGTTTGCCAAATTGAAGTCTCAGTAGAAACTGATACATGGTATCAGTAAAGAATTTGTGGTTAATAGATTGGTGTGGATCTATCCAAGGAACATGTTATATAAAGTTGAGGCTTGGTATAACCTGACATACCATATCAATAGGTATATGTGCCCTGTGGTTAGTAGGAATCAGAGATTTGGGTGTTGTGAATACGTGTCAAATGAGATTTACCTATGTGAGTGTCAAGTGAGTGTTTAGAGAGTGAGAGAAGAGGGCTACTGTCAAGTGTGTCTTAGTGCGAGTGATCAGTGAGATGTATCTTGAGTGTGTCCCTATAGTGTCTAAGTGAGAGTGTGTGTGTGTCTAAGGAATTAGTGAGTATCAGTTAAGGTAAAGGGGTGTGTGAATATGTGATCGAGAGAGAGGGTAGAACAGGGATTTGACACGTGTGTGTATTACCTATAGGGTAGAGTGAATAAGGGAAACTGAGAAGTATATATGTGTGAGTATAGTTAGCAGTAGTCAGTCATATTGCTAAGGAATATATGTGAAGGGCTTTTGTAGCAGTCTTATAGTTGATAACCTATATCAGAATATGAGGATATGCATATATCGTAACAGGGAGAGTGGGACTAATTTATGAAGGAATGCATCAATGGATAGTTAGGGGATTTTGGTAGAAGTAGCATTGCTACCTAGGAACACATGTATAAGTTTATATGGAGGTATCAGTCCATGAAGAGGACCCTATTGGTATCAGTCGAGTGGACAATAGTATAGGGGCTACTGGCCTTGGACTTGGAAGGCTCCACAGGAGTGTGATTAGGGGCCACTTGGCTAGTTTGGTTGTGGCAAATGCCCTGCAGACTGTATGGCCTGTGTGGCACACATGTAGGTAAGAGAAAGGGGTTGTTCATGTAGTATCAAGTGTGGAGAATGAGTATAGGTAAGGGAAATGGGTATCTTAGATAGAACAGTGATGTATCCTAGTGTATCCTAGTGTGCCAGTGTCATGAGAGTGTGAGGCCATTCATGTAGATGATGTGTTCACTTGGGAATATCTTGACTTAATTTAGGAATTACCTTTGTTTGTGTATTGTTAGACAACAACTAATAATTTGACAGAACAAGAATACTGTATCATAACCACATTAAACAGAGAGAACATAAAACTGCAAAAAGAAGCCAATTGCTTTCATTTCTGTAAAGAAAACAAGATCATTTTATATAATTAACATTACAAAACTACCATATAACCATCCTAAAAGAAGAATCAAAGATAAACTAAGCTTTACAATTTCATTGAAGAATAAGACATTTGAGTTTGATATAAACTAACCTATGATATTCAAAGTTATCATAAGTGGTTGGTTGTTGAGTGTTGACCACACATCAAGCCTATAATGAGTCGGTGCTAAATTCCTAGAAAAGACAGCTTATAACCAAAGAAGTTCCTTGCCATAAAACCATGAAGGTCAATTAGTGCATGCAAAAAAGGTGTAAAACTCCAAAGTTCCCTTGGACTGTGAAAGAGGCTAGAGGAAAAGGTACGATGATAAGATTTTATCTAGGGAATCATATAAATCATCTCCATAGTCAAATATAATGGCATATATAAAGATTCAAGCCTTAGCTGTTAAAAAATATTGATGCTTCTTTTATAAAGAGATGTGCATAAAAGACGTGTTTAGCAAAATATGTTTGAAATATATTCAGCAAAAAAGTTTAAAGAGTGTCGTGTGACTAATCTTATAGTTCATACACACCAAGATTATGTCGAGAAGTATAGATAGTCCGTGCACAGAAGATGAGCCACGGACTATAAATGATAAGAATAACACAGTACACAGATAAAACACAGTGCACAGATTATGCAAAACCATTGCATAATTGCAATATATAAAATGATACAAGAATTTGCTTCTCTTCCTAAAAATTTGCAAATATAAACTGAAGAATCAGAGCAAAAAATTGAAGGGACATGTTCTATAGTCTAATCATTTTGTTAGAAAAGTTGTAGATAATTTTCATGAATGCGAAATTGATACAAAAAACATACTCTATCTCTATAATTGTCTCAACTGCAATAATATTTTTTTACTTCTTTCATCAAAGCATCCTTTTCTGCACCTTTAAAGATAGTTTGGATGAATACCAAACTGCTTAACAAATAGTTGTTCTGATAAACACACAAGAAACTGGATTCGCTCATGCTCATCTCTGCATAAACTAACAACTGATAACACAAAAATGATCATATATCTCACACAAACATCAAAACAACTAAAGACTTAAGTAGCACATACACTCCAAAACCATACGGATACTGTAACGTTGTCGTGTCTATTTAAAATACGAATCTAATGCAACATAGACACTCCAGGAAACACTAGGACATGAAAAATTTGATATCATGTCCTTGTATACATGTAAGTTTCCTACCGTACTATGTCGTATTATGACCGTGCAGCATATCACAAGACACTTAATCCTCATATTCGTGTCCATACAACATTTATCAAGATACGTATTTGGAAGTCTTTAACCACTAGTAAAATGTCTGACAAAAATGACCCCCATTAGTAATCCTTACTTTATCATGAAACTGAGAGAAACACTAAGATAGACAGGGATTAGCCCCCTAATCTTGCTTCGTAGACCAAATTTATTAGGTACCAAGTTGAAGATGAACCTAACAAAGACATGAAGCTAACAAACATTTAGTAGAGATATGATCATATGAAAATAACAAATACTATTCTAGTTCAAATCAATAAAACCATACCTCATGTTGAATTTTCTATAGACACATGAAGAAATTAGAGGTTAAAATGAGCAATACTTAGAGGAAAAACCCACAAAATCAATAAAGGAGCCCAAACTTGGACCATTGACCTATGATGCTGAGCTTTCTTGGTCGGAGGCCTGCGCCGCCTGCTGGCGAAGGCCGTGTTGAGGAGGACGCGGCACCGGGGGAGGTGGCGATCGGAGATGATGGCCCGGCTCCATCGTGACTTCCCGTGGGCCGTCAGCGCCAGCGTAGAGTCGGCGTCCTGCTTCATGGAGTGGATACTGGAGCACCTAGGTCAGAGAGAGAGAAAGCAGCAACATCAAGTTTTTGATCGAAAAGAGAAAGAGAGAGATTTAGGTTTTTCTAATATTGAGTTCTGAAAGTTTTGATCTACTAAGTTCTCAAAGTTTTGGGATGGACGGTCTAGATTAAGCCATCCGATCGAACGGTTAAGATAAAAACATATGGAGGTAAACTTTTCTCCCATAAAATTTGGCAATTAGCCGCCAAATGTGTGGTATTCCCGCCGACCTATTTGGGACGAAAATATGTATTATTTGGAACAAATTTTTTTATTAGTCCCAAATAGTGATCCATTTTCACAATCTGTCCCAAAAAAATACAACTTTTTGTTACTAAAAATATAGTCGTCCCTAGAACTATACTTTTAGGACGTTTTAGACTTGTGTTCCTTATAGTGTCGTCCCAAAAAGATACTTTTTTTGTAGTGCTTGTACGGCATCACGCCCAAGCGAGGACAATCGATTCCAAGAGATAAAATATGTGAATAAATGACTCTACGAATCGGGACGTGACAAATTAGTATCAGAGCACGGCTTTACATCCTTGGTCTCTTCTTTGAATCATTTCAAATCAAAGTTGCATCGACGATTAACCAAAGTTGCTTCCGCGATCACTCAACGTTGCTTCCGAGATTAAATCAAAGATTGCTTCCGCGATTATGCTGTTGTTGTTCGGTAATCATCCTTATGTTGTTCGTGTCTGAAAGTTCGTTGACACTCTTGGCTGCTCACTGGATGTTCCATACAATAAGTCTATATACATTGTGATGCCCCTGAATGAATGATTATTGTTGTTTTGGACACAATTAACCCAATAATGACTCGATGCTATAGTATGCTATATTATGCTGTTTGAAATTATAGGAATAAAGAAAAGTGGCTATGTATATTGTAACAAGTTGAGAATTGCATGTGATGTTGGAAAAGATTTGGGAATGAAACAATTGATGGATGAGTTCAACGGAACTGGTGAGTTGACTCATGTGTGTTGGCTAATGCCTTCGAGACCCTAAGAATGTTGGCTTGATATTGAGACCCCGAGATGTTGGCTAAGTATTGTGATCATTATAGATCACGAATGTCCGGAATATATTCACTACAAGAATAAGGGCTTTTCTTGACGGGGATTTCCCGTCAAGAAATGGGTATCTTGACGGTTGCAGATCCGTCAACTAGGCTGGAGTCAAGAAAAGAACCCTCCTTTTCTTGACGGTCGCTGGCGTGGCTTTTCTTGACGGTTTTTTGCCGTCATATTAAGTAATTTTCTTGACTGTTTTTAGCCGTCAAGATAGTAGTTCTAGAAACCGTCAACGTAGGCGAAAACTTTTCTTGACTCTGGCCTAGATGATGGCTAATAGCCGTCAAGAAAAATCCTCTTACAGCAGGATTGAGCTAATTGTTGACGTTTTATAACCGTCAAGAGAAGCTAAATTTTATATAGCAAAAACTCTATTTATAATTATATAATATGAATCGAACACACATAATATCAATAATTCAGAAGATAAATATACATCAAATAACTACAAAATCTAATTTTTATATTAATAAACTGTATATTGTTCATACATCACAAACTTCCAATACATCCAGCACGTCCAACTATAAACATCTAACACTTGTCCAACCATAAACATATCCAACCAAAGTATGTAGTTTCCATACATCTTAAACATCCAAAACTGAAAATTATACAAATAAAACCAAGATATGTAGCAAACCCGGCCGGTGCACATCCCTCCCATATTCACAGCACATTTATTTTCCATGTAGTTCCTGAGAGAAAAAGAGAACAAGAGCACAAGTTACCAATTTATGTTAATGAGCTTGTTGACCAATAAGTAAACAAGAGAACAATATTGTCCTTACAAATCTATTATGGATGTAGACATGAATTTAGTAAATGCACCAAATACAGACATATATGCATACTCATCTACGAAAACTAACCAGACCCACAAATATTGACAAAACATATCCACCACCAGCAAACAAATAATAATAAGTAGGCGTCAAGTAACTAAATTTCAAATCATCACAAACAACACAACCAAGAAAATGTAAAACGGCCAATATCAACTACTGGAATGATAGTGCATGGGTATTTTTACGTACCAGATACACAGTGAATTGATGAATAAGTTTATTCCATGATCTACCTAAATTTCAACTTAAAGATCAAAGAAGTCTGAGCATGTGTTCTTGCATTTGCAGTCTGAGCATTGACAAGCAGTCTTTTCTTTGCCATTATAAATCCATCACTATAAGATGTAGACAGATGTATCCGCAAGTATAATGAAATGAATCCATCACTTTAAATCACTACAACAAAAAACCCTTTTAATGACGGCTAAAAAGCGTCATTGATGACGAACCATGACGCTTTTTTTTTCCACAGCAACCGTTATGAAAACGGGTGTTATAAATGTTTTTTAAAAGCGTCATAAAATAACCGTCATGAATAGTTTCTATAAAAGCGTTATGAATAGTTAATATATAGTGCACAATTCAGAACAATTTTAAAACGTCATGAATAGATAATATGTATAGGCTCAATACAGCACATTTATAACACTTTATACTGTTCAAATTAGCATATTTATAATGCTCTATACTGCACAGTATATATTTCATTCCAAAAACTTAACATAATATATCACCATCTTTATTACTTTTCTCAAAATAGAGTACATATCAACATCTTCATTACATTGAATATCCAAATACAGAATGTACCCAAAAAATAGGAATAAATCTATCTTTTGCTAAACAAATTATTAGAAATATTTACTTAAATAGATTATGACCATGGATCTTCTCTCTGCCATCTCTTGAAGATATCGGGAGTCCCAAAGAGAAGTAGTGTCGCAGCTGAGCGACGACTTGGTGCTGCTGCAGCCGGCGCCGTCGTGGGAGAGCCTCATCCTCTGACCCCTTACTCTCGCCTAAACCCTCACCAGCGCCTGCATGCACCTCAGCGTCACGTTGTGCCCTTTTTGCAAAAAATCGGAAATGTCAAATTAGCACTTTAGTAATCAACGCTGAAATGTGAGCCTAGCAATCAACCTGGATTTTACCAAGCCAATAAATTAAAGAAAGTTAACAAGAGTTTGCCTGAAAAGTTGAAGATAAACTGAGTCATAAAACATGCATATGCATAACAAGAAAATCATTCCATGTACAGGTTACTATAAGCTTACTTGAGTGAACCGAAAAATATTGTCAATTAAGAGAAGCACATCCTGCCCTTCAGCATAGGCATCTAATAGCCAGTAGTTTCTGTTTGAAGCAGATTGATGTGTCAGTCTCTGTGGCAATGATATTCGGGAAACTGGATTCGTAGGAAGCACACCTTCCCTAACACATCCACAAAAGTACTTGTATACATTTGAAATGCAGAGTAATGTCATTTCACAAAATAGTCTAATTTCTAGCCCATGACTTGATTACATATATTTGTCTTGCAATAGTAGAATTATAAAAGCAATCGTGGTTCTTGCAGGTATGTGAAACAAAACCATGATATGCATTGCAGGAAAAAGAACATGGTAAAAAAAACATAGTAAAACAAAACAAATGGCTTTTATAGAAGTGGAAACCCTTGGTTGGTCAACATGAACGAAATTTTCCCTGTATTTCATCCGCAGAGAACAAGAGTTACACCTCCGGTGAAATCAAGCCTATTCTGGCATCCCCCAAAACACATTAACAATATTATTTTTTTTAATATTTTATCTACAGAATAACAGAATTTATTATTAGCAAGGAATAGCCCTTCGTATCATGTTCCATCAAGAATGTGAAGTTGATACCACAATAGAACTCATGTAGTTTATTATGGTACATTGGTAGTCGATACTTGATATCAGTTTCATCCTGGTTTGGTTTTCAAGAGAACTGAAGCTAATTCATTTTAGCATCAACCAGAATCAATGTCATATCATGTTTATATCATGTCATATTCATTTCTGTGCAACATAGTCCCATAAAAAAGATTCAATAGAAATAAAAATGAGGGGAAACAACACTTACTAAAAAGGAAATTGAGAGGACATCAAAAAATTTCTTTCTCCATCCAAGGTAATAGCTCTCTATAACCAAATCCTGCAAGAACTATAAAATATCAAGTTGGTAAGACAAAACTGCAGCAAAAATACAATTCATAGTCTACTCATGTATCAGATAAAATAGCAGTCCACCATGAATTGACATAGATCTTAAATGCAACAGCAAACTAAATTCCAAGAAGTAAAGTCATGTCAAAGACATGAATAATGATCAGGAGATGGAGAGAGGTACAGGTCAGTCCTATGAACAAAGGCAAGATTGAATGATTTGAACCATCATTTTCCAAGATGCACCTTTCCAATATATTTTTTGGCACTTTGGAAATAATAGATGCCAGTCATGCCTAAAAGTATGCCCCACAGATGAGAAACTTTTCTGGTGAAGAAATAACATTCACATTTAAATTTCGCTGTCATTCAGAAGCATGTCCTATCAAGTTTATATTGTAAACATATGTCAAGAGTATAATTTTTCTTCCCATCTATAGTTCATGCTTTACTCCTTAATCTGTGCTTAAAGCCTTAAACTCATAACCGAACTCCAATAAGCATAGAAGTACATATTTGACAGCCCGCTGAACTATCCACCATAATGAGAAGATGCATAGGTTATCTACAATAATCTGAAGTAAATATAAGTGAAGTTACCGGTCCTCTGTTTTCTCATCAAAACCACTTCTTATTGCTGTGAATCCATGTCACCCGTACTGAATTCTCTCTCTTGTGCAACCTGAATCAGCCTTTCCATCCACCTGCATCAACGGCAGCAATAATAGAAGGAAAAAATGGAAAAATACACCTAAGAATAGAATGGAGGTCAAACTATTCAACAAACTTCAAGTACTTGTTTATTAACATAATATGCTCCCCAAAGATGACCTTGCCCTGCATAAAATCCATAGTTACATGACTTCCAAGGAACCTAACAAAAATACACGAGATAGTTGCAAACACAACTTTGTCACAGCTCTATCAGGGAGTTATAAGCACCCCATTTAGCAAGTCTCAGATAACCTAATGACTAAAGTAATTTGGAATAAATAATATGAAAATTGAGATTCTATTCAACCGAATGGAACATCCAACATCAACGTAATTAATGGCATCAACATTTATTCTCAATTACGGGACCTATTTCAAAAGTAGAGTTGCAATGTCAACCTGAAACCAACTCGGGTTTGGGTTGAAAACTCGCTGCTTATATAGTAGTCAAGTCAGGCTCACATTAATGATTACTCCCATTCAACAAGGTCCTCAAAGCTACCCTGCACTAGAAAGTAGTATAGATGAAGAAGTAAGATGATAGTATTCGCTATACAGATAGCATTCATCTACATGGCACTGCCGACGAGCGAAAAAAGAAGGTCAGCTTATAAATGGGCGTCAGAGTGCTATGAGTTTTACGCTAATGCAGGGCCGATAGAGGGCCAAGATGTACACATCCACGCCTCCAATTTTGTGGGGAGACTGATTTGCAACTCTAGTATGCATCCTCAACAATGCAATCACAAAGCTTTACCATCGTAACAAGTGATATCCCTGACTGCAACCTACTTGAAGATCTTCATACAGATACATCTAAAACAAAACTTTGGTTGACAGATTTAGATTGTTTAGCAGAGGGATACATGCATACTTAAGTCGGAGTGACAGATTTCTCCTACACAGCAATCTCTTCGCCACTACAATTCGTCAGGTCAAGTTCTTGCACAGATAGAAGTTGGTTTGAGTTACCATGGCAATTTGCATCCCTACTTTGAACTAACATTTAAGTAAGGCAATAACTCACTGCTGCGTTAATAGCGTCACCTGATAATTGTATCAATTGCCACTACTAGGATAAGGGCTTTAGGCCACAAAATTTGGGACGACAAAAATAATTTAGTCGCTCAAGCTAATCTTTAGCGACTAAAAAATGTGATTGTTACCTAAAGTTCTCCAGATTGACAAAAATAATTTCAAATTCTCTAACGACTATTAATAAATTTGGGCCGACCAACAAGTTGGTCGCAAAAAAACTCTAAGACGACTACGTAAAATATTCATCGACTAAAGTAGAGCAAGAATACAAAATTTTCTACCAATTGTTTTTGCGAGGATGAATATTCTTAGACAACTATTAATTTAGTAGGAACAGATTTGACCCAAAAAAAACTTACAAACCTAAAATTCTTTAGCCAGGAAAGATAATTATGTGGCAAAAGATATTAAAAAATTTATTTCAAAATTAGAAACTTTTATTCTTTAGCCAGAAAAAAAGAAAGAGAGATAATTATGTGACAAAAGATATTAAAAACTTTTATTTCAAAATTAGAAAAGGATGAGAATTAATTTCAGGTCTTCAATATCTCGTTTTCATCTGCCAAACCCGCCATCCAAAATTTTTTCAATCCCCACCAACCCAAAATAGGTTAGATCCCGCCACTCCCTAAACTAGATCATGCCAAAAAATAGGTCTTCAATCCTAAAGGAGTTCAAAATAGGTCTTCAATCCAATATTTATTCATATTTGATTTCTAAATTTAGGTATCGGATTCTACATAAATTCGTCCAGAAGAAAACCAATTCCACCGTCGTACGTCCAGAAGAAGAGAAGAGAGTATTGCAAAAAAAAATTATTAGGGCAAGCAAGGGCAGATCCTCGGAACCTAGACGATCCCAATTATTCTCTCGTTTCCCCACCGGTAAGTTTTGTTAATGGCAAGTTGGCAACTGTTTGATGTAATTTGTAGCCTGAAGTAGAAAACATTGGACTTGTTTTCCTTTTGTTTCAGAGTTTACTGCTTGCTGCTCCGATTTTGAGACGATAAATACAGAAGTTTCGGGTGTCTCCGTTGACAGTGTTGTAAGTTAATTTTCCTCTTCTAGAAGTATTTTTTTTTTCAGCGGTAGTTCCTTGAATATTTTGATGCTCTGCTCATCTATGTTAGGGGTTATTTTGCAATATGATATATTATATAACTCTTAACTTAGAAGATTAGCTAAAGATTTGTGGATTGTGTATTCCAGTTGACAATATGCATGTCAGTTCCCTTTGAGTTCGGATTATAATAATCGATCAAATAAACAATGAGGTATATTATATACGGACTTTTTTCATTGAAGGATATATATTTTCAATGTTGCATCTACATTAAAACTATTTGACCAAATAAACAATGATAGCATTTATAATCGATCAAATATAGTTGTTGTCTAGTGTTATAGAAACCACATTGCTACTTATTGTAGTCTCTATTGTTCAAAGTGACTTATATGGGAAGAATTCATCAATGCAAATGATTTTGATCTCATGACTCATGCTCTATGTTTGTACTCGGGGTACCGCTTTGCATGAGCAGTTAGAAGGCATACACACCATTTCTATATTTTGTTCATATTTTTGGTTAAAGTTTCGTAAGATTTAGTTTCCTATAGATGCTCTTTGTGTTCTGGTATTACATTGTTCTGTGAAGCAAGCATATATCACGTCACTCGTCTATGACAAGTAATTGTTAGCTTCCAAAGTTTGAAGCTTTATGATAATATAGATCAAGTTTGTATAATAATTATCTTGAAGCTATAATACCTTTTATCATAGGGGTAAATGCACATTTATGAATGGATTATAATATGTCAGTCTACTTGAGGATAACATGAGTATACTAACATCCTTGGGCTAGATGCAACTTTTCTTTGTCTAGTTTACGCTTAAATAAGAATCGCATTGTAATTGGAATGGTTGGTTGAGAGCATCTTGTATGCAGATATATAGGATTACCATAGTATAGTAGGCTTAGAAGTTGGATTTTGAAATTTAGACTTTGCTAAAGATGACTCTCAGTTATGCATAAATACCCTTAAAATATACATATTATGCAAAAATTGGAGGTAAAATGGTGAGAAATGGTTAACATTAATTTCAGGCGCCTAAGTGGTCCCTTTCCGTCCCCTCTCTAAACAAAATAACAAAAAAAATTGAAACTGCCGATATTGATACCCATAGGAGTCCGAAACTGATTCTCATATTTCGAACCTTGGCTCATATATGTTGTTGATGCCCAACTTGGATAAAAGATAAGAATGAGTAATCTGAGATACGTATCCTTAAGTGAAAAGACAAACAACTTGCTCCTTTGCGTGTTGAGTAAAAACTTCACCAAAATATATGAATGACATACTGAACAATGCAGGGGTAGCTTGTGCATTTTACACAAAAGTAAAGTCAACCTGATATAGGAATAGAAACAAGGAAGCCAAGCTTGTGCATTTTACACAAAAGTAAAGTCAACCTGATATTCGGCTTCAACACTAGCTCAAGATACAAGAGTCTGTTTCTTGTGTGCCAAGTGTCTAGGTGCCAGCAATAAAGGTACAATGCCTTGGGTGAACGGTTGTCAATGACACTTACCTGCCCAAACTCAGCATCAGAATAGCTGCAATAATTGAGCCTTTTGCCATATATACGTTCTCCCTCTCTATCAAACAACATTCTCCCTCTATGAAACAACATGGAGGTTGTGCCATATATACATTCTCCTTGAGGTCCCCATGAAGAAACAGTCTTCACCTCAAGCCGATAGACAGGCCAATGATGATTGTCTGCCGAAGAAATATAAAATAAATTCAGTGTGCCTGCCAGATATAACACTTCAAAATCATCAACACCCTCTTCTTTTGTGAATCCCTGGGCAACAAGGTGTACCTTGAAAGCTGAAAACTACCATCTGAATTACATTTTACTGTGTTAATTCAACAACAAAATACCACATGATTACCTTTCAGAAGTTCAGCCAACACCCATTGGATATCAGATTGACGTACAACAATCTCACGAACCATAGCCTTCATCAACTCAAACATTTGCCATCTTGTCATCTAATAAGGCATATTGCAGCCAGGTGAAATCTACCTTAGAAAAATTGCATTTGTGCATACTGCATAGAGAAACCAACTCTTAAAAAGAGAAGGACAACCTTAACTTCTCAGTATTTCTTCCATTTTCAAGATCCTTATCCATATCTGATAGGTTAATTGTAAGTTTCTCTCTACCAAAGAAAAAGACTCTGCATCAACTCATAGGGCATAAATTTGATAAACTAGTATATCAGAATATGACATTGTAGGACTACTTTTACTTTCATATATATATATATATATATATATATATATATATATATATATATATATATATATATATATATATATATATATCAGCTTATAGATGATTAACTGACTTGCTTATAAATGTTTTCTTTCAATACTTGTAGAACCATGAGCAGAGAATGGATATATAATCCAAACAGATTCACTGCTGAATATTTGAGCGGAGTTGCATCATTTTTGGATGTTGCAAAGGAACATGTTAATGATAAGGGCCTTACTAAGTGCCCTTGTCGTAAATGTCATAATGGATATTCAGCATCTGTGGCGGAAGTCGGAAAACACTTGTGTGTTAATGGGATGTCCTTAGACTACAATGTGTGGATTATCATGGGGAACAAAGAGGAGAAATTAGTACTACTAATCGGAGTTCTCATCAAACTACTCTGAGTGGAAATAATGATGTTGATGATATAATTGCAGATGCCTTCCCCCATGCATCTTTTAATTTTGATGATGATGTTGACATTGGTGATCATGTAACGAGAGATAACGACAATCATGCTCATAGACAACAGTCAATTGAGTTTGAGAGGTTGTTGGAAGAATCTCAACGCGAATTATATCCTGGTTGTACTGAGTTTTCTGTATTATCATTTACAGTGGAGCTGATGCAATGCAAGGTCAATAATTTGTGGTCAAATAAATCACTCAACGATGTGTTAGGGTTAATGAAGCGGTTGATACCCACATCTGATCATCACATGCCAGAATCACACTATGCTGCAAGTAAGATTTTAAAGGACCTTGACCTTAGGTACGAAAAAATCCACGCATGCAAGAATGATTGTGTTTTATTTTACAAAGAGCATGCAGGGAAGGATAAGTGCCCAGTTTGTAATGAACCTCGATATGCGACTAGTGAGCATGATAAAAAAAATTCCTAATAAAGTTTTGCGTTATTTTCCGCTAACGCCTAGGTTACAGAGATTGTACATGTCTAGGCATACTGCAGGAGATATGTTATGGCATAAAAATGGAAAAGGAAATGATGAGTCAGTAATGAGGCATCCTGCTGATAGTTTTGGTTGGAAAGAATTCGACAAGATGTATCCTGATTTTGCGGCGGAGCCACGAAATATTAGATTAGGGCTTGCAACTGATGGTTTTAATCCATTTGGTAATATGAGCCAATCTTATAGCATGTGGCCAGTGATGGTGGTTCCTTATAACTTGCCACCATGGAAGTGCATGAAAAAAGAATATACCATGATGCCCTTGTTAATTCCTGGTCGGTCAGCACCTGGTAGGGAAATTGATGTTTATCTAAGACCGCTGATTGATGAGCTTAAATTGCTATGGGAGGAAGGCGTGCCAACTTTTGACAAAGCAACAAATTCTGTATTTAATCTCCACGTAGCAGTTATGTGGACGATTAATGACTTTCCAGCATATGGGAACTTATCCGGTTGGGTCACTCATGGTTACAAGGCATGTCCGGTATGTAACATGGATATAATATCTGAGCCCTTAAAACATAAGATTTGTTTCATGGGAGCTCGTCGAGGCTTGCCAAGAAACCATGTATGGAGGAGAAGTCCAAAAGAGTTTAATGGAAAAGTGGAAAGGCGATCAAAACCAAGAGATTTCTCAGGTGATGACTTGTTAGCTCAATTGGATAATATTACTTTTGAGCCAATGGGTAAACATCCCAACATTAAAAAAAGAAAGCGGAGAGATGATGAATTAAATTGGAATAAGAAAAGTATCTTTTATGAATTGGAATATTGGTCAAAATTGAAAATTAGGCATAACTTAGATGTCATGCACATAGAGAAGAACATATGTGATAATATTTTGGGGACCCTTTTGGATTTGGATAATAAATCCAAGGACACATGGAAGGCTCGTTTAGATCTGCAGAAAATGGGTATAAGGGAGAAGCTCTGGTTAAAGACAAAAGGAGATAAATATGAGAAGCCTCCAGCAGAGTATACACTAACGCCAAATGACAGAAGAGAATTTTTAAGGTTTTTGAGATCGTTAAAACTTCCAGATGGTTACGCGTCCAACATTGCAAGAAAAGTGAACATTGACACAGGAGAAATTTCAGGCTTGAAGAGTCATGATATTCATATTTTGCTGCAACGAATCATTCCAATTGGTATTCGAAGATACCTAAAAAAGGATGTCTACACTCCAATTGTTCAACTTTCGAGGTTTTTTCAGCAGTTATGTGCGAGAACACTGAATATGGAGGACTTGAATAAGATGGAAGATGAGATTGTCTACATACTATGTAGACTTGAGAGGATATTTCCACCGACATTTTTCGACATTATGGTGCATTTAGCTGTTCACTTACCAAGGGAGGCAAAGCTTGCTGGACCTATTGGTTACCGTTGGATGTACCCCATAGAAAGGTATATTATTCTTTTCAGTTTTAAAGTTATTTTAATCCAATTTAGTGCCAACGTATACATATGTCGTTGTATTCTAAAGGATATACATGCATTGTTTTTTAGGTTATTGGGAACATACAAGAAATATGTTCGAAACACGGCTCGACCAGAGGGGTCAATTGCAGAGGCATACATTATTAATGAAGCACTCACATTTTGTTCAATGTACTTACATAATGTTGAGACAACTTTCAATAAGCCTGATAGATACCAAGATGGTGGTGAACGTAATGAAAAACTATCAGTGTTTTCACAAGTTGCTCGTCCGTATCAAGGTAGAGTGTCGCAAGAATGGACCCAAACCGATCGTAATATTGCTCACTGGTACATACTGACCAACTGCGATGAGGTGTCTCCATTTCTAAAGTAAGTGTATATGTGTTGCATTATTAAATATATAGTTCGTGGCAAAAATTAATTTTATTGCTTCAATAAATCATGTAGTGAACATTACCAAATATTGGAAGAGGAAAGTAATGTGGATATTGAAAAAAGACAAAAGCAAATGTTCCCCAGTTGGTTCCGCCATAAGGTAATGTGCAATTGAATAATTAGTCTCAAGATGGACCTTTTTTAGTATATAATATGTTCTATAACAATATATGTGTAATTTTAATTTCAGATGTCAAAGCTGAAAAAGGAGAACTCACCACTATACAATGAAGAGTTGTACGAGTTGTCTAGAGGCCCCGAGTCCAAAGTCCACTCTTTTGATTGTTGTATTGTTAATGGAATTCGATTTATTTGTGTAGAACGTGATACTAGGCTCTCAACTCAGAATAGCGGGGTATATGCTATCGGAGACATAGATTATTATGGACAATTAACCAAAGTGGTAGTCTTGGAGTATAGAAAAGGTTATCAAGCTGTGTTGTTCAAATGCCAGTGGTTTGATTCACGAAGCAGTGGTACAAGAGCAAAACTTCGTCATGAATTCCATCTTACATCCATTAATGTTAATACTCGGTGGTATGAAAGTGAGCCATTTATATTAGCAATTCAAGCTAAGCAAGTTTTTTATGTGGATGACCCAAAGTTGGGCTTTGGTTGAAAAGTTATTCAGAAAATGCATCATAGACACATATGGGATATTCCAGAAAATGAAATCAGTGAGGGTGATGAAATGGAGAATGACATGGCATACCAAGAAAATTCCTCAAATGATATTCCTTGGATGGATGAAGATAATGATCCGAGTTTTCTTACATTGCATAGAAATGATGTTCCTCCTACAGCTATTGATGCAAAAGTTATTGATTTGGCAATTAATAATGACAATAATGATGTACCTGATGATATAGAGGATGAAATATCTTCAGATAGCGGTGAAGAAATTACTGGACACATTAATAATGAAGATAGTGATTTAGATTAGTAAGTTTTTCTATAGCAATATTGGTGGTTGTTATCTTAACTATACTTTTGTATTTCATGATTACTGAACGTATTTTATTTGTTTTTAATGATACACAAATTATGGTTCAGTCTGTACAACGTGGTGGTAAGAGGACTCAACTTACTCGGAAAGATGTTGCAAATGGTTATGCATCAAGTGTTGGAAACGTTATGGTGGACCGAGTGGAGCCTCCTAATAAGAAGCGGCCGACATCCTTGGGTATGACTAAACTAGAATATTTTATTTTCATTGATAAGAAATGAATACCATTGGTTCACTATCTAGTTCTGACACAATTATACTAAGAGTAAGGAAGTGAACACTCTTTAGCTGCAGTGGGCACATTTAGGGGCACTTATACGGCCCGTGGTGGGTAGGTAAGATGCAGGTTTTCCTCCATATAATGGAGGCTGTACAGAATCATTAAATTCTGAAATTTGGGTCATTATAACAACTTTTTTGACTCTTGTCCGTGTTCAATACTTCATTGTGCATATATAACAAAGATCTTTGGTTGGGACATCTTGGGATCGCTTCACTTTTTGACGTAATGTATCATTTAGTTTCAGTTTGGAAGGTTGAAGAGTTAAAAACCATTGTGATTGCTTTACCTACTACTACTTAGAACCGACTGAGTATATAGTGCGGTGTCCCTGTAACTCATTTACAAAGGTGAATCTTGGGCATGAGATGAAGCTTGTTTGGGTCAGTTTGGGTCAGTTTTACAAATCCTCTTTCGGTGCAGCTGAAATCCCCATAGAGGGGTGTCAATGGGTGTAGGAAATACTCTTGGTTGTGATTAAATTTTTTGAATTTTTTGATATATGGTAACATAGGCTGAAATCCCCCTTCACTATGTATACAAGGGACTTATTTGTATGCCCAAGCTGTAGTACAAATTGCCTGCTAGAAAATATGCCCAAGCTGTACAAGAATTGATCCACCTGATAAACGCCGAAGCTTCACTTACACACAACCTGATACCCATGTAGTTTCACCCAGGCACAACCTGATACACGCCCAGCTAAGGCCTAACAATAATGTTTCAGGCAATAATGTCATACATCTCTAATATTTTTTGAGTATCTCTGTATGCTAGTATAGTACTGTTAATTGAGATTTTCTGTATGTTGACAGTTATTGCCTATGATATCTACTGTCATACTCTGATACTCAGAGGCATCTTTAACCCCATGGTGGAATTGGTTCATATATTTTGTTAATATATTTTTTGCCTGTAGTCTTTTGTTTAGTTGCAGTCTTTTGTTAATATCTAAGTCCATATATTTTTTGAAAATATAGGTGGTAATGGTTGTTGTGGTTCATTAGCTTATGTACTGAGATTTTTTTAAGAAAAAAGGCAAACCTGATTTATAAGATGACTCGTCTACATAGGTATTCCAGTTGTCCTTTCCAACCAACATTACGAGATTTGTGATTTTTGTACTGTCATCTAGGGACTTCCTGACTTGGAAGGAATCCCTTTCAACATGATGGACTCGATTCCTGTGGCTACCTACAACGAAAAGCAGGATAACCGTAGGCGAGGCGAGGTTGCCTACAAGTGCAGTAGCTTTGTCATTTAGAGATTTTGTTTTCTTTTGTCGATATTTCGTGCAAACTCATGAATTGTGTTTAGCATACCTGTGATATTGCATGACTATATTTTCCTTATTTTAGGTAACAGTATGATAAGTTCATATGAAACCAGATTTGGAGCATTGAAGCCTTGTAATATAAACAGATTACTGAATGAAATATAGGAATAGTACTTGGGTTCTTGTGACTTCCACATTTTTTGTTTCTTTTGATGTTCATAGTTGAACTAGACTTTGATATAGAGATTGAATTGGAGTCACTTGAGCTATAATCAATATCAGTAAAATAATTCCATAGTTGTATTCACTGAAGCAAAAAATAACCCATAGTTATATTCTCAAATGCAATTATATCAATTTCCAATTTGTACAGACACAAATATTGATCAAAATCTATTTTTTCCCCAGGTGGTGGAACAGGATTACCACCTACTATTCCCTCAAAGACGTTGGGTATGACAACAAGGTCAACAACTTTGGGTATCAACGGCAATTCTTCTGGTGGAGGAATATATTCGAACCCTAGTAGGTCTTCGTCAAACTTGAATGTGACTACAAGAGTAGCACCTATTTCATCATTGGGAATGAATCTCAATTCTTCTGAACCATGACAAAGGTCTAGTACTTGTGATGATACCTCTAATAATTCCGTTGAAGCTCCAAGAGGCTCTACTAACTCTCATGGTAAATAATATATCCAATTAGCAAAAATAAATAAACTATGCTCCAGCTTAGTGATGTTGCTTGTATTTGTTTTTTTTTATATTAGCATCGGAAGCAAGAAACTCCGCTCCTAAGAAAACAAGAGGGTTTTCTAGGGCAATTAAGACCTCCACCATCATGTTGACCTCAGGTAAGAGGATTGAAATTCAGCTTGATGAGGATTTGGGGGTGCCTACAGGTCAAGTTCGAAACATATCCAGCCTACTATCTCACGAGTGTGGTTACCAAGTTCGGAACCATGCCCCGCTACTTCAGGCACACTGGGACGACATTGATGAAGATACTAAGCAGAAACTAATAGATGGGGTCACGGTAAGTGTGAAATATTATTCATTTATAACTCAATTCTATTACAATGACTAATAACTTGTAATTTATGTTGTGATGTAGACAAATTTTGATATAGATACGAAGGACCCAAAATGGCACAAGTATATTTGTGATAATATGAGAAATAGGTATAATGACTATAAGCACAAACTAGCCAAGTATTATAAGAGCTGTGAGTCGGATGAGGCAGCCCGGGAAAATCCTCCTCTAAAGCTTCTAAGAGATAGAGATTTATCCGAGTGGGAGTGGTTATGTGACCATTTCATGAGTGAAAAATACCAGGTAATAATTGCTTTTAACCAATTGTTCATAAGAAATTTTGCGTTTTCTTATATTGATGTGTTGAGTTTTTTTACACTTATAAAGTTCTTGATTATATATAGGCTTAATTTCAACTTAATTATACTGATATGTTACTGGTGTGTTGATATTTTTCAACTTAATTATACTTATATGTTGATATATTCAATTATGAGTTTTAAGTACCAATGTTTTGCAATTAAGTACTATTTTAATCAGTTTTTGTGTACTGCAGAAAAGATCTGAAATTAATTCAATTAACCGGTCAAAGAAACGTTGGGATCATTGTGGTGGTTCACGACCATTTTCATTGTATTACAATGATCACATTGAGGTAATCAAATAATTATTTTCAAATTTATAAAGTTCGTGAATATCAATATTAGTATTTGGATCAATTTTGTATATGATGTTATTTTTAGGCTGGTTCACAATTTCCTGATATCGATACATGGGGTACAACTCATATGTCAAAAAAGAAAAAGAATTGGGTCAATGATGCAGCAAAGGACGCACATGTAAGTATACATTTTAGTTGTTTAAAGAAACTGTTTCTATTGCATATTACAGTAATATGGTTTCACTTTTATCTAATCAAATATTGTTTTTACAGGATGAGATGATAAAAAAGAAGAATGATTATCTTGAGAATATCACTGAGATGTATCCTGAAGGGACGTCGCTGGACGAGATTGTTGTAGCACCAAATATAGGCACTGAGATTATGGAAGATGTGATTGGGCGTGGGTGTGGTAGGACGATTCGTGGAGCTGGAAAGAGACGAGTTCGGGAAACTAGTTCGTCATCTTCGTCTAATACATCTTCAATTGCCTTAACTAAAGAAGTGCAAGAGTTGCAGGCCCAGCTTCAGATGGAAAGAAAAGCTCGGATGAAAGTTGTTGCTGAACATGAGGAACAAAAGGCCCAATGGGGTTTTGTGATGCAACAACTACGAGTTCTTGTCCCCGGATTCTCAATTCCTTAACCTACTCCTTTATCTCATGAAGACGCTGAAGATGGTGATGAGAGTGATCACAGCCAGTCTTTTACTTAGAGTAGATCTTTTATAGTTGTAGTATACTAAATACTTTTGTTCACAATTAGTTTAATTTGTGCACTCTAAATTTGTTGTTATGAGTTATGATAAACTATTAGTATAATAATGTTCATATTTGATTTTGTTTAGTTTACTTATATTTATCGATAATAAGATTGCATGGTACCTGATATGATTTGTATGATTAATTGTTTGGTCGCTTCAGATATGGCACGCACATTTTGCCACCATGTAAAATCTTTTACCATAGTATACTAGTAGCAAAAGATTACCTAAGGTGACAAAAAAGAGTCTTTCAGACGATTAATAATAGTCGTCACAGACTACCTTTGGTGACCAATATTAGCCTTCACATACTGTCTGTTACTACCATTCATAGTCGCTAGAGCGTGTCTTGGGCGACCAATAATAGTCATCACAAACTACCTTTGGCGATTAATAGTAGTCTCTGTACATTATCTATTGCGATCAATCATAGTTGACACATAGTGTCTTAGGAAACCAACAATAGTCATCACATACTACCTTTGGTGGTCAATAGTAGTTTCCATACACTAACTATTGCGACCAATCATAGTTGCCATAGAGTGTCTTAGGCGACCAATAATAGTTGTCACATACTACCTTTGACGGTAGATTGTAGTCTTCACACACTACCTATTACGACCAATCATAATCGCCAGAAAGTGTCTTAGGCAACCAATAATAGTCGTCACATACTATCTTTGATAGTCAATAGTAGTCTCCACACACTACCTATTGCTACCAATCATAATCGCCACAAAGTGTCTTAGGCAACCAATAATAGTCGTCACATACTACCTTTGACAGTCAACAGTAGTCTCCACATGCTACCTATTGCAACCAAGCAGTCACCAAAATGTGTCTTAGGCGACAAATGGTAGTTGCCACACACTATATATTACGACCAAGCATAGTCACCACATACAAGCTTAGAGGACCAATGATAGTCTCCACATACTATCTATTGCAACAAAGTAGTCTCCATATACTACCTATGCTAACTGTTTTAGTCGCCGAAGATACTGGCGCGTCCTTCCCTCTAAAAAATTCAACCACATAAGGCGACAAAACATTCTTGGCCAAAACTTTGGGACGACAAAGACATTTTCTCACAACAGTGTAGTAGCCAAAGATCTTTTGCAACTAAAATGCTTAATTAGTCGCCCGTGATTTTGGGCCAGGAGCCTGAGGCGACGATGCTTGCGACCAAGAAATTTAGTGACAAAAAATCTTAGGCAACTAATTTTACATTTAGGCGACAAAAAACCGTTGGTCGCCTAAAGCCCTTATCCTAGTAGTGTGCAATCTCAAACTGAGACGAACATCACTAGGTTTCGAGTTCTTGCTGAAATTTCTTTTAACTACGCGACATTGAATCTCAATTAGCTACTAAACATGATCAAACTATGCCAAACCAAATCACTAAGAGACGTAGATGTACCTGCCATCTCGATCTCTCTTCCTAGGTTGCTCCCTCCTCTCCTTCTCCTTCCTCTCCCAGGGTTCTCTCTCCCTGCAGTCGTCTTCCCAGCGGCGCCTCTCCGAGAAGATCCTGCTCCGGCGAGCTCCCTCCGTGTCCTCCCTTTCTGTCTCTCTTTCGACCTTCTCTTCCCCCGTCTCTCTGTCCCTCCCGTTCCTCTCCTCCCTATCCCTGTCTCTCCTTTCTTCCTTCTTTTTTTGTTTTCCCTTGAGCGAGATTGAGAGAAGAAGTCTTTGTTCTAAGAAGAAAGCTTAATTTGTGGCTCAATTGGAGGTCGACGATGTCGACCTCCAAATTCGCCTGGAGCAAAATCCAACACAATCAGATCACAGAAACCCTAAGTTCGGAGGAAGAAAAAAAAATTAGGGTTTTTCTAAGAGATTGGAGAAATTAGGGATCGATGGTTACCGATTGAGCGAGAGAGAGGGCGTGGTACTGCATCCGAGGGCTTCTCTTTCTCTTCGATTTAGGAGGTTGAAAGAAGGAGGAGAAGGAGAAGATTAGAGTTTAGGAAAATTTTAGGGTTCAGGAAGAGGAGGGAAGAGGGGGAGGAGGGAAGCTCTGAAAATGATCGGGTGTGAAGGGTTTTGTTGGAAGTTTATTAATTACAAGTTTGCCACCGCTCTAAACTATTAATAACGCTTTGTTTTATAAACGTTATAAAAGCCCAAAATTAGCCCAAACCGTCATAGAAAAAAGGTATTTTTCAACTTGATAACGCTTATGTATCAGCCGTCATTAAAACTCCTTTTCGAGCGTCATTAATAGGTCTTTTTGTTGTAGTGAATATCAACTACTTGTGATTTCTTCGACTTGTGCTAATAAAAGTTCACCAGTTTATTAGAAGTATTAATTTTTCACAAGTGTTCAGGATGCATACCTCATTGGCTTCATCTAATGCACCTAGTAGCCTCATCTAATGTTCCAGGTAACCATGGTATAAGCAGAAATTTCCTAAAGCATACAGTTGCATGGAAACTATATATGCAGCCAGGCATTAGTTCTAAGAAACTTCCTGAAACCCGGATGCTTGGCAACCATGTGAAGTTTCCAAGTAACACTCTCTACATATTGCGAGGAATTATAATGACATAACTGTCCTCAAGCAAAATTTAATTATGCAGGAATAAGAAAGGAAATTAGAAAAAAAATCTAGGGGCAGTAAGACAGACAAATAGTTAATCACACATCAAAATATTATAACCAAAGTTAAAACTCATGACGACTTTATACTCTTTCATTATTAACTTATCATAAACCATATGGAAATAATGCCTTTATATTGACACAGTTAAAGATACTGCAAAAATGTATTACATAACAAGAGAGTTTAAACATAAAACCTCTTTATGGAATTGGGAACAGCATCCAGGATCCACTAGCAGTGCATCTCCAGCAGTGATATGACCAAAATTTTCAGATATATTCACATCATGGTTTGGTACCATTACAATTAGATTTGTCGTACGAAAGGGCTTTTGTGTTCTGCTTCTCATTGTCAAGTAACTAAATTTCTAAAGTGTGGAAGAAGTTGGTAGTAATCTTCGAAATAGACAGTGTAGTTCCAACGCTTCTGGGGTGTTGCTATGTGTTGATGAGTAGATTAGAAAAATGAGACGCAATATAATCAAACAAATTTCTGGAAGATACCAACCTCAAGTTGTTGCAGTGCAAAGGATGCAAACTTAGTCTCTTGTTTGGATAACCTTATCTGGAGCTCATCAAGCAACTGAATAGCCAACATCTCGTTACCTTTGAAACACTACACAAGGAAAAGTGTTTTTTTAGTACAGGTGATACATTCGATTTAATAATAATTCTAAAACAGAACTTACTTCCTCAATGGTAGATGAATTCGTCACTACTTGTGAATTTAGTTTGTCAAATGTTTATTGAGAACTCTTTCAGTTCATCTGCTAAATCACCCAATGCTCTGATCCTACAAGTGTACATATCTTTCAAACTGCATGGTCCTAAATATGTCCCCTAGACATCAAATAATTGAACAACTTACAGAGTCAAACATGCAAGGTTATCAAGGACCAATATGCCCAATCACAAAGTTATTGATGGCAGGTTATCAAGGACCAAACTGCTAGAAGAATTAAAATTAAGATACTCTACATGGGATTCTGGTTTCCACTGCCAGGTTATCAAGGACCAATATGCCCAATCACAAAGTTATTGATGGCAGTACAGGACTTGGGTCATGGATGCATGAATTTAGTGAGTAGTGACATCTTCCCAGTGATGGGTCGTGGATGCATGAATTGACCGAGTAGTGGCATCTTCCTAGTGATATGTCATATTTCTTGCAAAGAGGACCAAGTAATAACATAACACCCATAAGGAAAAAACAACAGGCAACATTTATACCAGCGTTTTGTATGTTAAATGTATCATGGAGAATGAGAATTTTGCTGAAAATTTTCAAAACACCTGGTGATATATTTTCCAAGTAATGTATCATATCCTACTTCCCAAATCTGCTGGAATTTTATGTTTCACTTGCTACAAAAACTTTTATAGTCCAGCAGTGATGATGCTTCAACTCTTAAAGAAAGACTAAAAGGGAATCTACTCTTACCATTAGAAACTAAAAGCCAATGCATTTCACAACTTCACACAGACAAATGAAGCATCAGTTTGTCCTAATGTTGATGACAAGTTTAATACAATGAGTAATCAAGTAATTTTAGCATGTGATCACTTTGACGTCTACATTTGTAATTCAAGTCCCAAAAGCCATATAACCCTGAGAGTTATTAGATATAAATTTGGCGTGACAGGAAGTTCTATGGGCTCAGAGTTTTAGCAAAAGCTTCTTCAAATAACTGATACTCTAAAATGTTGAATGTAGAATATCATCATTGAGCATATACTCACAAAACTGAACCAACATAGCCACAGAAGTGATATTTAATATAAAAAAATTAATGTATAATAGGCTAGTATATAATTACAATGAAGCCAACTGAAACAAGAATTAAGTGAAACAAGAAAGAAAAAAAAAACATGGAGACAAACCACAACTGAAACCTAATATGAAGATTGTGTCATTCAGCACATGTATTTTCTCCTCATAGTCCTGTGTATATAGATTGTATTCCAAAAACTGCAAACTCAAAAAAACTTTTGCATTCCAAAAACTGAAACTCAAAATTGGGCTCAGAGTATCATATCTAGCATGCTTCAACATCGAAAAATAGGATAGAACATAGCCATAAAACTGAACCAACATAGACATGTGTATCACCTTCATATGAAAAACTACCAAGCATTCAGGCTGAGTATCATATACCATAGCAGCTATTCAAAAAGCTGCAGTGAATCCAGAAATGGAGGAGACATTCTCATCATAGCCCAAAAGGCATGTTTGTGCTTAGAGTATTATATGTAGCATGCTTCAATGCCCAAAAATATGCAAGAACTCCATTCTGCTGTAATCATAAACTGTAATGTATCATATCTAGCATGCTTCAACATCCCAAAATATGCAAGGACATACCCACACAGAACCAACATAGCGATGTGTGTCACCTTCACATGAAGAACTACCAAGTCTTCACTAATCAAAAAAATAGAGTTTTACATTCTCATCATAGCCATTCAAAAAACTGCAGACTAAACCAAAAAAAATTGATACTCAATAAAACCAAAATTTCAAACTAAAAGGTTGAAGCAAATGCAAATAAGAATTAATTTTTCTAGAGCTAGATCTCGAAATTTCATAAAATTAAGCTGTTAGTTTTCACCACAAAGACATGTTCAGTAATTGGTCGTCGTTCCCTAGTCATATAGTACTATTTGATTCAGAAGACAGATATCTACAACGACTTCTTACTTCACATTCCTTTAAGGTGGACCTGACCACCCAGTGATTGAATGTGATCAACAAAACTTACTAATTTGAAACTTACTAAACACGGATAACGAATCCAAAACTTACTCCCATGCCTCCAAAATTTAACCAAACAAGCTGGTTAAGGTTACAAAACTTAGGGGGCATCTCAAATAGTGTAGGCTTACCAATTGGGCTTTCGCATGCCTGCTACATAGCAAAGTTGATCTTCACAGTCTATACTGACGAAACACAGCACGAGATTATTTGAATAAAACCATATGTTCGGTAGACATATTCCTATTCCATAGTCCCTAAGATCTTCTTAAGAATATTAAAATGATAGCACTGTTGTAAGCGTCCAGAAAAATGTTGCTTCCTTGAACAAGTTTTCACAGATAAAAATCGTGTCAGCGCCCCCTCTCCTCCTCCGTGACGCCTATGAGTCGATCCGTCGACAGCGTCAATCGTGTCAGGAAGGTCAGGCTGTTCACGAGCCCTTCAATAAGTATATAAACAATTTGAGGAGGCCAAAAAATTGTTTATACACTTATGGTCGGGTTTCAAGTTTGGATATGTGAAATAAGCTTCGTGGTTATTCTTGTGCCATACTTATGGAAGTCAGGTTCCTGAGCCATGCCTCCTCAAATTGTTTATATATCGAGATTGAAGCAAAAGCCCCAAAAAATTAGGGTACCAAAAAAGCAAAAGCCCAAAAAAATTGATACCATGGATTCGAAGGTGCTCCCGCGAGTTCACCCGCATGGGCCTCCACCGCTCCGTCGGCAGGGTCCTTGCCCTCGCCTTCTCCCGCGAGCTCTTCCCCGTCGTCACAGCCATCGTCCTCGCCGGCCACGTCGGCTCCGCCATCAGACCCTCGGCGATGCCGAGCCCAACGGGTTGCGGTGGTTCCAGCGCGGGCTTCCTCAGGCTCCGGTCGGCGAAGAAAGGGCTGAAGGGCTTGGTCGTTTCGAGAATGGAGGTCGAGCTCATGGCGATGGCGTCGGCGCCATCGGTGAAGCCCTTCGGGGAGAACAGACGAAGACTCTCGAAGAAGGGAACTGAGGCTTGGGAGAGGAGAGCGAGAACTGGTCGAACATTAGGCTCTGCTTGGTGGCGCAGTTGCTGCTCACTGGTCGGAAATTAGGATTAGGGTTTTGGTTTGGGGGATTTCGGCTCGGATTGGAGGGAGAAAGAAGAAGAAGAGGAAGAGAAGGGGATTATTAGCCATTTTCTTCTTGAGGTTTCAGCAAAATTAGGACTAGGGTTTCTTTGGGGAAGAGAGAAAAAAAGATAGAGAAAAAAAAGACATGGCCGATCGGGGAAAACTGAGTTTTATGGATGTGAAATAGGAGAAATCCTCGATCCCTTTTTTTGATTAAAAACGTCAACAAAAAAAAACTTATCAAAAAATTATCAAAATGGCATGTACCGATGTTCAAATTTTTCAGCGGTAATTTTCTCACAACTACTTTAGTTAACGGTTACAACCAAACCGTCAATAAATTAAATGGTTTTTCTTGAGGGTTCGTCTAAAACCGTCAAGTAAGATGGTCAAATTTTATTATATAACAGAAAAGGGGGTGGTTTCTTGACGTAAGCCTAATATCGTCAAGATAACCACTATTGTTGACAGTTTTCGACGACCGTCAACTTATAAACCGTCAAGAATCGTCATGTTTCTTGTAGTGATTTGAGTTGGTATTATTTGGAGAATGGCTTCATTTCTGAGTGGTATATTGCCTCTACCACCTCAGAACTAGATGTATGTTGACCCTTTCCATAGGATAGCCAGGAGACAATCTGTGGGTACTGGGTAGTGCCGAGACATAGCTGGGAGTCATGTATTGTTGCTAGATGACTCGAGTGTTCCTTAAGGTGATGCTATGTTGGGTAGCGAGAATTCTAGAAATTATGACGGGTGGCTTGGTTAGAAATTGTTTAGTCGAGTGATGACTCAGACTAGTAAGACAATTAGTATGCTATAGGTAAATGAATTTGGCTAGAGAATATTGTGGCTTAGAACATCTGAATGTTGACTTCGATTGGTTGGATGCAAATCATATGTGGCTAATACAATGTTGGTTGCTAAGCTGAAAGTTTTGGAAATATGTCGGTGACCCAAAAGAATATTAGAAATCTATACCTTGACCCTAAGGTGTAATAGATGTTAATCCATCTTGATCACCAAAGGATAGTCATTGCGTATGTGCATGTCTGCTGAGGAATTGAATTGTACTAAAAAAAATAACAAGTAGCAACCCTAGATATTTGTGTTGCATAGAGGATGTTTAATTGATACATGAATTGTCGGATTGAATGGAATGAACTACTCGACCCTTGAAGTAGGGAATTTTAAGAATGTCTGTATGAGATTTTGATGGCTGAAAAATGAATGAGATTTAGAATCACGAAATATGTTGGATAGTGTCGGTAGATGGTGTGATGTATAAATGGCTGTCTGTTGGGATATAGATTGCTGGCTTATGACTTAGTGGTGTGACTCTGTCATACAGATCGAATAGTATGATTCTATAGTTATGTTAAGACTATCAGAATTGATGACCCTTGAATAGTTAGCCTTGGCTTATGGGTTCGTGTGGGTACAAAAGAATTGGAATAGAAATTGAATCGTTGAAAATTTACTTGATGGATTATTAGAACGATGAGAATCGTATGTCGGGTTGGGATTGACCGTAATGTTGATAGATCGATCTTAGTCGATCATTGGGTAAGTCTAGAATGAGCCTCAGTGAAAATTATTTCCTTGAGGAAGACCCTGGATAGATAGACTTGACCCTAGCGACCAGTTAGTGACTTACTAATTGTTGGCATAACCGATAATGGCGATTAGTTATTTAGACTGAGTTGATGCCCATAGATTTGGGTAGAGTTCCTTAGAACTGTCGGTTGTATGTTGGCCTGAGAATAAGGAACTAGTATAACCCTAGTAGCCGTCCACTCTAGGGAAGTCACCTGAATGATTAAGTTTAGTTGTCAGTGTAGCTAACCTTAGGGATTGACTGAATAATAGGTGACCATTAGAGACCCATAGGATGACCTTGTGGCATTGAACGAGAGATGGTGGTAATGAGTATTGACCTAAGGAAATGTATGCTTCAACTTGTGCCTTGGAGATGAGTAATCGGTATCTATAGTCGGGTAGCTGGGTTAACCTTGACTATTGTATAGAATTATATCCTGACTCGAGTAATCGATAGTGGGTGTCGTCGGATTGTATCTTTTAGAAAAGATGAATTGCCTCGGTGGAAAATATTGTTGGAACTGGAAAGGAATATGATGGCAAGTTGTGAACTCTTGATATGATTGGCTCTAAGTTAGACCCTTGACCGAATGTTAGAAATATTATGCTTGGATAGAAAGCTTAACCAAGTTGTCCCTGATGTTAAGTGCTATGGCCTGGAAGATAGTGATTTTGGCAAGTGAATAATGTAATAAGTCAATTGAAAGGATGCTAAGTTGGATTTGGAAAAGAGAGTTATATCGTGGCTGATCGAATCGCACTAACATGAAAGTTGGCTGAAGTACATATGTTTTGGGGATACCTAAAATATGTGTATGGATCCAGCCGAAGTGATAGGTTACGACTGAGATAATATTATGGGAAGAGTTTATCGCACTAGCGCGGACTTTGGCTGAACTGCGTATGTTTTGGGGATGCCTAAAATATATGTATGGTTCCAAACGAAGTGATATATTGCGACCAAGATTGAAATGCAAGAAAAATGTTGGTGAATCAATGGGAAGTTACAAGTAATTGAAAAAGAGAAAGATAGATTGAATCGTTGATGGATTAAAATAGTACAGTTGGACAGCTATTTCGAAATGACCGAGTGAGATGAACTGAATATTAAATAAAAGCTGGATGAGTAACTTGTTGTGACTAAGTGAATCTAGCAGATGAGTTGTTTCCTTAAGTTTTGAGGATGAAACTTTTTCTGAGTGGTATATTATGTAATGCCCCGCTCTGCACGAGGTATTTGGTTGGCTTGTTGAATGCGATTAGAATGTTGGACTATGACTTGGGTTGGAGATCAGGAGAATTGAGACTGATGTAGTCTCTCTTAGCTGGCTAGACGGAATAGGTATTAGAATGCGGCTCGCTGGTGGAGCTACGCTTAGTGGAATTATGTGGGATTAGAACAGGAAGACCCTTTATTGCAGACAAGTGGAACTGTCCTCCTTCCTCCTTATTCCTGCATGATTAATAAATGGAATAACATAACACTATGAATATGTCCCTAATGTCTCTTATCTTGAATATTGAATAATTGTGATGCGATGCTTTAGTTGCTAAATCGATAGAGATGCATATGCTGGAAATCGTTGAAATAAATAAGACATGATTATTAAACTGCTGAATGAATAACACTTGAACTGCTAATGTAACTTGATGTCTGAGAATGAATTGATAATGTCCCTTATGCTTAATGTTGATGAAATGAATGAATCACTTGAATAATGAGATGCTGCGTGAATGATACATGAGAAATGAATTAAACATGCTATTGTCCCTATGAAATGAATGAAATACTACAGGTCCCTTTGAAATGAATGAAAAGCTGTTGGTTCCTCGTTGAGAGGAATGCTATGAGAACTGTAACAATGAATCAATGAATAAGGAATGATGAGGCTTGGGATCATGGAGATCACCAAGTAGAATGATGGTAATGATTAGTCGTTGAACACGGCTCGGAATTGAGATGGGATGTTGAACTATTGGCTTTGCTTACTTTCAGTTGTTTTACCATGCACTTGTGTTTATCGAGTCAATACGCATTCGTATGGTCATGGACGTACTTGTACAAGTCTGAGTAAGTTTCCTCGAACGGTACCTGGGGCGTATAATGCCCTGCTCCGCACGGTGCATTATGCTGAGTCATTGACTCGAAGAGTTGCGTTGACCCAATTATGTATCGATACGAATCGATACAAAGATATACATTGTCCCGAGAGGATGCATCGAATCGGATAGTTATATTGAGCCGAGGAACACATTGAGTAAGATCAATACAAGTGTTAAGTTGGCCCGAGGGAAAGCATTGAGTCGATTTGAAGATTCTAAGAAATTGAATCGACGCAAGGCAATTGACCGATTCGAATAAGTATTGATTTTAGTTGGTTTCGTGTACAGGCTATCCATTTACGATAAAATATTAGAGGTCGGCATTTTGCCTTATTCAAAAAGGGGTCCGTAAAACCAATCGTCGCCTTGCGACGGACTGAGGCGTTGGCACGGTAAGCCAAATCAGACGTATAATTTAATGAAGTACGAAGTACTCGAATGGCTAAGTCAGGAGAGTTGGCCGTGTAATGAAGTTATAAAATCGAGCCGCATCGGCTCGATGAAACGATAAGGCGTATCAACTCTAGGTGGGGGGACATTGACTTCTCTTTTCTACTCCTTCATGCCTAAGTAAAATATATATCATTGTATGCTGAGTTAACCTATCGATGCCATGGGCGTGGCTCAATAGAGAGATAAACATAGTACGTATCGAACACTAGATAGAACAATTGAAATGAATCGTGCAACAAATGTACGAGTTGCTATGGAACATTGAATATTGTAAAGGCGAGCGCCTCGGTGCGTAAGCCAAAAGAACATGGGATAACTGTATCGACGAGTGCCTCAGTGCACAAGTCATTCGTGCCTCGTGCACGAGTTAGCATGCTAGAACATTGAAAGACTATATCGGCACGAGTGCCACAGTTGTAAGAGCTATAAAACATTGAATAACCTATCAAGGCGTACCCCAGTTGTCATGCCCCGACCCAGAATCACCCAAATCATCGTCCTCGCAAGGGGCATGATGCCGCACGAGCCTGGAGTTGCGCTCGTGCAAGGCAAGATGATAAGTTCTCAAATGGTTATCTTTGAGTTGATATTAATAACGAAAGAAAAACAGAGTATACGAAACAAATCTCTTTATTGATATTCGAAATGAGATTACAAAGGCTTTCGATAGCCTAACAATATATGCCAGATTGGCTACAACACTCAGGTTCTTTTTTGCCCACAAAGGATTTCACCGTTTCATACATCATGTCTTCTATATCTATGACGCATCAATCCTGTTGCATGTTCGAGCGTCAATGTGGTTGCACGCCTCAATACGCTTCGGCATTCCAAGCCTCAAAGCGTTCAAGCGAAGCTCCGCTGCGAGCAGACCAATCCCTGAACCTGCTAGCAAACTAGTTGGGGATTAGTACTTTCGTCCTCGATGTACTGATCAAAGGCCCACTTAACAAACCGATATTTAGTATTGTATTGATTCATGCAAACATACAATTTAGTTCTCTTTCTATGTTCTCCTTAGGATGAATTCATGGCATATTCGAAGACGGTAAGCATGTTATCATGGCAAGTATGTTATTCAATTCGCATAAGTAAACAGGCAAGCAATCTTGTGTTTATTTTGTGGCGCGACTTACCAATATCGATGCACTCGCCCTTACAACGACGCAAGGTGAATACGCCTATCAGCTTTCCTTGTCATGTTATAAGTGCTCTCTATGCGGATCTATATGTGCACGATATGAGTGTACCCAGGATTCGTTCATGCAGGATATATGTATACCTTGTACTTCAAACCCATCGCCCTTAACTATATGAAGGTCACTAGCTTTCCGGGCTAGAATAGACTTATATTTGTCGAATCGAATATGTAAGATGACGATCACTCTGTTGCGGTTGCTAACCCAAACAATCAGAGGACCCCCGAAATACTCGTGTAAGTGGCTTATCACATTCACTAGAAGGTCGCTACCCGTCTAGATGAAGTGCACCAACAATACCGATTATCGCAGTCCCTCCTAGGCCGAATGGTCCCAGCGTCCTGGTGCGCCACGTTCGAGGGATTACCTATGCACGGGTTATACGTCTTTAAGTCCATTTGACCATGCAACGCACTTTATCTTTCATACAACCAAGCAAGTTCGCTTATCTCTATCTCAATTGGCATAACGCCCCAATGTTCTCAACGAACGCCCTGAAGGCCATAAATATTTCATAGGCACCATGCGGCATCGACAGTTATGTCACATCCATGCCATAACTATTCTTCTCATCGCAACGACGCCATCTTTTTTAAGTATTGTGCAACTGTGCACATTCACCATCTTTTCTTACATCGTGCATTCAATACACGCCTCGAAGCCGTATTTCCTTATTCTACGCCTTAGTATTCAACGCGTTATGCTTATGTTCTATTCTTCCCATTCGTGCAACTGAGACACGCCTCGATAGGCTATTCAATGTTCTATTGCTCGTGCACTGAGGCACTCGCATCGATGTAGTTTTTCAATGTTCTATCATTCTAACTCGTACGCGGGGGTACGGAATGACTTATGCACTGGGGCACTCGGTGATACGGTTATCCCATGTTCTTATGGCTTGCGCACCGAGGCGCTCGCCTTTGCGATATTTAGTGTTCTATAGTGACTCGTACATTAGCTGTATGATTCATTTCAATTGTTCTATCTAGTGTTCGACACGCACTATGTTTATCTCTCTATCGAACCATGCCCGTGGCGTTGATAGGTTAACTCAGCATACAATAATATATATTTTACTTAGGCATGAAGGAGTAGGAAAGAAAGTTAATGTCCCCACACCTCAAAGTCGATATGCCTTGTCGTTTCACCGAGCCGATGCGGCTCGATTTTATAACTTCGTTGTACGGCCAACTCTCCTAACTTAGCCATTCGAGTACTTCGTCCTTCATTGAATTGTACCTCCGATTTGGCTTACCGTGCCCAAGTCTCAGTCCGTCGTAAGGCGATGATATGCTCTCACGGACCCCTTACTAAATAAGGCAGAATGCCGACCTTTAATATTTCAGCGTAAATGTATAGCCTGCACATGAAACCAACTAAAGTTAATACTTGTATCGATTCGGACTTGCGCCTTGGTCGATTCGATTTCTTAGAATCTTCGAGCCGTCTCAACGCACATATCCTTCGAGGCAACGCAGCGCTTCGCATCGATTCAACTCGATGCATACTTTGGGACAATGTAACTCTTCGTATTGACTTAGTTCGATGCATTGCTCAGGATAATGTTACTCTCCTATCGATTCGCATCGATACATAATTGGGTGAACGTACGTAACTCTTCAAGTCAATGACTCAGCATAATGCACCGTGCGGAGCGGGGCATTACATAATATACCACTCAAAATAAGGTTCGTCCTCGAACCGAAACCAATACTAAATTTCCAAGGGTTTCACTAGATCGTTCCAAGATCTCGTCTCACTATCGTTTGGATCTGTCACCTCCGTTTTTCGTTACACGTATTTTCAGTATACGTGTACGGAATTCCAACCCGTAATCAGACTTGTCTAGCTTAATCTTACACGACTTGGTTTATTTTGGTTTATTTTGACTTGGGTTCGGCTTGGGTTGGTTTGTTTGGATTTAGGGTTGTTCATCATGAACCCAACCCCCTACCTACCACCATCTCCATTTAAACCCACCAACCCTTTCTCTCTCTTCAATACTTTCTCACTTTCTCATTTACTCCTTCTTCTTCATAACTCTCTCCACCTACCAAGAGAGAGGCTTAGGCAAGTGCAACTTGCTTCATGGAGGAATTCCATTTTTGATGTTCTATTGTCTTCCTCACGAGATTCTAAGGCACTTTAGTACTTAGCATTTTCAATTTCTATAGTTTATTTCGTGTAGATCTAGCTTGTTGCATTTTCAGATTTCTGGGTTTTGATCTATCAAACTTTATCATTTCCAAGTTTTGGTTGTTCCTTGTTGTAGAGAATTTTGTTCTACCCCATTTTGGTCTATGGAAGTCCCATTTTGGCTTCAATTAAAGTTTTCATGGAAATTTGGAGTTCCGGACAAGTTCTACGCCAACGTTATATGTGTTCATGTAATATCAAGTTCTATGCCCACGTTATACATGTTCGCGTAATATCAAGTTCTACGCCCATGTTTATTCGTGTCAGCGTGAATCTGTTTTACGCGTAAAACAAAGCCTTTCCTGCCTTGGCGTAAAACAAACTTTACGCGTGCTCCATTTATGCGTACAAACTTACGCGTACTCCGTTTACGCGTACAAGCTTTATGCGTACAAACTTTATGCGTACTCTTTTACGAGTATTCCTTACGCATACTTCCTTTACACGTACTTCATTTACGCGCCTACTCATTCACGCGTACTTTATTTACGCATACTCCTTTATGCGTACCTCATTTACGCATAATTTCCTTGGCGTATTCCTTTGACATACCCCCCTTGCCCGACGCAGTATTGCCCTGGCATCCATTGCTCTAGATTCACCCTTGTTGGGCACGGTATGCCAAATTAGACGTATAATTCAATGAAGTACGAAGTACTCGAATGGCTAAGTCAGGAGAGTTGGCCGTGTAATGAAGTTATAAAATCGAGCCGCATCGGCTCGATGAAACGATAAGGCGTATCGACTCTAGGTGGGGGAAATTGACTTCTCTTTTCTACTCCTTTATGCCTAAGTAAAATATATATCATTGTATGCTGAGTTAACCTATCGATGCCATGGGCGTGGCTCAATAGAGAGATAAACATAGTACGTATCGAACACTAGATAGAACAATTGAAATGAATCGTGCAACAAATGTACGAGTCGCTATGGAACATTGAATATCGCAAAGGCGAGCGCCTCGGTGCGCAAGCCAAAAGAACATGGGATAACTGTATCGACGAGTGCCTCAGTACACAAGTCATTCGTGCCTCGTGCACGAGTTAGCATGCTAGAACATTGAAAGACTATATCGGCACGAGTGCCACAGTTGCACGAGCTATAAAACATTGAATAACCTATCAAGGCGTACCCCAGTTGTCATGCCCCGACCCAGAATCACCCAAATCATCGTCCTTGCAGGGGACATGATGCCGCACGAGCCTGGAGTTGCGCTCGTGCAAGGCAAGATGATAAGTTCTCAAATGTTTATCTTTGAGTTGATATTAATAACGAAAGGAAAACAGAATATACGAAACAAATCTCTTTATTGATATTCGAAATGAGATTACAAAGGCTTTTGATAGCCTAACAATATATTCCAGATTGGCTACAACACTCAGGTTCTTTCTTGCCCATAAAGGATTTCACCGTTTCATACATCATGCCTTCTATATCTCGGCCGCATCAATCCTGTTGCATGTTCGAGCGTCAATGTGGTTGCACGCCTCAATACGCTTCGGCATTCCAAGCCTAAAAGCGTTCAAGCGAAGCTCCGCTGCGAGCAGACCAATCCCTGAACCTGCTAGCAAACTAGTTGGGGATTAGTACTTTCGTCCTCGCTGTACTGATCAAAGGCCCACTTAACAAACCGATATTTAGTATTATATTGATTCATGCAAACATACAATTTAGTTCTCTTTCTATGTTCTCCTTAGGATGAATTCATGGCATATTCGAAGACGGTAAGCATGTTATCATGGCAAGTATGTTATTCAATTTGCATAAGTAAACAGGCAAGTAATCTTGTGTTTGTTTTGTGGCACGACTTACCAATATCGACGCACTCGCCCTTACAACGACGCAAGGTGAATACGCCTATCAGCTTTCCTTGTCATGTTATAAGTGCTCTCTATGCGGATCTATATGTGCACGATATGAGTGTACCTTGCACTTTTGACCCAGGATTCGTTCATGCAGGATATATGTATACCTTGTACTTCAAACCTATCGCCCTTAACTATATAAAGGTCACTAGCTTTCCGGGCTAGAATGGACTTATATTTATCGAATCGAATATGTAAGATGACGATCACTCTGTTGCGGTTGCTAACCCAAACAATCAGAGGACTCCCGAAATACTCGTGTAAGTGGCTTATCACATTCACTAGAAGGTCGCTACCCGTCTAGATGAAGTGCACCAACAATACCGATTATCGCAGTCCCTCCTAGGCCGAACGGTCCCAGCGTCCTGGTGCGCCACGTTCGAGGGATTACCTATGCACGGGTTATACGTCTTTAATTCCATTTGACCATGCAACGCATTTTATCTTTCATACAACCAAGCAAGTTCGCTTATCTCTATCTCAATTGGCATAACGTCCCAATGTTCTCAACGAACGCCCTGAAGGCCATGAACATTTCATAGGCACCATGCTGCATCGACAGTTATGTCACATCCATGCCATAACTATTCTTCTCATCGCAACGACGCCATCTTTTTTAAGTATTGTGCAACTGTGCACATTCACCATCTTTTTTTACATCGTGCATTCAATGCACGCCTCGAAGCCGTATTTCCTTATTCTACGCCTTAGTATTCAACGCGTTATGCTTATGTTCTATTCTTCCGATTCGTGCAACTGAGGCACACCTCGATAGGCTATTCAATGTTCTATCGCTCGTGCACTGAGGCACTCGCATCGATATAGTCTTTCAATGTTCTATCATTCTAACTTGTGCGCGGGGGCACGGAATGACTTATGCACTGGGGCACTCGGTGATACGGTTATCCCATGTTCTTATGGCTTGCGCACCGAGGCGCTCGCCTTTGCGATATTCAGTATTCCATAGTGACTCGTACATTAGCTGTATGATTCATTTCAATTGTTCTATCTAGTGTTCGACACGCACTATATTTATCTCTCTATCGAACCACGCCCGTGGCGTTGATAGGTTAACTCAGCATACAATAATATATATTTTACTTAGGCATGAAGGAGTAGGAAAGAAAGTTAATGTCCCCCCACCTCAAAGTCGATATGCCTTATCGTTTCACCGAGCCGATGCGGCTCGATTTCATAACTTCGTTGCACGGCCAACTCTCCTGACTTAGCCATTCGAGTACTTCGTGCTTCATTGAATTGTACCTCCGATTTGGCTTATCGTGCCCAAGTCTCAGTCCGTCGTAAGGCGATGATATGCTCTCACGGACCCCTTACTAAATAAGGCAGAATGTCGACCTCTAATATTTCAGCATAAATGTATAGCCTGCACATGAAACCAACTAAAGTTAATACTTGTATCGATTCGGACTTGCGCCTTGGTCGATTCGATTTCTTAGAATCTTCGAGCCGTCTCAACGCACATATCCTTCGGGGCAACGCAGCGCTTCGCATCGATTCAACTCGATGCATACTTTGGGACAATGTAACTCTTCGTATTGACTTAGTTCGGTGCATTGCTCGGGATAATATAACTCTCGTATCGATTCGCATCGATACGTAATCGGGTGAACGTAACTCTTCAAGTCAATGACTCAGCATAACGCACCGTGCGGAGCGGGGCATTACATAATATACCACTCAAAATAAGGTTCGTCCTCGAACCGAAACCAATACTAAATTTCCAAGGGTTTCACTAGATCGTTCCACGATCTCATCTCACTATCGTTTGGATCTGTCACCTCCGTTTTTCGTTACACCTATTTTTAGTATACGTGTACAAAATTCCAACCCGTAATCAGACTTGTCTAGCTTAATCTTACACGACTTGGTTTATTTTGGTTTATTTTGACTTGGGTTCGGCTTGGGTTGGTTTGTTTGGATTTAGGGTGGTTCATCATGAACCCAACCCCCTACCTACCACCATCTCCATTTAAACCCACCAACCCTTTCTCTCTCTTCAATACTTTCTCACTTTCTCATCTACTCCTTCTTCTTCATAACTCTCTCCACCTACCAAGAGAGAGGCTTAGGCAAGTGCAACTTGCTTCATGGAGGAACTCCATTTTTGTTGTTCTATTGTCTTCCTCACGAGATTCTAAGGCACTTTAGTACTTAGCATTTTCAATTTCTATAGTTTATTTCTTGTAGATCTAGCTTGTTGCATTTTCGGATTTCTGGGGTTTTGATCTATCAAACTTTATCATTTCCAAGTTTTGGTTGTTCCTTGTTGTAGAGAATTTTGTTTTACCCCATTTTGGTCTATGGAAGTCCTATTTTGGCTTCAATTGAAGTTTTCATGGAAATTTGGAGTTCCGGACAAGTTCTACGCCCACGTTATATGTGTTCGTGTAATATCAAGTTCTATGCCCACGTTATACGTGTTCGCGTAATATCAAGTTCTACGCCCACGTTTATTCGTGTCAGCGTGAATCTGTTTTACGCGTAAAACAAAGCCTTCCCTGCCTTGGCGTAAAACAAACTTTACACGTGCTCCATTTATGCGTACAAACTTACGCATACTCCGTTTACATGTACAAGCTTTATGCGTACAAACTTTATGCGTACTCTTTTACGCGTATTCCTTACGCATACTTCCTTTACACGCACTTCATTTACGCGCCTACTCATTCACGCGTACTTTATTTATGCATACTCCTTTATACGTACCTCATTTACGCATAATTCCCTTGGCGTATTCCTTTGACATACCTCCCTTGCCTGACGCAGTATTGCCATGGCATCCATTGCTCTAGATTCACCCTTGTTGGGCACGGTAAGCCAAATCAGACGTATAATTCAATGAAGTACGAAGTACTCGAATGGCTAAGTCAAGAGAGTTGGCCGTGTAATGAAGTTATAAAATCGAGCCGCATCGGCTCGATGAAACGATAAGGCGTAATGACTCTAGGTGGGGGGACATTGACTTCTCTTTTCTACTCCTTCATGCCTAAGTAAAATATATATCATTGTATGCTGAGTTAACCTATCGATGCCATGGGCGTGGCTCAATAGAGAGATAAACATAGTACGTATCGAACACTAGATAGAACAATTGAAATGAATCGTACAACAAATGTACGAGTCGCTATGGAACATTGAATATCGCAAAGGCGAGCGCCTCGGTGCGCAAGCCAAAAGAACATGGGATAACTATATCGATGAGTGCCTCAGTGCACAAGTCATTCGTGCCTCGTGCACGAGTTAGCATGCTAGAACATTGAAAGACTATATCGGCACGAGTGCCACAGTTGCACGAGCTATAAAACATTGAATAACCTATCAAGGCGTACCCCAGTTGTCATGCCCCGACCCAGAATCACCCAAATCATCGTCCTCATAGGGGGCATGATACCGCACGAGCCTGGAGTTGCGCTCGTGCAAGGCAAGATGATAAGTTCTCAAATGGTTATCTTTGAGTTGATATTAATAACGAAAGAAAAATAGAGTATACGAAACAAATCTCTTTATTGATATTCGAAATGAGATTACAAAGGCTTTCGATAGCCTAACAATATATGCCAGATTGGCTACAACACTCATGTTCTTTCTTGCCCACAAAGGATTTCACCGTTTTATACATCATGCCTTCTATATCTCGGCCGCATCAATCATGTTGCATGTTCGAGCGTCAATGTGGTTGCACGCCTCAATACGCTTCGACATTCCAAGCCTCAAAGCGTTCAAGCGAAGCTCCGCTGCGAGCAGACCAATCCCTGAACCTGCTAGCAAACTAGTTGGGGATTAGTACTTTCGTCCTCGCTGTACTGATCAAAGGCCCACTTAACAAACCGATATTTAGTATTGTATTGATTCATGCAAACATACAATTTAGTTCTCTTTCTATGTTCTCCTTAGGATGAATTCATGGCATATTCGAAGACGGTAAGCATGTTATCATGGCAAGTATGTTATTCAATTTGCATAAGTAAACAGGCAAGCAATCTTGTGTTTGTTTTGTGGCGCGACTTACCAATATCGACGCACTCGCCCTTACAACGACGCAAGGTGAATACGCCTATCAGCTTTCCTTGTCATGTTATAAGTGCTCTCTATGCGGATCTATATGTGCACGATATGAGTGTACCTTGCACTTTTGACCCAGGATTCGTTCATGCAGGATATATGTATACCTTGTACTTCAAACCTATCGCCCTTAACTATATGAAGGTCACTAGCTTTCCGGGCTAGAATGGACTTATATTTATCGAATCGAATATGTAAGATGACGATCACTCTGTTGCGGTTGCTAACCCAAACAATCAGAGGACCCCCGAAATACTCGTGTAAGTGGCTTATCACATTCACTAGAAGGTCGCTACCCGTCTAGATGAAGTGCACCAACAATACCGATTATCGCAGTCGCTCCTAGGCCGAAGGGTCCCAGCATCCTGGTGCGCCACGTTCGAGGGATTACCTATGCACGGGTTATATGTCTTTAAGTCCATTTGACCATGCAACACATTTTATCTTTCATACAACCAAGCAAGTTCGCTTATCTCTATCTCAATTGGCATAACGTCCCAATGTTCTCAACGAACGCCCTGAAGGCCATGAACATTTCATAAGCACTATGCCACATCGACAGTTATGTCACATCCATGCCATAACTATTCTTCTCATCGCAATGACGCCATCTTTTTTAAGTATTGTGCAACTGTGCACATTCACCATCTTTTCTTATATCGTGCATTCAATGCACGCCTCGAAGCCGTATTTCCTTATTCTATGCCTTAGTATTCAACACGTTATGCTTATGTTCTATTCTTCCGATTCGTGCAACTGAGGCACGCCTCGATAGGCTATTCAATGTTCTATCGCTCGTGCACTGAGGCACTCGCATCGATATAGTCTTTCAATGTTCTATCATTCTAACTCGTGCGCGGGGGCACGGAATGAATTATGCACTGGGGCACTCGGTGATACGGTTATCCCATGTTCTTATGGATTGCGCACCGAGGCACTCGCCTTTGCGATATTCAGTGTTCCATAGTGACTCGTATATTAGCTGTATGATTCATTTCAATTGTTCTATCTAGTGTTCGACACGCACTATGTTTATCTCTCTATCGAACCATGCCCGTGGCATTGATAGGTTAACTCAGCATACAATGATATATATTTTACTTAGGCATGAAGGAGTAGGAAAGAAAGTTAATGTCCCCCCACCTCAAAGTCGATATGCCTTGTCGTTTCACCGGCTCGATTTCATAACTTCGTTGCACAGCCAACTCTCCTGACTTAGCTATTCGAGTACTTCGTGCTTCATTAAATTGTACCTCCGATTTGGCTTACCGTGCCCAAGTCTCAGTCCGTCGTAAGGCGATGATATGCTCTCACGGACCCCTTACTAAATAAGGCAGAATGTCGACCTCTAATATTTCAGCTTAAATATATAGCCTGCAAATGAAACCAACTAAAGTTAATACTTGTATCGATTCAGACTTGCGCCTTGGTCGATTCGATTTCTTAGAATCTTCGAGCCGTCTCAACGCACATATCCTTCGGGGCAACGCAGCGCTTCGCATCGATTCAACTCGATGCATACTTTGGGACAATGTAACTCTTCGTATTAACTTAGTTCGATGCATTGCTCGGGATAATATAACTCTCGTATCGATTCGCATCGATACGTAATCGGGTGAACGTAACTCTTCAAGTCAATGACTCAGCATAATGTACCGTGCGGAGCGGGGCATTACATAATATACCACTCAAAATAAGGTTCGTCCTCGAACCGAAACCAATACTAAATTTTTAAGGGTTTCACTAAATCGTTCCACGATCTCGTCTCACTATCGTTTGGATCTGTCACCTCCATTTTTCGTTACACGTATTTTCAGTATACGTGTACGGAATTCCAACCCTTAATCAGACTTGTCTAGCTTAATCTTACACGACTTGGTTTATTTTGGTTTATTTTGACTTGGGTTTGGCTTGGGTTGGTTTGTTTGGATTTAGGGTGGTTCATCATGAACCCAACCCCCTACCTACCACCATCTCCATTTAAACCCACCAACCCTTTCTCTCTCTTCAATACTTTCTCACTTTCTCATTTACTCCTTCTTCTTCATAACTCTCTCCACCTACCAAGAGAGAGGCTTAGGCAAGTGCAACTTGCTTCATGGAGGAACTCCATTTTTGTTGTTCTATTGTCTTCCTCATGAGATTCTAAGGCACTTTAGTACTTAGCATTTTCAATTTCTATAGTTTATTTCTTGTAGATCTAGCTTGTTGCATTTTCGGATTTCTGGGGTTTTGATCTATCAAACTTTATCATTTCCAAGTTTTGGTTGTTCCTTGTTGTAGAAAAATTTGTTCTACCCCATTTTGGTCTATGGAAGTCCCATTTTGGCTTCAATTGAAGTTTTCATGGAAATTTGGAGTTCCGGACAAGTTCTACGCCCACGTTATATGTGTTCGTGTATTATCAAGTTCTATGCCCACGTTATACGTGTTCGCGTAATATCAAGTTCTACGCCCATGTTTATTCGTGTCAGCGTGAATCTGTTTTACGCGTAAAACAAAGCCTTCCCTGCCTTGGCGTAAAACAAACTTTATGCGTGCTCTATTTATGCGTACAAACTTACGCGTACTCCGTTTACGCGTACAAGCTTTGTGCGTATAAACTTTATGCGTACTCTTTTACGCGTATTCCTTACGCATACTTCCTTTACACGTACTTCATTTACGCGCCTACTCATTCACGCGTACTTTATTTACGCATACTCCTTTATGCGTACCTCATTTACGCATAATTCCCTTGGCGTATTCCTTTGACATACCCCCCTTGCCCGACGCAGTTTTGCCTTGGCATCCATTGCTCTAGATTCACCCTTGTTGGGCACGTGGCACCCCTTATTATATCCTTACTCCTTTTTGACATGAACTCGATATAATCATGATATGTTAGTATTGAAATGATAATTTGTACACGGCCTGATTTTGTGACAACTCATGATAGTGGTCCGTCATGGCGCACTCCTAACAAGTAACAAGTATAAGTAACATGACATGATGGTGACCCATTATGGTGCACCCCTGCCAAGTAATCCTGACATGAACACCGTTGTGACGGTTATCCTGACCTGCTAAGTAATCTTGACATGAACTCTGGAATGCCGTTGTGACAGCTACCTTGACTTGCTAAGTACTCTTGTCTTGACACCGTGGGTACTTGCTTGAAACTTGTTTGTACAAGCTACTAGTCTAGTCTCATCCTGCATCATGTTTAGGACATGAGTCCCTGGTTACCACGGTCAGGGATTCATACTGAATCTGACTAAGGTTAATAACTAGATTGATCAAGTAGTTCATATAGAGAGATGTTTCCAGTTACAGGCGATCCCGCTATCCCGGCCACACCTGCGGGACTTGTAGCCTGCCGTCGAGTAGGGCACATTTCCAGTCCACTGTCATGTGGGGTACTTCATGAAACAAGTACAAGGCACACTGTTATGTGTTGCACTCTAAGCCATCTAATAATTTTGGATAACTTTGATAATCAAACTCGCCTGGATAACCTGGATAGCTGTAGGGCCTGTGACTGCTGGAACATCTCATTGCATCTTGCTAGTAACTAGGCTGGTGATAACCCTAGTTAGTTAAAGTGTCAAGCCGTACTCATTGCTTGGCCGTGATTGATTGGATGGAGTCCAGCCCAGTCTAGTCCTGTCCTGATCCTGTACAAAATTGCTACATGACCTGATTGCTTGTGCTTTACTTTATCGATAAATGGTAGAAAACCAAGTTTCGTTCAGATGAAGGGTTACAATCCCGGTCCTTGTTTGGTTTAAGGGTTGTAACTTGGTTATCTGAATAGTCCCATGGTTATCTTATCGTATATCATCATGATTTTTTTTTTCCATATTTCCAGTCTTTTATTATATAATTATGTTTTTTGCTAATTGCTGGCTTTAGTTCTTAAGTGAAGCCTCCTTGTGGCACTTGCTCTTTCTGGGGTCTAATCCAGCTGGTTTTGTATGGCCAGATTTTGGAGCAGCTTCCGACGATCTTCCAACCTTCCAGCCAGATTGTGACCACTAGAAAAAACCCTGGCAACGAGTGAGTTTTATTTTGCTCTTCCACTCTATTGTAAAATTATTCTTTTGAGGCGTTTAGCCACCGAGCAAGTGTTAGCTCGTTTGCATCTTTACTTACTGTCTTCCTACGGGCTACATGATTGACAAATCCTAGGGTTGATCATGTGTGACTTAAACTCTTGCTAGTCTTCGTATTTTGTATGACTAGATTCATGATCATCTGAATATTTAATGTATGGAGCGCCTTACCTTGTATGTCTGATGATCTACCATCTTGTTACATTTACTTGCTTGCTTGAGATTGAGACATTAGACTTGTTCATGACCTTAAGAGACTATTGGCTTGTAGTTAAACCCTCATATATCTAGACAGCCATGACCGTATATCGAGGTGGAACTTACTTTAATATACGTAGCTGGCTGTGTCTGTCCCCCGCTCTCCAGTATTCTGGTTCTGGGGCGTGACACGGTTTAAGTGGTGGCCCATGTAGGTCTTGAAAATCAAAATATGTGAGGGTTTCACGAAATAGACGTCTCAATCAACACTCGCCTTTGGTCTCTACTCGTGTCTTCTAATCTTTCTGAAATCTTGATCTGATTTCATGCTTATATCCTTGATCTATCATGGTCCTTCCTTATTGTTTTCCATGTCGTTTCTTCAGCGGCATTGTTCCTGGTCCTACCGATCAGCAAGGCGGAGCACCTCCAGTGAACCAGCCACAACCTGGAGATCAAGCCCAGCACTCAGGAGTAGCCTCCAGAGTCATGCCTACCGGAGGTCAAGAGCCACCAGTTCAGTCCGTCCAGCCTGCAGAGCCTGATGATGGAACCCTGGTGGGACTCATCAGGGAATTGCTTGCATCTCAAGATCGTCGAGGTGACGCCCTGCATCAGACAGTACATGATGCCATGGGTAGAGTTGGTTACCAAGGGAACAACGTGGCCAACAGCTTCAAGCGCTTGAACCCTTCATTCTTTGATGGCAGTGAAGATGCTATCGCTGCTGATGCTTGGCTTCAGGACATATAAGTTATCCTAGAGGCAGCTAGAATTCCCGAAGGAGAGTAGGTGGTCGTTGTGCGCCTACAGTTATTAGACTTAGCCCGCAGCTGGTGGACAATATAAGCAGTCGGATTGGCAACGCCTGTCCCATGGACGGTATTTAGTGAAAAGTTTCAGATCAAGTACTTCAATGCTGTAGCTCGGTACGACCTACAGACGAGGTTCACCAATTTGAGGCAGATGAGCAGGACGGTCGATGGATATGCGGCCGAGTTTTCAAGACTAAGTCGGTTTGCTCCCACCTTGGTGGCGACCAAATTGGATCGAGCCCAGCGATTCCAGTAGGGACTCCACCTAGAGATTATCCTAGCTGTAGAGCAGTTCGAGCACCAGACATTTGATGCTGTCTTACGAGCAGCAAAGAGGCATGAGTATACTTCTCAAAGGATAGTGGACCGAACCGGAGGTCGGAAGAGGTCCCATAGGCAAATGTCCCATTTATCAACTCCAGCCCCGGCAGCTAGGGCTTTGAATATAGGAACTCCGAGGCGGGCAATCTCAGTTACATTGGTTCACCTTTCAGCCCCGACGTATCCTCAGCAGCAGAAGCAGAAGCAGTCTTCCGAATGGTTTGCTCTCATTGTGGGAAGTCCGGTCACGTTGTTTCAGAGTATCGCAGAGCACAGGGATTGCGCTTGGCTTGTAGGGCATCGGATCACATGATAGGGTCTTGTCCGTACAGGGCCAGTTCATCGTCATCGAACCTAACCAGTCCATCGGTTAGGGGTTGAGCACCAGTACAGCAGCAGTACCAGCCTTCGAGGCTATTGCCACCTCAGGCCCAAGCTTTCCAGCAGCTAAGGCCGCAGCAGTATGCCCAGGCCCAAGCTCAGAACCAGAACAGACAGAGAGGTTTCTAGCAGAGGGGACCAGCACCAAGAGGACAAGGTCAGGCAATGGCTCTGACGGTAGAAGAAGAGTTAGCTTCAGGTGAGGTGGTGGCAGGTACCATTCTCGTCAACTCTTTTCCTGTATCAGTATTATTTGATTCGGGTGCATCGTATTCATTTATGTCTGCACGATTCGTAATACGGATAGGACTGGAGCCCGATTCCTTATCAGTGAAGCTCAATATACTTTCTGGTAACGGTCTTGTGGGTGTAGATAGAGTCTTTTCTTCGTGTCGGATCATAGTTAGCGGTAGAGAGTTTTTCGCTAGGTTGATAGAATTCCCGATGGCTGACTATGATATGGTCTTGGGAATGGATTGGTTGAGGAACCAGTATGCTAGAATAGATTGTCATATCGGCAAGATAATTTTTAGTATTTCTGGTGAGCCAGAGTTTTCATTTTTCCGAAGCGGAATAGAACCTTCTTCTCCAATATTTCGGATGGCAGTAGCAGCAGCAGTTCAGTTTCCCAGAGTTGTAGAAGAATTTCCTGACGTATTTCCCGTAGAACTTCCAGGCATGCCCCCATAGAGAGAGAGAGAGATCGAGTTCAGCATTGATTTGATTCCCGGATCAGCACCAGTGTCAGAGGGAGTCTATAGGATGGCGCATTTGGAGTTAGAGATCTTGTACAAGATGATTGAAGAACGTAGAACCAAGGGATTCATTCGTGCTAGTGGATCACCTTGGAGAGCTCCGATACTTCTTGTGAAAAAGAAGGATGGTACGTCAAGATTATGTGTTGACTATCGTACCTTGAACTCAGTGACAATCAAGAACCGATATCCACTCCCGAGAATAGATGATTTGTTTGATCAGCTCAAAGAAGCAGCAATATTTTCAAAGATTAACTTGCGGTCAAGGTACCATCAGATTAGAGTCAAAGAGCAAGACATCCCGAAGACAGCATTCAGATCTTGATATGGACATTGGGAGTTCCTTGTTATGCCATTTGGAGCAACCAATACGCCACCCGTATTCATGGACCTCATGAATCGTATTTTTATGCCTTATTTGGACCAGTTCGTGATAGTGTTTATAGATGATATTCTAGTCTATAGCAAGAATGAGGCAGAGCATGAGCACCATCTTCATGTAGTTCTTCAGATTCTCAGAGAACACAAGTTATACGCGAAGTTTAGTAAGTGCGAGTTTTGGCTGGATCGTATCTCGTACTTGGGTTATATCATTACCAGGGGTGGAGTGGAAGTGGACCCCCAGAAGATAATTGTCATAGAGACGTGGCCAGTTCTCAGAACCGTAGCAGAAGTTCGAAGTTTCCTTGGAATAGCTGGCTATTACCGGTGGTTTGTATCAGACTTCACTCGGATTTCAGCACCACTAACGCAATTGACTCGCAAGGATGTCTAGTTTGCTTGGATAGTAGAGTGTCAGAGTTCATTTGATGAGTTGAAGCAAGGATTAATGACGGCCCCCATTCTCACGCTTCCAGATGGGGTAGGAGGATTTTCAGTTTATTACGACGCATTCGGCAAGGGATTAGGGTGTGTCTTGATGCAGCATGGGAAGGTTGTAGCTTATGCATCACGACAACTTCGTGATCATGAGAGGAATTACCCAACCTATGACCTGGAGTTAGCAGCGGTAGTTTTTGCGCTTAAGTTGTGGAGGCATTATTTATATGGAGATCGGATGGAGATTTTCACCGACCACAAGAGTCTTAAGTATTTGTTTACCCAGAAGGATCTTAACATGCGTCAGAGGAGATGGCTAGAGCTACTTGTGGATTATGACATCAACCTGCAGTATCATCCTGGGAAGGAAAATGTAGTAGCAGATGCATTGAGAAGGAGAGCCAGAGTTTATTTTCTAACAGCACAGCCAGAGTTGTTAGCAGATCTTCAGAAGATGGATATTTAAGTTGTTCTTCCTACCAATGTGGCATTGATGGCCAGCATGCAAGTTCAGTCCAGTATAGTTGAGAGGATCAAATTAACTCATTCAGCGGATTCTAAGCTTCAGCGGCTTAGGGCAGAATGTGTAACAGGGCAAAGACCAGAGTTATGTATTCATGAAGATGGTACACTCCGACATGGAAGGCGTCTTTGTGTACCTAGTGGTGATATCAGACAGGAGATCATGGCAGAAGCTCACAGTTCTCAATATTCCATTCATCCCGGTGGCACGAAGATATATCGTGATATCCGTCAGCATTTTTGGAGGAATGGCATGAAGAGTGTAACGCCCCAGTCCCAAAATACGTAGGACTAGAACGTAATCATGCCAGCTGTATACATACGAAGTATATGGACCCTCGTATATATACATAAGCTGTAAAATGTAGTAACCAAGGTACTAAATCTCATCCACAAAGATAAATATGATATAAAAGCAACTTTGAATTTTGTCATGTATACAATCGTTGGGCGGAGACAAAGTCCACTACCAACTAATTTTAATAAGAACGAAATATACAAAGAAAGGAATTTAGTAGAGCAAGGAGATGACGATCCAAGAACAACATCTCGATGAATAGAGCGCAAGTCATGGCCTTAGCTAGAGCACCTGCAGAAATCATAAGAGCATACACCTGACGAGATAACCAGGTCCTCAGAGGGACGTAACAAGATACATCAACATGCCATATAATACTGAATATAAAATATGCCACAATCAAATAAAGTGACAAGACACTATAAGGTAATCTAACCATACTAAAGTGAACATACAGTGAGAACAAACCTTTCATCGCATGAGCCCTGGCTGTAATGGGATCTGGTATAGTCCCCACTTGGGCACCAGTGACCGAGGGCATGACGTTAAAAAATGACAGTGGCCAACCTGAGAGGCTCATACCCGTATCTCCAGCGGAGCTTCCGGGTTATAAGGGAAGTACAATAGAAGCCCATACGACAAGGAATGTTCTCCCCACCCAATGTACCTGTCATGTCGCATCCACGACCATGTATCTTTACTAACTGCTAAGTCTCCTAACACGCCTTTATTAGCAGTTAGCCCTAACGCATGTACATGGGGGATCATCCCACACACAAGAACCTCTACATGCCACTCATCTCACACATCCTCGTGGTACAACGGTGTCAAGGTATATGCAATACACTACAATGGTAGTCTCTTAACTCTAAGTTCATATGCAATCAAAGGATAATAACAAAGTATATCTAATATCACTGTACAGACAATAAATCAAGAACTACAAGAACTGGAAATAATGAACAGTAATAAGTAATAAAATGCAACTGAATATAAATAGTATAATGGCAAGGTATCTTGTCTGGTGTGTCGCCTGATGTGGTGCGGTGTTCTGTAAAGTTCCAGTTGCCTAATCGCCATATCCGATGGGGAAGAGTCCGAATTCACGAGGAAATAGGGAATGATGATTAGTCATGATAATGGTGATAATCATGGAGAAATTGTGGAGATTACGTACGTATCCTATTTTGAAAATATTTATGATGTTTGAAACTATATTTTTGTTATCCCAAAATATTTGAAAGTAGCTATATATATATATAAAATCGTTTTAGGTTAACAACTAAAATTTTCTAATAAAAATATTTTATATAAATACTTGAAAACGTATATAATAGGAAGAAAACATAGCCTTGTCCATATACATATTTTTATACTTTTAGGGCTATTGACCGTTGTTCAAAAGAATTTTGGGAAAATAATATTTATCAAATTTATTTAAATGAGCAAAATTATTTTAATAATAAAAATTCCAATCATAACAAAAGTATTTAAAATAATATTAATGAGGTAATAATAACAGTAATTATAATATAATAATAATACTAATAACAAAAATAATAGCAGTAATAGTATTAATAAATATGATAATCGTAATAAATAAACTAATAATAATATTAGCAGTGGTATAATAATAACTTACTAACAGTGGTAAAATATAATACAATAAATATTAATACTATTAGTTAATAATATTTATAACCTAAACCATTATACTCCACTCCTCCCATTTCGATCTCAGAGAGGGAGAGAGAAATGAAAAAAAAGGAAGGGGCTCACCTCGGTGGCCCGGCGGCGAACGGCGGCTTCGGAGTTCGGCGGCGGTCGATCCACGGTGGAGGACCCTCGCAGCGGAGGCGGAGTTGGCGGATCCGACGAGGAGATCGGGGCTCGCGGATCTGCGCGCGCAGTGGCGATGGGGGTTTTCCGGTTCGGCGGGGCGTATCCGCGGCCGAGAGCGGAGCGGCTGACTTGATGGCGGAGCGGAAAGGGATTGTTCGGCGCGAGTGGGGCGGAGGACGGACGGTGGAGGGCAGACGCCGGCGGTCCAGCGTCGGGGTTTGGGCGGCGGAGTTCCGGCTCGGCTCGGTGAGAGTTTATTTCCCTCCTCCTTCTTCCTTCTGTTGATGGTGGTTAGGGCGGTGATGTTGTCGGAGATGGTGGTGGTTAGTCATGGCAGGTGGTGACGGTGCTGGTGATTCGAGTCGGGATGTCGTGGCGGAGGCGGCAGTGTCGGGAGTTGTTGTGGTGATTGGGGTAGCGTGGTGAAGGGGGCGGGCACGGTGAAGGCTGTCGGGGATCACCGTGGTGGTCGGATCTTGGTTGGAGGGAGGATGATGGTGGTGACGGGGACGATGGCAGATAGTCGAGGTTAGGCGAGGAGGTTCGGACTTGTCGAACCCGGGATGGAGAACGATGTATTTGTACTATATAGAATATAGTGGATTGGGAAAGGACACCGACACGATGCACGCTGTGGATGGAAAATTGCTGGAGGAGTACCTCTCCTTTTATAGGAGGTGGGAATTCCAAGTTGGATAGGGATTGGGAGAATTTAAATTCTTCCGAGATAAATCATCAGTTAATTCAAATTGATTTAAAGCCAATTCAAATCAAATCCAAATCCAAATTAATTCTATACTTAATTTTAAAATATTTTGAATACAGTCAATAAAATCTTTTGCTATTTAATATACCTTATTTAATCAAATATTAAATATAACAAAATCTCAAATATTATTTTCATTGTTAAATAATTATGGAAATAATTAATTTCAAAAATCACTATAAATACTTTAAATATTAAATCATAAACTAGCTTTTGTAAATATCAAGATTTATTAATAAACATTTCACATTTTGCAAAACATTTGGAAACATTTCATATAAACCAAAATTTCAAATTACTACTTATTTTTAAACGACGATCAAAATACTTTTTTATACAAAAGAAATTATTTATCCCAAAAATGTACTTTCCTATTAAAATAAAAATTTATAATAAAATATATTTTTTCTAAAATATGCAGCTCGACACATATTCGCACTTGTCGAGCAATACGAAATATAAATCTCGCATGCTACGCAAAAATGCGAACTCGTATGCAACGTGTAAATACGAAGTATAAAAAATATTTAAAAAAATCGTAGTAGAAATTTAGGGGGCTTACATCCTACCCAACTTAAAAGAATTTCGTCCTCGAAATTTAGGGATAGATAGGGTAGGTAAGGTCGAGAGGATAGAAAGAATATTATTCGAACGAAAGTACGAAATCTTCTTTAGACGAGAACGCAAAATATTTAACGGGATGGTGAGCGACATTTCAATGGCATCATTTGATCGACTAGAACAAAATTTCCATGGTTTTAGATTTCGATCATGACAATCAATCAATGACTAAGCTTGATCAACCCTAACATTAACCTTAAAAAGCAACCTCATAAGTAGGTAATAAACTCCTCAATCCCTAATATCGTCAATATTATCTCTCTTATCATAAATCGTTCTTTCCAAAATTACTTTCGTAGCACGTCCTCTTAACATTTAACAAAATCCAATATGGTTACAAATGCACTCTAATTTTTTCTCTATTGCGTCATAGAATTTTCGATAGTCTCAAATTTTGACTTCCAAAATCATCATTATACTAGCTCAATTATATATATCTTTCCAATTTAAAAATTTTTCCTCTAAAATTAAAATTCTAAAACCTTCAACCAATTTGGTCCAAGTAAAAGTTAAAATCTTCTTTCTATAATTTGTATTATTGGTCAATGTACGATGCATCTATAGGTATCGAAAAGTCCGTCTTCAATGATAAATCTCGAAAACTAACAGTATACCCTCTTAACTCAATCTTCTATCATCATAATTGAAAATTTTCTAAATTTTTTTTTTTTACAATCTCAGTTTCTTGATGGTAGAATGGAACTCATCTTAACTTCATAGTCATAATCATCTTAGAACTTTAATCAAAATATAAAGGTTTCTTTCTTTAACAATTGGTTATCCTTGAAAAAAAATAATAACTTCATATCGTCAACATTGTCTTTATCAAAAATTTTGCATCCAAAATTTTAATATATAAATTTGGTTCTTAACCACCCAAGCTTTTAGAAATTCCATACTCAATATTTGATTACCTCAATATCCTCTTCGTTAGCCGAGGAGTCTATCTACCCTTGATCATATTATTTGATCAAACACTATATCACATTCCTCACTTTAGGATTTATCGCATAATTAATTATGTCCCATTTATACCTCGTAATCTCGTAATTATTTATCCATGCTGTGGGGCTCTCTAATCTACCTCTACTAATCCAAGAATGTCATGATCAAATTTCATATTCGCACAAGAAAATCATACATGGGACATGGTTATATAACCACGGAGGTAACATAGTGAATATGAGCGAAGTAATTTAACTGGGAGAGAGAAGGGTAAGAGTTGCAATATTGAAGAGCGAAAAGATATTGTGTCTAAGTGAATCGAAATAAGACATGAAAATAAATGAACAAAGTCTAAGCAATCAAGATAAAACACAAAGTTAAGCATTTAAGGAATCACGTTATATATTGGGTCGAAAGATAGAGTCATGGTTGAGCCCAATTATATTAGTCAAAAGTATATCGGTATCATGGTAAAGATTATAGTTTAGTCTTTATGACCCGAAGGTCGTACCATAAAAATAGAGTACAAGGGGACGTGTTTTAGTGGGACATGATATACCTATATGAAGGTGGGCTCGTCTAGGTCTTGCATGTAAAATTTGTTGGAAGAAAAAGTCTAGTGTTGTGCTCCAATTATCAAAGTCACGATGGGGAACTCCAAATGATCAAAATAGAAAGTGGGTTTTTCATAAAGTTCTAATTAATGCTCAAAAACAAAAGGCTAGGGCACGAAATTAAAAATCTCGTAGATTTGGTTAAGATAAGCTAGAGGCGCAGTTTCTAGAGAGAAAATGGTCTCATAGATAAGGGTATTGTCAAGGGAACGACTCTAATCATTTCTAAGTTTCAAACAATTAGATGGTCACAAATAATGATCTAGAATTAAGGGAAGGTCGAGTAAGTCAAGGATATGTTTATCGGTTTGGTCGATGACTGACTATACTTGTGTATATGCATATCATAGTCATAGTGGCAAGGCAATCAAATGTGGAATACTTCTATCTCACTAGGGTGACCTTACTTGCTTCTTGGTCCTTCACCAAGATACGATCTAATCTAAAATTTCATGTTCCTCGAAATTTTCTTGATAAATTCCCAAGATACTCTACCAAAATTTCCAATCATCGTAGGCTGTCAACTTAAATCACAATTTTAAATCGCTTGTCAATCTCGAACAATTCTCGTAATTCGCAATCGAATAAATAAATTCATCATTTTTTTCGAAACCTTAAACTCATCCTTTAATGAGTTTATCAACCGAATTTCATACCACAAAATGGAACATTTAAATAACTCTTGAATTTAGTCATATATCCTTCTAATTTGTATATCTAGCTTCAATAAGTCACAACTACTCTTCAAAAGTAAATTTTTTTTCTTTTTTTTTTACCAAAATTCATATATCCATAATCAAGACTCGAATCTAAATAACTTTATATATTATAGATCATATGAGCAAATTTTAAATATTTAATTTTTTCCTTCAAAGTCGATTTCATATCTTCCAAAAATATTTCAAACAATTTTTTTTTTTTTACCATCATCCCTTCAACTCAATAAACTTATAAATCGTACAACTAAATTTAAAAACCTCAAGCTCTCAAATAAACCATAAATCATAACCCTTCATATTCTCTAGTTGTTCACAAAATCATAACTTATGAAATTTAAACACTTTAATAAATTCGAGATAAACTTCAACATATTCAATCCAACTTGAACTAAATCGTAAATCATGTGTCATAATTTAAAGATGTTTTCCAAATCGATTTCATATCCCAATAAATCATAAACTATTTTGCAATTTCAAAAATCTTAAATCATAAATTTGTTTTCGTGATCTCGCTGTCCTCTTGTGTATACCACCTTGTAATAGCAAAATAAAATTCCAACTATCATTTGGAGGCGGTAATATGCTACTACCCAACTTGGATTTAACTAATCCTTAAGAATCATATTTGTAGGAAAAATAAATGCCTCTATAACTCAAATAAAATCTCAATACATACTAATTATCAATGCAATCCATCTAGCCATGTGTTTAACCTATGGGCATATACCAGTGTAGTCATCTTACTAAACACGAAACTAAGAATTTACGGTAGAAGGAGTCAAGCAAGATGCAATTCAAGGAGGTCGAACGAGAGTTCAAAATTTGAAGTCGAGGAAGGGTGTCAAGTAGGTGAATGAGATTCTAAACTCTAATCCTATATTGCAGGCCCGTTCGGTACAGTCATATAACCGAAACGGCAAACTTGACCTGCATGGGCCACCACAAAAACATGTAACGCCCCAGTCCCAAAATACGTAGGACTAGAACGTAATCATGCCAGCTGTATACATACGAAGTATATGGACCCTCGTATATATACATAAGTTGTAAAATACAGTAACCAAGGTACTAAATCTCATCCACAAAGATAAATATGATATAAAAGCAACTTTGAATTTTGTCATGTATACAATCGTTGGGCGGAGACAAAGTCCACTACCAACTAATTTTAATAAGAACAAAATATACAAGGAAAGGAATTTAGTAGAGCAAGGAGATGACGATCCAAGAGCAACATCTCGATGAATAGAGCGCAAGTCATGGCCTTAGCTAGAGCACCTGCAGAAATCATAAGAGCATGCACCTGGCGAGATAACCAGGTCCTCAGAGGGACGTAACAAGATACATCAACATGCCATATAATACTGAATATAAAATATGCCACAATCAAAGAAAGTGACAAGACACTATAAGGTAATCTAACCATACTAAAGTGAACATGCAGTGAGAACAAACCTTTCGTCGCATGAGCCCTGGCTGTAATGGGATCTGGTATAGTCCCCACTTGGTCACCAGTGACCGAGAGCATGACGTTGAAAAATGATAGTGGCCAACCTGAGAGGCTCATACCCGTATCTCCAGCGGAGCTTCCGGGTTATAAGGGAAGTGCAATAGAAGCCCATATGACAAGGAATGTTCTCCCCACCCAATGTACCTGTCAAGTCGCATCCACGACCATGTATCTCTACTAACTGCTAAGTCTCCTAACACGCCTTTATTAGCAGTTAGCCCTAACGCATGTACATGGAGGATCAGTCCACACACAAGAACCTCTACATGCCACTCATCTCACACATCCTCGTGGTACAACGGAGTCAAGGTATATACAATACACTACAACGGTAGTCTCTTAACTCTAAGTCCATATGTAATCAAAGGATAATAACAAAGTATATCTAATATCACTGTGCAGACAATAAATCAAGAACTACAAGAACTAGAAATAATGAACAGTGATAAGTAATAAAATGCAACTGAATATAAACAGTATAATGGCAAGGTATCTTGCCTGGTATGTCGCCTGATGTGGTGCGGTGTTCTGTAAAGTTCCAGTTGCCTAATCGCCATATCCGATGGGGAAGAGTCCGAATTCACGAGGAAATAGGGAATGATGATTAGTCATGATAATGGTGATAATCATGGAGAAATTGTGGAGATTACGTACGTATCCTATTTTGAAAATATTTATGATGTTTGAAACTATATTTTTGTTATCCCAAAATATTTGTAAGTAGCTATATATATATAAATCGTTTTAGGTTAACAACTAAAATTTTCTAATAAAAATATTTTATATAAATACTTGAAAACGTATATAATAGGAAGAAAACATAGCCTTGTCCATATACATATTTTTATACTTTTAGGGCTATTGACTGTTGTTCAAAAGAATTTTGGAAAAATAATATTTATAAAATTTATTTAAATGAGCAAAATTATTTTAATAATAAAAATTCCAATCATAACAAAAGTATTTAAAATAATATTAATGAGGTAATAATAACAGTAATTATAATATAATAATAATACTAATAACAAAAATAATAGCAGTAATAGTATTAATAAATATGATAATCGTAATAAATAAACTAATAATAATATTAGAAGTGGTATAATAATAACTTACTAACAGTGGTAAAATATAATACAATAAATATTAATACTATTAGTTAATAATATTTATAACCTAAACCATTATACTTCACTCCTCCCATTTCGATCTCAGAGAGGGAGAGAGAAATGAAAAAAAGGGAAGGGGCTCACCTCGGTGGCCCGGCGGCGAACGGCGGCTTCGGAGTTCGGCGACGGTCGATCCACGGCGGAGGACCCTCGCAGCGGAGGCGGAGTTGGCGGATCCGGCGAGGAGATCGGGGCTCGCGGATCTGCGCGCGCAGTGGCGATGGGGGTTTTCCGGTTCGGCGGGGCGTATCCACGGCCGAGAGCGGAGCGGCTGACTTGATGGCGGAGCGGGAAGGGATTGCTCGACGCGAGTGGGGCGGAGGACGGACGGTGGAGGGTAGACGCCGGCGGTCCAGCGCCGGGGTTTGGGCGGCGGAGTTCCGGCTCGGCTCGGTGAGAGTTTCTTTCCCTCCTCCTTCTTTTCTTATGTTGATGGTGGTTAGGGCGGTGATGTTGTCGGAGATGGTGGCGGTTAGTCATGGCAGGTGGTGACGGTGCTGGTGATTCGAGTCGGGATGTCGTGGCGGAGGCGGCAGTGTCGGGAGTTGTTGTGGTGATTGGGGTAGCGTGGTGAAGGGGGCGGGCACGGTGAAGGCTGTCGGGGATCACCGTGGTGGTCGGATCTTGGTTGGAGGGAGGATGATGGTGGTGACGGGGACGATGTCAGATAGTCGAGGTTAGGCGAGGAGGTTCGGACTTGTCGAACCCGGGATGGAGAACGATGTATTTGTACTATATAGAATATAGTGGATTGGGAAAGGACACCGACACGATGCACGCTGTGGATGGAAAATTGCTGGAGGAGTACCTCTCCTTTTATAGGAGGTGGGAATTCCCAGTTGGATAGGGATTGGGAGAATTTAAATTCTTCCTATATAAATCATCAGTTAATTCAAATTGATTTAAAGCCAATTCAAATCAAATCCAAATCCAAATTAATTCTATACTTAATTTTAAAATATTTTGAATACAGTCAATAAAATCTTTTGCTATTTAATATACCTTATTTAATCAAATATTAAATTTAACAAAATCTCAAATATTATTTTCATAGTTAAATAATTATGGAAATAATTAATTTCGAAAATTACTATAAATACTTTAAATATTAAATCATAAACTAGCTTTTGTAAATATCAAGATTTATTAATAAACATTTCACATTTCGCAAAACATTTGGAAACATTTCATATAAACCAAAATTTCAAATTACTACTTATTTTTAAACGACGATCAAAATACTTTTTTATACAAAAGAAATTATTTATCCCAAAAATGTACTTTCCTATTAAAATAAAAATTTATAATAAAATATATTTTTCTAAAATATGCAGCTCGACACATATTCGCACTTGTCGAGCAATACGAAATACAAATCTCGCATGCTACGCAAAAATGTGAACTCGTATGCAACGTGTAAATACGAAGTATAAAAAATATTTAAAAAAATCGTAGTAGAAATTTAGGGGGCTTACAAAGAGGGAGATAGCCCGGTTTGTCTCTCGTTGTTTGGTTTGTCAGCAAGTTAAAGCCGAACGTCAGAGACCAGCTGGACTTTTTCAACCTTTATCGATCCCAGAATGGAAATGGGAGCACATTACCATAGATTTTGTAACTGGATTACCTAAATCCCCAGCTGGAAGAGATGCTATCTGGGTTATAATTGATAGACTCACCTGTAGAAGCATGGAAAAAGAATAAAAAAAGATCCATGCGGCCAGGGAGCCCCATGCGGCTCAGAGACCCCATGCGGCTCAGAGAGCTCGTGCGGCTCAGGATCCATGCGGCTCAAGCATCTATGCGGTTCGAATAGTTCCATGCGACACAGAGGGGATCCACGTGGCCTGCAACAGCTCTTCCCTTTGTCTTTTACTGCATTAAATGCCTTGACAGCTGACAGCTTTGACAAATGACAGCTCTGACACAAAGATACAATAATGACTCCTAGGGAAACGAAGGAAATCTCTGACACAATCTCTCGAAATCCAGAAACCTTCATGCGGCCTTAACACGTGGACAGTCGTATGCGGCTCAAGTAGAGACCACCCCATGCGGCTCAGGCTGGAGCTGTCCCATGCGGCTCAGACCGAAGCCGTCCCATGCGGCTCAAATCGAAGCTATCCCATGCGGCTCAGGCAGAGGCTACCCCATGCGGCTCACGAGTACCATCTTCATGCGGCTCGCTGAGAAGCCACCCATCATGCGGTCACCTACGCTCATGCGGTTCAGATCATCACTGTCACTCTCCGATCCTGGAATACATATTTTAATACGTAAATCGATAAATTGTATTTACCTTGTATTTATACTATATTTATTATGCTGTATTTCTTCATGCATCTTTCAAAATAATATTTTGTAATTTATTTTCTGCATTTGGGCCTACAGTTTTGGCTCAATTGGGAAACCTATTATTGGTTCACCCATGGTTCATCATGAACACTTTGGTTCATCATGAACCCTTGGGTTCAAGGTTATATATATAACTCATTTCATTCTCTCTCCTCTCATTTATTTTCTCCACCAACCAAATATTTCCTCCATCAACCAAGGCAAGTACCAACTTGCTCAAGAGATGGATCCATAAATTTTGTCAATGATTTCTTACAAAACTATTTGCCAAAACATGTTCTTCTTCTCAATCTATACTAGTTTAGAACTTGGAAATTTCCATTTTGAAACTTTGATTTTTGTAGATCTAAGTTTTAATCATTTTCGGATTTCCTTGATTTTGATCTATTTTCGTTGGGGTTTTGTGGGTTTTGATGCTTCCATGTGGAAGAGAATTCCATTTCACCCAAGATGGAACTTTGGAAATCCGGATTTGGAGTTCGGATGGCCAAGTTGTGATGCTTTGAAGCTTTGGGTTCATCCATGGTGTTCTTGCTGTTTGGAGAAGACAGTGAGCAGTGTGCAGAGCTTCTTAGCTCACGCCACTGAGCTGCGCGCGCTCCTTAGCGCTGCGTACGCAGGCTTGGGTACGCTTCTTGTTGGAAGCGTGTCTCTTGTGTGCGTGACTTTTCACGTACGCTGCTCTCTTGCGTGCGTGACTTTTCACGTACGCTGTCTCTTGTGTGTGCCTGACTTTTCACGTACGCTGCTCTCTTGCGTGCGTGACTTTTCACGTACGCTGTCTCTTGTGTGCGTGACTTTTTACGTACGCTGCTCTCTTGCGTGCGTGACTTTTCACGTACGCTGTCTCTTGTGTGTGCGTGACTTTTTACGTACGCTGCTCTCTTGCGTGCGTGACTTTTCACGTACGCTGTCTCTTGTGTGCGTGACTTTTCACGTACGATGCTCTCTTGCGTGCGTGCTTTATCACGTACGCAGCTTCCCTGCGTGCGTGCTTTTGTGCGTACGCTGCTTCCCTGACCCCTTGTTTAATCCATTGGCTCTTGGAGTTTTGGTTTATTTCTTTAAGCTTGGCTCTTCTATAGCCCTGTATTTTGATATTTTACCAGATACTTTATGCCCATATTATATCCTTACGCCTTTTGTCCTGAGCATGATATGAGCACTAATGAGATCTCGGTGAACAAGTGTTCCCACCTGATACATGTACCTGATTGTCCCAGTTCTTGTTCATGCTCGACAAATGACTCATAACTCCACGTGGCGTATTTGCAATGATGCATTATACTAAGGAGGATAGAACATGTTGACATACTGATTGACATGGATCCTCACTTAGGGTACTCGTACTATAGTACGACCTTTAGGAGGATAATCATGCAGGCCACAGCATGTGAGTCCAAGATTTTACCTAGGGTTAAACTAGGCAACTAAATATACCAGATGCATGGGGAGGGCAGAATCCCGAGATCGTGTTACATCAGCCGCCTTGAGATATTGTCTTGACGCGTCGGCTGGTCTCCACGGATACTGTGTCATCTGCAACGAGTGGATGACTGTATCCGATTAATTCCTGCTATATATTATATGTTTGGCAAGGTGGCCTTACGAGGGACCTGTGCTCAATAACACCTGTCTACGCGAACCCCTGGGTTGGCTAGCCTTGCTGGAAAGATACGATCTGAGGATTTTCTAATAACATGACGCGAGGATAACCTCGTCCCACTAGAAACTCGTAGACTTGATTGGCCGTGAAAACGACTTGCTTGTATCCTATTACCTTCCGCAAATAACTGAGGGAAGCGGACTGTTATGGTACGTGATCCAACCCATGTTCTTGTTTGATTGTTGGGTTGGTTATCGTACTATGATAGGCTGTGGACCGAAGTTATGAACGGAAGACTTATTCTGGTTGTGAAGTGTTACTTCTGTGAATGACTGGGGAACATGGTCTATCATGGTACAAGATCCAACCCATGTTCTTGTTTGATTGTTGGGTTGGTTATTGTGCTGCGATAGGCTATCGACCAAAGTCACGATCAGGAGATTTTCTTGTTTATACCTTTTAACTTATGTGAAAGTTATAGAGTACAACACGTCCCGACTCCATGTGGCACCTTTTGTCCTTGTTTGGTTGTAAGGGTGCCATATGGGTTCGAAGATGTTGCGCTACCCTATAATAGTAGCATATGTACTATTATTATCAATCAGTCTATTAACTGGATTTTTAATCTTAACTCTTGTGCCCCTTTGGCGGTACTTGCTATTCGGGGCTGACCCCGCTGGTTTTGTTTGGCCAGATCTCGTAGCAGAGCCGGAGGACACGATCTTCCTTCCTGACATCCATGGTACATACTAGAAGCATGGCGGTTCGGGGACTCGAGTGGGTTTCTTCTCCACCACTTCTGCTTATACTTTTGCGACGTTTAGCCACCGGCACCTGTTAGCCGGATTACTTGATATTTTGTGTCAGTACATAATTGTAATTAAACAGACTGTAGCTGTGTATAATTTTGTACTCTTGACTCTCTGAGATAGCTAAATTATAAAGCTAGTCTCTCATGACCATTTTGATGAAGCGTCGGGGACGCCTTACTGCTTATCTTTAATATTTATTTAATTGCTGATGTGACTTAATTGATTGAGACATAGAACTCTGTGGGACCATAGGAGACTTGATTGTAGCATGTACCCCCAGTCTCTCGACAGCCACGATCGCCGTATGACGTTACGTACCTCATATGGAGTAGCTGGCCTAGTTCGTCTCCGTATTTCGGTACTGGGGCGTGACAAGGTTTTAGTGGTGGCCCATGCAGGTCTGATTTTCAGACTTGTGGGGTATTGCGAATTATTAGGAGTCTCAATCAAAACTTGTTCCCCTTGAAATTCTGTTTCGAATTCTCTGTCCTTGCCTTGATCTCTAACCTAACTTGCATCCTCGAAATCTTCCTCGTCCGGACTTGATAATCTTATATCCTTCTCTATAGGGGTGCTTCATTCTCAGTAGCGGGTGAGGCCCATGAGGAAGAGCAGCAAGAGCATGGCTCGACTGGGCAGCAACAGGGAAGAGAACCTTCCCCAGGACAGGCACGAGCAGAAGTGGGACCAGCGGCAGTGGAGCCGCGAGTTACTGAGGCTCCTGCAGCACCAGCAGCGACGGCAGTACCAGACGCCGTAGCACTCCTGGAGATCACCCGGGGGTTTCTTGTCACTAACCAACAGCAACAGACTCGGCAGCTCGGAGGCACGAGCTTACTCAGCAGAGGTTGGCATCGAGGACAGGAGGTCAGAAGAGATCTCATTCCCAGGTTGGAGGAGGAGCAATGCAGCGAACATTGGCACCAGCACCCGGTGTTCGTATTCATGAAGCAGGAGCGCCGCGGAGGACGGCCGTGTCGACTAATACAGCACCGGTTCAGCATCATCTGCCCAGAAACCAGCAGCAGCGTCAGGGAGCACCCCAGGGCTGTACCTTTTTGTGGGAAGACAGGGCACACGAGGGAGGTGTGTCGGTCAGCGAATGGCTTATGTTTGAGGTGTGGTCGTTCAGACCACCGTATTTCCACTTGTCCTATGATGCAGAGGCCAGGAGGGCCAGCTCAGCAGTTTCCAGCATTGCCAGCTCCGGTGGCAACCCCGAGTGGAGGGCCAGTATTAGCAGTAAGGCCCCTAGCCCAGCGTCTGCCAACGCAGGCTCAGATGTTTTGCCAGGCACAGGAAGCCGAAGGCCCTCAGAGGCAGCAACAACATGGTCGAGGAAGGCCGCAACAAGAAGCTCAGCGGGGCCAGGGCCAGGCTCTCACATTATCCTTGGGAGAGGCTCTAGCGTCTAGTGACGTGGTGGCAGGTAAAATTCTCGTCACCTCATTTTCCGCTGTAGCATTATTTGATTCAGGCGCTACACATTCATTCATCTCTGCACAATATGCTACACGGATCGGATTAGAGTTTGAGGCATTGCCGGAGAGGATGGATATACTCACCGACAATGGGCTCGTAGAAGTTAGCAGAGTGCGCTTTTCCTGTCCGATAGAGGTGTGTGGGCATTTACTGCCTGCATCATTGATTGAATTCCCTATAGGGAATTTTGATGTTGTTCTTGGCATGGACTGGTTGAGAGACAGTCATGCGACAATTGATTGTAGAGGAGGTAGGGTCATATTCAGCGTTCCTGGGATGGAACAGTTCATCCTTACTCGAACCTTGAAGAATTAGGCCGGAGGCGACATCTCAGCAGCAGTGTCAGAGCCAGGACAGATTCCAAGAGTGGTCGAAGATTTTCTCGACGTCTTCCCTGATGAGCTCCCAGGGATACCCCTAGTCAGAGAGGTGGAATTTAGCATTGAGTTGAACCCTGGAACGAGGCCTATCGCAGACAGAGTTTACAGAATGTCGCCGTCAGAACAGGATAAGTTGTATCAACATGAAGAAGAGTTGAAGTCTAAGGGATTCATCCGAGACAGCAAATCGCCCTGGGCCGCGCCAGTAATTCTAGTTCCCAAGAAGGATGGGTCGACGAGGATGTGCATCGACTACCGCAAGCTGAATGCAGTAACAATGAAGAATAAGTACCCACTACCAAGGATTGATGACCTGTTTGACCAGTTGAGTGAGGCCAGTGTCTTTTCCAAGATCGATCTTCGGTCGGAATACTATCAAGTAAGAGTCCGAGAGCAAGACATACCGAAGACAGCATTCAGATCTAGATATGGGCATTATGAGTTTTTAGTAATGCCCTTTGGACTAACCAACGCCCCCGCAGTATTCATGGATTTAATGAATCGCATCTTTCTGCCGTTTTTGGACAAATTTGTGGTGGTGTTCTTAGATGACATCCTTGTCTATTCCAGCAGTGAAGAGGAGCATAAGAAACATCTTAGGACTGTCTTGCAGACATTGAGGGAGCATCAACTTTATGCGAAGCGTGACAAGTGTGAATTCTGGTTAGATCACATTTCGTTCCTGGGGCATGTAATTTTTGGGGCAGGAGTGTCAGTGGATCCGAAGAAGATTGAGGCCGTAGAGCATTGGCCAGTCCCGAGAACGGTTACAGAAGTGCAAAGTTTCTTAGGATTAGCTGGTTACTACAGAAGGTTCGTGGCAGACTTTGCCAGGGTCTCAACGTCCTTAACGCGTTTGACGCACAAGGACGTAGAGTTTGTTTGGTCAGCTAGCTGTCAGGCATCATTTGAAGAATTGAAGAAGAGATTGATCTCAGCCCCGATCTTGATGCTTCCAGTAGGAGCGGGAGGCTTTACAGTATATTGTGACGCATCAGGGAAGGGTCTTGGATGTGTATTGATGCAGCACGGAAAAGTGATAGCATATGCATCTCGGTAGCTTCGAGACCATGAGAAGAATTACCCGACTCACGATTTGGAGTTAGCAGCTGTGGTGTTTTCACTCAAGTTGTGGAGGCATTATTTATACGGAGATCGGGTAGAGATCTATACTGATCATAAGAGTTTGAAATACGTATTCACGCAGCGAGATTTGAACATGAGGCAAAGAAGATGGTTAGAACTACTGAAGGATTTTGACTTAGATCTTCAGTATCATCCAGACAAGGCGAATATAGTTGCAGATGCACTGAGTAGGAGAGGCAGTGCCTATATCTTGACCTCGCAGAAGCATATTTTAGAAGACCTTCAGAGTATGGGAATCGAAGTAGTTTTGCCAAGGAATATAGGAAGAATGACCAGTATACAAGTTCAGTCAACTTTAGTAGAGAGGATAAGGGCAGCACAAGCAGGAGATCCACAGATTCAGAAGTTGCGGTCGGAGTGTGAATCAGGCCGTAGGAAGGAGTTAGTGATTTATGAAGATGGTACGCTCAGGTTTGGAAATAGACTTTGTGTACCAAGTGGAGACCTTCGACAATAAGTTATGTCCGAAGCTCATAGTTCTATTTACTCCATTCATCCAGGATGAACGAAGATGTATCGAGATATCAGGCAGTACTTTTGGTGGAATGGCATGAAAAGAGAGATAGCGAGATTCGTATCCAAGTGTCTGGTATGTCAGCAGGTGAAAGCCGAGCAGCAGAGACCAGCATGATTGCTACAGCCGCTTCCTATCCCAGAATGGAAATGGGAGCACATCACGATGGATTTTGTGACCGGTTTACCTAGATCCCCGACTGGTAAGAATGCAGTCTGGGTAATAGTAGATCGACTCACGATGGTCGCTCATTTTCTTCCCTTCCGAGTTGGACATACTACTGAGCAGTTAGCAGAAATGTACATGAAGCAGATAGTAAGGCAGCATGGTGTTCCAGTTAGTATAGTATCAGATCGAGATATGCGGTTTACTTCCCATTTTTGGCGGAGCTTGCACCAAAGTTTGGGAACCAAGTTAAGATTCAGTACTGCTTATCATCCACAAACCGACGGGCAATCAGAAAGAACCATCCAGACGTTAGAAGATATGCTACGGGCGTGTACCTTGGACTTTGGCGGATCTTGGGAGGATCACCTTCATCTAGTGGAGTTCTCCTATAACAACAGCTATCAGGCTAGCATTCAGATGGCCCCGTTCGAAGCATTGTACGGAAGAAAGTGCAGGTCCCCTTTGGCATGGGACGACGTCGGAGAACGGAAGATGTTGGGGCCAGAGATGATCACGCAGACTGTGGAGATAGTTAAGTTGGTCAGAGAACGCCTTCGAGTTGCGCAGGACCGACATCGTCATTGGGCAGATCAGCATCGTAGGCCCCTAGAGTTTAGAGTTGGCGACCAAGTGTTTCTGCGGATTTCGCCTACTCGGGGTATCATCAGATTTGGAACCCGAGGAAAGCTTAGTCCAAGATACGTTGGTCCTTTTAAGATTCTCGCTCGGGTAGGTGATGTGGCTTATCGACTTGCCCTTCCGCCTTCGTTAACTGGCATACATGATGTGTTTCATGTGTCCCAATTACGTGGGTATGTCCCGGATCCGAGCCATGTCCTCGATTATTCTGAGTTAGTCGTTGGTACCGACCTAACTTACGAGGAACAACCCGTATCTATTTTAGACCGGCGAGAGAAGGTACTCAAGAATCGGACGATAAGCCTTGTCCGTGTTTCTTGGAACCATCACTCTTCGGGAGAGTCAACCTGGGAGCGCGAGGACGAGATCAGATCTCGGTATCCGCATTTGTTTGACTAATGAGGTGTACTTTTTATGTCTTATTGACACGATTCCATGCTTTTCTGTACCTGCTTGTTTTGCACTTTGTGATGTATAATAATAACTGCTATGATAGTTAACTTGTATATGATTGTGCCTTGCTTGTCCTGATTTTACTATCCTGTCTTGGCGGGAATTCCGAGGACGAAATTTTTCTAAGAAGGGTAGAGATGTCACTCCCCGATCCTGGAATACGTATTTTAATACGTAAACCGATAAATTGTATTTACCTTGTATTTATACTATATTTATTATGCTGTATTTCTCCATGCATCTTTCAAAATAATATTTCATAATTTATTTTCTGTATTTGGACCTACAGTTTTGGCTCAATTGGGAAACCTATTATTGGTTCACCTATGGTTCATCATGAACCCTTTGGTTCATCATGAACCCTTGGGTTCAAGGTTATATATATAACTCATCTCAATCTCTCTCCTCTCATTTATTTCCTCCACCAACCAAATATTTCCTCCATCAACCAAGGCAAGTACCAACTTGCTCAAGAGATGGATCCATAAATTTTGTCAATGATTTCTTACAAAACTATTTGCCAAAACATGTCCTTCTCCTCAATCTATACTAGTTTAGAACTTGGAAATTTTCATTTTGAAGCTTTGATTTTTGTAGATCTAAGTTTTAATCATTTTCGGATTTCCTTGGTTTTGATCTATTTTCGTTGGGGTTTTGTGGGTTTTGATGCTTCCATGTGGAAGAGAATTCCATTTCACCCAAGATGGAACTTTGGAAATCCGGATTTGGAGTTCGGATGGCCAAGTTGTGATGCTTTGAAGCTTTGGGTTCATCCATGGTGTTCTTGCTGTTTGGAGAAGACAGTGAGCAGTGTGCAGAGCTTCTTAGCTCACGCCACTGAGCTGCGCGCGCTCCTTAGCGCTGCGTACGCAGGCTTGGGTACGCTTCCTGTTGGAAGCGTGTCTCTTGTGTGCGTGACTTTTCACGTACGCTGCTCTCTTGCGTGCGTGACTTTTCACGTACGCTGTCTCTTGTGTGTGCGTGACTTTTCACGTACGCTGCTCTCTTGCGTGCGTGACTTTTCATGTACACTGTCTCTTGTGTGCGTGACTTTTCACGTACGATGCTCTCTTGCGTGCGTGACTTTTCACGTACGCTGTCTCTTGTGTGTGCGTGACTTTTCACGTACGCTGCTCTCTTGCGTGCGTGACTTTTCACGTACGCTGTCTCTTGTGTGCGTGACTTTTTACGTACGCTGCTCTCTTGCGTGCGTGCTTTATCACGTACGCAGCTTCCCTGCGTGCGTGCTTTTGTGCGTACGCTGCTTCCCTGACCCCTTGTTTAATCCATTGGCTCTTGGAGTTTTGGTTTATTTCTTTAAGCTTGGCTCTTCTATAGTCCTGTATTTTGATATTTTACCAGATACTTTATGCCCATATTATATCCTTACGCCTTTTGTCCTGAGCATGATATGAGCACTAATGAGATCTCGGTGAACAAGTGTTCCCACCTGATACATGTACCTGATTGTCCCAGTTCTTGTTCATGCTCGACAAATGACTCGTAACTCCACGTGGCGTATTTGCAATGATGCATTACACTAAGGAGGATAGAACATGTTGACATACTGATTGACATGGATCCTCACTTAGGGTACTCGTACTATAGTACGACCTTTAGGAGGATAATCATGCAGGCCACGGCATGTGAGTCCAAGATTTCACCTAGGGTTAAACTAGGCAACTAAATATACTAGATGCATGGGGAGGGCAGAATCCCGAGATCGTGTTACACCAGCCGCCTTGAGATATTGTCTTGACGTGCCGGCTGGTCTCCACGGATACTGTGTCATCTGCAACGAGTGGATGACTGTATCCGATTAATTCCTGCTATATATTATATGTTTTGGCAAGGTGGCCTTACGAGGGACCTGTGCTCAATAACACATGTCTACGCGAACCCCTGGGTTGGCTAGCCTTGCTGGAAAGATACGATCTGAGGATTTTCTAATAACATGACGCGAGGATAACCTCGTCCCACTAGAAACTCGTAGACTTCATTGGCCGTGAAAATGACTTGCTTGTATCCTATTACCTTCCGCGAATAACTGAGGGAAGCGGACTGTTATGGTACGTGATCCAACCCATGTTCTTGTTTGATTGTTGGGTTGGTTATCGTACTATGACAGGCTGTGGACCGAAGTTATGAACGGAAGACTTATTCTGGTTGTGAAGTGTTACTTCTGTGAATGACTGGGGAACATGGTCTATCATGGTACAAGATCCAACCCATGTTCTTGTTTGATCCGATCTGCGGCTCTTTCCACATAACGGAGACGAGGCTCGTGCATCCCTATCTTTGGATGCAACAGGCACCTTCTGCCTGCCTCAGAAGCCCTCGACTCCAACTTTTGGATGTAACAGTCACCTTCAAGTGCATCAATGAAAACATTGCGTCGCATCTTCACCCTCGGGAGCATTTCATCAACAGAATGCACACGAATAAATAAGTTCATGTCGGAAGGACGTGAGAGAACGAGAAACAAACTCTCTCCATGCCACTATTTATAGGCCGGGCAAATCAAACCCATGCGCCAAGTGGATGGCTCTCCGAATTCCGTGCAATGAATTTGCATTAAATGGATGAACCAGACGCTTCGAATTCAGCTAAGTCAAAACAGCTATTTAAAGCACTCGAAGATCGTAACAGTCGCACCATTAAGGACGTGTCACGAAACGGATGCGCCGGCCAGACCGCGCATCACACAGACGCGCCCTTCAACATCAAGCGCATCACACAGACGCGCCCTGCAGCATCAAGCGCATCACAGGGGATGCGCCCCCATGCGTCCCAATACCGAGTGGAACGCCAACCGATGCGCCCACTCAGCTGTCCATCGAATGTCAAAAATATTAAATGCAGAAGTGACAGAGTTGGCAGCACGCCTCCCGAAGTCTGAACAGTTCAGAAGACGAAGCGTCGCCAACGTCAGCATCATCATTACTTTCCTCCGACGGCTACTGCCACGTGGCCACCCAATCATCTCGCATGCGCCTCCGCAGCCATGTGCCTAAAAAGCCATGCGTCTCAGACTTTCTCTCTGATCCTTAAAGACAGAAGTAAAGTCACTATTGAAGCTCTGCATGCGCCTCAAAAGCCATGCGCCCCAGACTTCTCTCTGATCCCGAAAGACAGGAGTTAAGTCATTACTGAAGCCTCGCATGCGCCTCAAAAGCCATGCGCCCCGAATGGTTCGTGACTCCCAAAGGTTACGAGCCAAAGTCTTCGCATGCGCCCAATCCCAGGCGCATCCTACCACATCATTCCCCATCAAATCCGGGATCTCTGAGCCATGGGTCGATGACACGTGTCCTTTGACTCAACTCACCCAAGATCTCAGCAACAGAAAGATCTTCTCCTCTGCTACGTGCCGGCTCACAACAGCAGTATGAAGAATTCAACCCCTCGATCATGGCGCAGCATCCATACGCTTCCATCAGCAATCACCACGTGGCGTCCCCGCGTCCAGGCGCATCCTACATATGCGCGCATAAGTAGCCAGCCTGCAAAGCTATAAATAGAGGGATCATTTCCTTCTCACACACGCACAAAACGAACGGGAAAAAGGAAGGAACACACCACCAGAGAGGCAGATACAGACACTCAACGTCTTCCTCCTCTCAGCAAGCTCTAGCACCCAGAGCGATCCAGACCTTCAGAGAACCGATAACCGTCGTCAGATCGTCAACGGAGTGAACGCATTACCACTCACTCCATCGGCACAAGGGACCCAGATAAACAAAAGTGTACTCCTAGGACTACATCTAAGTCCTATATTGTAACACTGTTCTGTTTGTATTGAAATTTGCAATAAAAGAATTTTAATGGCAAACACAATTTTCTTACAACCGCCACGTGTCGGACTTCGATTGGAGAAGGGGAGAAAGTGGTGGAGTCGGGTGGAGCCCATGTAGCAGGAGGTGGGACCTAGTGGGATGCATGTGTAACTGTGTAAGGGTTGGGAGAGAGAGATTGGAAGAAGGTTGTAAGCATTTGGTTGTGACTTAGCATTTTACTAATTATGGGTAAAGCTGTTTTTTAAGTAGCATATCCCAAACCAGGCCTGACACATTCTCCTAGAAATACCCTTGTGATATTATTAAGGTAGTATAGTAAAGCATGCATAGTGGTCCATAGTGTGGAACCAAGAATCCAAGAAATTAGGTACATCCACACAAAAAATTCTATTTGTCAGTGTCACAACTCTTGAGTAATCTTAACTCTGCAGCGCACAAATGCCCATAAAATCATATGTATCAAATTTCGAAACCTTTGTTTTTGTTAAACTGAACACTAAAATCGATGATCCTCATAGAGATCGATAGTCAATGTAAGAGAAATGTAGCTCTCGCCAATTTTACTAACAGCCCAACCAGTGCAACAACTTGCTGCTAGTGTCTTTAGGCCGCCCATCATCGTTCCTTCTCTCTCAAAAAGAAGGCTTCATTCAACATAGAAACAACTACATAGTGTCCCTTCTTGCTGATAGTATTTAGCAGGCAGTCCCTTCTTGTTCCTTGATACTAGAAATCCTGCATAATATTACAATTAAACTATAAATTGTAGAATAATGAAGTAGTTGTTAGAAAAAAGCTACAGCAGAAAAAAGAAATAGCAACATGCACTATGCACTTTCACATGTTTGCAGAACCAGCTTATTATTATCGACAGCCTCACTGCTTGCAGAATTATCTGCCCTTCGGTGTCTTAAACAAAGGCAGGTCGTGTCTCCAAGCTGACAACATTCTTGTGCTAGTAAAGTGGTACTTATCCTACAAATAAAGCCGAACACATTTGATGTTCCAAAAGTTTGGGCACAAAATACAACTGTTTTCCTCGCCCCCAAAAATAAGTGGCGAAACTCAATTTTTTCATCAATTTTGCACCAGAAGCATAAAATGTACAAAACCTTGCTGAAAAATTTAACTGTTCATAAATTGATTATCAATCAAATGTCAAAAAACGAGCCCAGGAACAAGGAAGACACATTTGAATTGATATTTGCAAGCGAAAACCAAAGGCAGATGATGATTCACAAGGATGAAACCCATAACGAACAGATGAATTGAAATATACAAGCAGCCCTAACGAAACCTTGCTGTGACCCAATCCCATTAATCAAAGGCCTCCCATATTTTCAGCAACAGTCATGGAGCTTATGGTCTTGCACTCTCATCGCCCTTCGTGCAGATCTTCTGAAGATATTGCTGTTTTAGAAATATTGTCATTATCAAAGAGGCTCAGGCCTGAGAAGGGTCCAGAAGAGAACATTGATGATGTACCATCGGACTCGTATGTGGTGGATGACTGCCTTATATTGGGACGAGCAGATGGCACAGGCATCGTATCTTGGAAAGCTGTTAATCTCTGCACCATTTTAAGGGATTGCACCACTTCCCCCATCGTAGGCCTTTGGCTTGCCTCCGGTGCAACACAAGCAGCAGCAATTGTGCAAACTCGAATAAAGTCTTCCTCCGGATACTTTCTTGCAAGGCGTGGATCTGCTAGTTCTCCTAAGCGATCTTTGTCACGAAGAATTGACCTGGCCTGTAGTTAACAACAGAACCAAGTGCAAAGACAGTCGTCAGCTACTGGTCACAGTAAGGATGTGTACACTAATGTGCATGTATTTCGAGTATTTCACTGTTTTCACATAATCAACAAAAAGTACTAACCCATGTCACAAGGTTCTCCTGCCCAGATGGTTGAGACATATCTACAGGCCTCCTTCCTGTCAACAATTCAAGTAGGACCACTCCATAACTGTACACGTCACTCTTCACTAACAAATGCCCAGTCATAGCATATTCAGGTGCCACGTATCTGCAAATCAACTTGATTGTTATGCTGCCAGGACTTTGTAAAACATGAGAATTCAAACACACACACATGGCTATTATAGCCCCCACTTGACTATTACTGCTGGGATACTAAAATAGCGTCTTAAGCATACCCGAAAGTTCCCATGACTCGAGTAGAAAGATAATTAGCTCGACCTTCTGGAGCTTGTTTAGCAAGACCAAAATCGGAAACCTTGGCATGGAAGTTGTTCTCTAGCAGGATATTGGATGCTTTGAAATCCCTATGTATCACACAGGGTTGAGAATCCTCATGAAGGTAGGCTAGCCCTCTAGCAGCATCAAGAGCTATTTTCATCCTAGTGTCCCAATCCAACGGACAATTAGCTCCCAAGGGGCCTGCGCAGGAATAAAATTATAACACCACATAAAGGAGAGAAGTAAATCAAGGGTTGACCTTTCTTATATTGAACAGAAAACATACCATGAAGCCAGGACTCTAAACTTCCATTTGGAACAAGCTCATAACAAAGCAGGTTTTGCGACGAATCATGACTGCTGTAGTAACCTACTAGTCTTACAAGATTGCGATGATGTAACCTGCTTAGCATTTCAACCTCAACCAAAAATTCCTTATCTCCCTGATTTCCTCCAGTCGTAAGCTTCTTAATAGCGACCGGCATGCCATCACTTAAGATGCCCCTATATACACGGCCAAAACCACCTTCTCCAAGCACACTCGTAGGCTCAAAGTTCTTAGTTGCCACTTTAAGCTCTTCATATGAGAGAAACCGTGTACTACTGGGATGAGGAAGAAAACTGTCTCCGGATGCTCCATCAGCAGTCTTTAGCTTTTCTGCAAAAAGTATGGAGGTGGAAAAAATGATTGTATGATTGCAAGTGCAAAAGAAAAACCTATGCAAGATTTGTTTTTCATATTTAGTTAAGATGTACCAAAGATCATCACAAAAGTCAGATTATGATTATCTTCTATTCCTTTAGCCTGATACTCTTGTCCAATGTGCACTGCATAAGGTCTAGTAGCATGCATATAGAAGTTGGGAGCATTCATTAGTCTACGGAAGTGTGTAAGCAACAATCTGCACGTGTGTGTGTGGTGGTGGTAGGGGTGGGGGTGGAGGGGGTGGGTGGAGGGAGGGTGCTGGTTCAGGTGCATTTGTGTTGACATAATGTAGACTATTTTGAAGACACCAGACACATAAAGGATAAAGAGACATCAAATGTTGTCTACCATCAATGTAAGATTTGACATCAACGTACAAGTAGTCTTAAAGAGAGAAACATATAAAACTACAAACCTAAAATCACTATGCAACTGAATCCTAATAGGTGGAAATGAAACTTGCTTGTGAAACATAACTTTACTCCATTTCACAGTTTTGTTTGGACTTTTACCAAATTGTAGCCGACAATTTATTAAATTTGACAAACAACGATAGAAAATCCCAGAGCAAGGGCGTAAACCATTTAGAACAATGGTAAAGAGATATATCTAACCATGAGATGATGAGAGAGAAGATGCATTAGTGAAGCAAAGTTAATTATCCAGGTTATAGGGCTTTTTTTTGTTCTCAAAGACTACCATGATAGAAGGGCGTCCTAGAGCCAGATTCTTCGGAAAGTCAGGATGTGGACCCTTGGGAGAGCCAAGATGTAGTACCTTACCCACCCCCCACCCCCATTTATGAAGAGGCCATTTTGTGACTTAAACCTGCGTCCACCAGGTTGTATGCACCAAGCCTTACCTCTTCACCAACATCCCAAAATAAAGTTACAATGTAATGGAATTTAAGCACCAATCTTTGTTTGTGGATCATAAATTAGTTACTGTATTGTTTACTGTGGTTTTTAAACAGCATAACCTTGACTTGGGTAACCATAAATTTACATGCTAATCACTAAAGTTGTTTGCAATTTGACTAGGATTCTTGTGCTTTCTATATTGACAAGTCAAAACTTTGGCCACATGTAGGTTGATCCTTAAACTGTGATTTGTGATCATGGATGATTGTTAAAATTGACATTTTAAAAAAGCCCAGCACTATTACTCTAATCATGACCACAATTACTGTTTTAAGTCTTGTGAATTTCAGCTTTTTACAATTACTGTTTAAGGCTTGTGAATTTCATTTTTTTTGGCAATTTTGATTCGCACATTTGGCTGCCTTTATCCAATTCCATCAATTTCTAGAAGCAAGCTTTCCTAATTTGTCTAGGTTGTGGCTGATGTAGTATGTTAGAACTGAGGAATATGAAGCAAATCCTTCAAAATGAAGCTGCAACTGTACTACAATTTCAACTCATCATTTAATGCTTTTATACTTGGACTGCTACCTTTGGCAGGTGGTCATTTCATTTCCTTGTTTGCAGATGTATGAAGCAAAGGGTCGTCACTCGTTAAGCTAGCTTTAATTACATTTTCCAACCATCTAATCACATTTTGGTTAATTTAGGCTTCATTGAACAATGAACTAAGTGTAGGATGAACTCACTTAATCATTTGAAAGCCCCTAATTTGACTTTGTATGATGAGAACGTACTTCCACAAGGCTATCTTAACCAAGGTTCACAGAATCCGTATCAAAATCGGTATCGGACCTTCGTATGAGTGTCGGGATAGGGTGGTTTCTGACCGGAGTATCGGTTTGTTTTGGAATCGAAAAACATAATAATTATTAACACTGTTAAAAATTTAGGAAAAAATCATACATTTGTGCATAATTTTACGTATTTTATGTGTTTTTTCTTAGTAATTTTGAAATTGAATGAAAAAATATTCACCCTTGCTAATTTTACGTATTTTATTTGTTTATCTATGATAAATAAGGTTTTTTCATTCACATACTTTTACAACCTTACTATTGATGTAATACATGCTTTAACTAGTTCTAACATGTCTATATGTTGTCCAGGGTGTCGAGATGTGCGGGATGAACAAGAAGCTATGTTATAAGGAACGACTAACTAAGCAGAAAAGTTCTAGTTTCAAGGCCGGGATCACAATGGTTATTTAAACATAAACACAAAAATTAATGCACATATTGTATTCGTTGTGAAGATTAACGTAATGCAATTGTACTCTAATTTTAGTCCACAATTAATATTCAATTTTAGCAAATATAAGACGTAATTAAAAATATTCACTCGCTCACAATCAAGCAATAATGGCAGTCATAAAAGTTGAAAATATTAGAGATATCTATATACTAGCAATGGTAAATTTGAAATACTTAGGAAGTTGGAAGAGTAAACCTGGGTTTAGGAAGGATCCTTGGCTATTGTTCCAACCACCATAACACACAGAAGGAGAGGGGCTTCTCCCTGTGGAGTCCGATTCGGACTCTGGGAGTGATCTGCGGTCGGGGAAGGGGTGGATCAGCGGTCGGTTGGCTGGCGGCACCTACTACAACGACAGGGAAAGGCGGGCGGACGGAAGACAGGGTCGGCGGGGAGCTGTTGGTACCGTTTGGAGGGCAACCACAGGATCTGCTGGCAACGGCGGGATTGGGGAAAGGAGGGGTCGGGGACGCTCAACGGACGGCCACCCTAGGGTTTCACACATTTAGGAAGGGGAAGATTAAGTTTCACACTCTAACCTCACTATAGATTGTAAGGAATTTTTTTTCTCTCACAATATTTCATTCATTATTTGATGTTCCAATAAGAATAGAGCATGTCTACATGTAGGCATACACGAAAATAATCAATTCACCTAGAGGCAATATGGGACTAAAAATGCAAATAACAGAAATAAATTTTCCACAAACAATGTGCGACTAAAAATAAGTAAACGTAAGCTAAATATCAAATCAACAACACAGGAGCAACGTCGGGCCCTGTCCGAGACGATTCCTGCGCCTGTACACCCGTCGAAAATCTCGTACGTATGATGCAACGTCCTCATCATTCTCCCCGGGTAAGGGAGAGCTCGACTCTGTCGAAGTTTGGGCTCTGCTACTCTCGTAGTACTTCAATGCTTCTGGATCAAGCCCTCTGTAAATCATCTCGGGCCAGCCAAGTGTCCTCAGACCCAGGACGACCTCTCCAACGGACCAAACATCTGCGAATACCACCGCTACTAGTAGAAATAATATGATCATCAATAATATTTTCAATATTATGTGATGTGGTGGGTTGTATTTCTAGTAGTGGAGGTAAAGAAGGTCCCTCAAGATAAAGCTCAGGGGGTAAGGTCATCAACCAGTGGTTTGTCTGGATTAAAATCTGGGTCTTAATATCCAACTATGTCCTCAATATTAAATATAGAACTAACATTAAACCCTTCTAGAAGCGTCGAGGGCAAAAACATTATTAGTAATTTTCTCTGTAATTTTAAACAAACCTGCACTTCGTGCACGCAATTTTTTGATAGTTCCCTCCAAGAACCACTCCGAACAAATTCGGACCATTACATAATTACCAAATTTGAAATTTTTGGACTAATTTTTAAGTCGGCACATAATTTATAGTTGACATTATTCTGTTCAATTCACTTGATGATTTCTTTATGCAAATCATAGATGCGTACAGATGCTGACTAAGATACTCTATGAGATACAGACATAGGAATGGGATCTATAAGTTGTCTAGGTTTGTAACCATAAACTATTTCAAATGGACGGACACTGGTAGACCTATTGATAGAGTTACTATAAAGGAATGCAACGATGGACAAATGGAGGTCCCAATTTCCTATATACTTACAACCTAACATTATCAATAGATTTACTGAACTTCTATTAACGACTTCAGTTTGACCATCGGTCTGGGGTGAAAAGTTGTGAAAAAGTGTAATTTTGTTTTTATTTTGTACCAAAGGGCCTTCCCAAAGTAACTCGTAAACTTAACGTTCTTATCTGACACGATACTTTTGGGTAAGCCATGTAATCGAACAACCCAATAAAGGTAAAGCATGACAATTCGGAAAGCATTGCTGGTTTTGGAACAAGGTATAAAATGTCATTTTAGAAAATCTGTCCATAACCACAAAAATAAAACCATGCTTTCTAACGGCCTTGGGAAGGCCTAACACAAAGTCCATGCTAATATCTTGCCAAGGACGATATCACGCCCCGATCCCGCAGAGTCCTTTCGTCCTCACTTCGGACTCTTTGAGACCGATCGTCCTCGCTAAGGCGTGATGCCGTGCAAGCCTAAGTTGCGCTTGCACAAAGCCAAAACCTGAAGCAAGACAAGATTGACAATACGCAGCGGAACATATTACAGATAATTAAAGCAGCAGCGGACATATTTCAGAATACATGCATTGAACACAACGGTAACAAAAAAACAATTCTCTTTATTGATATTTTTTGAACAGATTACAAGCTCTCGGTTCTCTCTGATACAATGTTACCTTCTCTCAGAACTTTACATATTACAATGATCCCGTTTCCAAAAATTTCATCCCTTTATATACAAAACCAACTCTTACAATAGATATCTCTTGGCATCTCTTCTTATTTCTGGCTCCTGAGGATAAGACTCGGACTATCGCTTTGGACTATCCTTCCCGATGCATATTGCACCTGCATGCAGACTGATGGCGGGTCAGTATATCAGCATACTGGTGATTGTGAACAAAGAACTACATTTGTCTGAAACGATCACTGTTCATTTAGTGAGAAAACATTTCTTGTGATGTGATCTTGCTACTTTTTACCTATGTTCATTTCATGCATACAGAGTCAGTTTACATCTCTTTTGAAAACATCTTTGAAAAGCCACAGTTCATTTTTTTACATATCATTTCAAGCATACAAGGGACTATTCATTTCTGTGGAGTGCGCAGCGTGTTTCATGAGCATATTCATTTTTTTGTTCAAGCAACTCTTAGGAACATTTATAAGCACGATGTCATAACTTTTCTTTAGTGGAACATAGCATTTCTTTGCAATGGATTGATCTCTGCAAGCAATTCATGTAGAAACTCAAGCAATACATATGTATCACTTTTTCAGTGATTCTTACCATAGCCGACCGTCCATCCATGCACAAGACAAGGATTAGCATAAACATAATTAACCAACGTTCTCATTTCCTGTTCGTCTCTGCATCGTTAGCTTTTAGCATTCTTATTATAGACACATGCAGACTCGATTGACAGCTGTGACATATAGGTTCAGCTCTGCACCAATCAACATCTATCTATATGATGGTCCATGGGTATTCCCATTATTAGCCGCTGTGACACTTGGGTTCAGCTCGTCGCTAGTGGACATTGATGCAACACCCGAGGTTTCTTGTACCTCTAGGTGTCTAGACAATCTCTCCTAGGCCGATCGGCTCCCAGTGCCCTGAAAACCGTCGAGAGATCTAATGACCTAGTATACAAGTTGTCAGAGACCAATGCATGAATACAACATCTAGCAGATAAACCCTTTAAGGGGCAATGATTCATCTTTCTCTATATCAATCTTTGTAACAACAGAGCTATGACTCTGCCTTCTCTCTTTGTAACAACAGAACTATGATTCTGCCTTCTTTCTTTGTAACAACAGAGCTATGACTCTGCCTTCTTTCTTTTCTGTGATCTCAGAGTCGAAGCTCCTACATAATTCTTTTCCTTTGCACCATATACCAGTCCGTCTGTACATGTCTAGCATTCAGAGCATATTTGAAGAACAAGCAATTATTCATTTCTTTGAAACATGATAGCAGTTCTGTTCAGATTAAGCATAAACGTTGTTTCTTTGCAAGCATATGAATTCAGAACATGTGAGCAATCTCTTTTTCTCTTCTTATTAAACATGGCAATAGTTCTCTCTTTTGAGACAATATCTCTAACTTTTTAACATGGCAGGCATCTCGTTTGATTTAACATAGCAAATATTCATTTTTTTTATCAGTCAACAATCTTACTTTAGCATACAGGCATCAGTTCGTTTCTTATTAGCAGGCAACAATTCTTCTTAGCATACAAGTTATCTCTTTTCTTGTTCTTAGCATGGCAACATGTGAATTCTCTTCTATGCAGTTAATAACGGTTTTTTTTTTATAACGGTCCAGTAGTGTTATTGATATATCGGTGATATATCGGTTTTATAACGGTAAATATCGGTTTACATTTTTAACAATTTATATATATAAAAACATGAAACAACACATTAATAGTTAGCTATCATAAAATATGCAATAACAATAAGGGCCCAATTCATACCAAAAGGTCCAAAACTAACATTACAATATAAAAGTACCCACTTCAAGAGTTGAATCAAAAAGAGCCCAATTCAAGTTTCAAGTTTTCAACATCTAGACTAATAATCTTCATTAGCTTCAACTTCAACTTCATTGGCCTCATTCTCACAATCACCATCTTCATCACTTTCTTCCCTAGTTTCATCTTCATCTTCTTCACCCTCATCGTCGTGAACAAGTGAGAGTGGATCCGTAACACCTCGTGACCTTGTGCTTCTTGTGCTTGGTCCTTCAATGTCATCGGCACCCATTGAAGCACGAACTTGCTCCCAAGTTAAATCATCACCTACCCTCACAAACTCTGCAAGCTCTGTTTCGGTTGGAGTAATCCAATCATCATTCTCTTCAACATCTCTCAAAATAATAGGATCAAAAGTTTTGGCTTTGTTCTTTCCCTCCAAGAATCGTCTCTCCAACTTCATGTTATATTGAATGTAAACAAGATCATTCAATTTTGCTTGCAAAAGGCAATTCCTCTTCTTCGTATGCAACTGAAATTATCAAATTAGCATACATATTATTTGTAACTAGCTAGCTTGAATTTAAAAAAAAGCAAATAAAGAAAGAAAGAAAGTTGCATACGTTGTCAAATGCACTCCAATTTCGCTCACAAGGCGAAGCACTACATGTTTGGCTTAAGACCCTCCTTGCAAAGCTTTGTAGTTCCGGGGTACCATTGCCATGACTTATCCACCATTCATCTATATTGAGTATTCTCCTCACATCAATAAGAATTAAGAGAGATGTAATGTAAAATACAAATGGAATAGTTAATTGGCAAGGAAAGAAACTTACATGGTGATATAGTTTCTCTTGTTCTTATAGCTAGAGTAGTTCCAAAATCTCCCAATGCCTCTCTATATTCCGACAATTGCGATAAGATTTTAGTACTCTCAACCAAATCTGGCACAAGCCTCATCAAAGCTTCATTAAGCATTCTCCTAGTGTGATTAAGCTCTGATGTTGAATGCTTATAAAATATGGCTGGGTTAAGATAATATCCAGCTGCATTTAAAAAAATAATCCAATGTTGGCAAGTAACTATATGAATATAGTAACATTCATGTGCATATAAATATCGAAAAAACATATATTAAAATATACCTGCATGCAAAGGGTGTTCTAGTTGTTCAACCCATCTCCTTTTAACAATCGCCATGGCCTTGATTAGCACTGCAGGCTCATCAGCAAGGTTCTTATCAAGCTGGAGTTGTGCTCTATCCATAGCATCATATATATAGCCTATGCAAGGTTGTTCTTCCCTGTCCACCAATCTCAAGACATCTACTAAGGGAGCCAACACTTTACAAGCCAACTCCACATTTTTCCAAAATGACTCTTTTGCAATAATTCTTGCAATCTTCTTTCCATCCTCTCTCTTTGAAAATGAACTGCGAACCCATCTAGAAGAAACGAATAATTGTTGCAAGTATTGTCGGTTCTTCCATATGCTCTCCAATGTATAGAAAGAGGTTGCAAACCTAGTTACACAAGGCCTATGCAACTCGCTACCCGCTCAACTTTCGCATCATGTTTAAAACCATCAAATGGTTATAAATATAAACCACCACCTTCCTGGCTTGAGACAACACATTCTTAACCTTGTCGATATCACTACCAATATCTTGCAAAATTAAATTGATGCAATGTGCAGCACAAGGGGTCCAATACATCTTTGGATGTTGTAGCTCCAATTTCCTTCCCGCGGCCTTAAAGTTAGAACCATTGTCCGTGATAAACTACATACACAAAAAGAAAATTGATTACAAATTAGGAAAACATAATGTACATAAATAACTAATAAGTCACATATTTATTACATTAACATGTTTACCTGGACAATGTTTTCCTCTCCCACATCCGCGATCACCTCATTAATCAATCCAACAATGTAGTCTGCATCATGAATTTGGTCTGAAGCATCAACAGATTTTAAGAAAATCGTTCCTTGTGGACAATTAACTAAAAAGTTAATCAAAGAACGGCCCTTTGTATCTGTCCAAAAATCTGACATGATGGAGCATCCATACTCCTTCCATTTGGGCCTAAAGGAATCAACAAAAGTCTTTGTCTCCTTCAGAACATCTTGAAGGAGAGTAACACGCACATTGTGATAGGACGGCGCAGGCATAGCTCTTCCATACTCTCCAACGCAATATATAAAGCGTTGAAATCTAGGATTACGCACAACATTAAAGGGTATACCGCACTCGTATGAAAATTTAGCCCACTCCATCCAAGCCTCCATCTTCAACTTCTTCTTGATTGGATTGCTAGCATCCAATGTCGTTTGTTGCATTTTTCCGACATTAGGTTTGTAGATTACATCCATTGGACCTCTTATATTACTACTTTCCTTCCTCTTTTTGCTTGATGATGTAGCAACACTAGCATGTGTTGGTTGAATATCGTCACCGGCATCCTCTTCTTCCTCGTCCTCATTTAAGCTTGGTCGGCTTAAAATATTGTTGACTCTATTTTTCTCAAGTCTTTTCTTCACCGCTTCATCCATTGCCTTTTGTACTTCCTTTTGCACAAGCATAGGAGCCTTATCACATCCCCTTGTTTGTCCCCTTTGATTAACAATGTGTTGTTTGAATCTTGATATCCCACCCGGTATTACTCTTTGGCAAAAACTGCACGTAATTTGACCTTTTTTGGTGGGATCCATAACCGTTCCATAGCGATACCCAATATCAGTCGAATTGATCTTAACCGGAGCTATCTCATTGGAAGCACCACCAGTTCCATCCTCATTTGAAGTTCTTGAAGACATTTCTGAAATAAGGAATTAAAAATTTAACCCATCCTTTTTTTTTTTGATGAACAGGAATATAAAGGAACGGCAGCAGCAATACGCAGGGGAAAAAACAACATTTTCGATCAGCTAACAGCAAAAAAAAAAAAAAAAAAAAAAAACAGCAGCAAAAAAAAATCGTCCAACAGCATGGCCCAAACAAGCCAGCAGCATCTTCTAGCATTTTCGAGCAGGTTAAAAAAAAAAAAAAGCCAGCAGCACCATTTTCGAGCAGCTAAAAAAAAAAAAAAAAAAAGCAGCAGCACCCTTCGGACAGGAACAAAAAACCCTTCGAAGAAAGACTCGAACAGGAAGAAGAAAAAGAAGAAGCAGCTTCGAGCAGCTTCAGCAGCATGGCCCAAAAAAAATTGTTCGAACAGGAAGAAGAAGAGAAGCTTCGAGCTTTCGAAAAAAAAAAAAAGAAAGAAGAAGCAGCAGCGACTTCTTCAGCAGCAGCAGAAGAAGAAGAAGAAGAAGAAGCACCATCAGGAAGAAGAAAAGCTTCGGAAAAAAAAAAGCTTCGAAAGGAACAGGAACTTGAAGAAGAAGAAGAAGAACTTACTTGAAGAAGAAGAAGAAGAAGCACCAGCAGCAGGTTCCTTTCCTCTTTCCTTTCCTCTTTCCTTTCCTTTCCTCTTTTCTTTCCTTTCCTTTCCCAAGCAGCCGTCTTTTGCTCTCTTTTTTTTCTCTCTCTCTTCAGTAACCTACAGACAAAGGAAAGGAGAAGTGAGTTTTTTCAAAAAAAAAAAAAAAAAAAAACCCAGACAGTGAGAAATCGGTTTTATTTATAACCGATATATCGGTAAAAATCGGTCGTATCGGCCGATTTTATCGGAACCGATATTTAACCGTTTTTTTCCAAAAAAAAAATCGGTCTCCAACCGATACCGATATAAATCGGTTTTATAACCGATTTAAATCGGTTTTTCACTGCATAGATTCTCTTATAAGCATACTCAATGATTTACTGTCTTGTTATTAACAATAGCATTCAATCGAAAACTCAGATTCTTATTAGGCGTAAGCGAATCAGCAAATGAGACTTCGTCCACTCATCCAGATCAATCGTCTTCTGTTGCAGATCAGCAATCCGATCTTTCTGTCTATCTAGTGCCTTCGCGGAGCGGGACACTACAGACGATATGGTATAGGTAATGGCGTGTAAAGACCGATGTTTTGTTTCCATTGCTTTGCTAGCTGGCAAGTGTAACAGCAACCAACAAGCCTAACATCTCGCTTAATGCTTGGCCAAAAGAATCGACGTTCTACAGCCAAAAGAATCCTGCAAAAAAATCCCTTAAGGATACTAGGGATGCACAACTTACGACACTTGAACAAATACCCATCCTAGATAAGGAAATCATTAACTTCATACATGTTGCCATTGCTCAATAAGATAAATATATCATCAAAATCGGAGCATGACGCGTACTCTCCTTTAATTCGTTCAAATCCAACTATTTCAGCGCTCATTTCAGAAAGAAGAAACAATAGATGATTGAGTGGATTAATAGCCTCATTTTCAACTCTCGCTTTATGTCGAATGGTGTAAGTATAATCCTGCAGAAACTCTACCATCTCCCATGCCTAGCATTTAATTGATATACCTAAGGGCTTCATGGCCTGAAAAGATGATGAATTCTTGTGAAAGCAAGTAAAGCCACCAATAGCGAAGGGCTTGTACTATCTCGTAAAATTTCTTGTCGTAGGTAGAATAACGATGTCGAGCATCATTCAGTTTCTCACTGAAGTAGGCAATTGGGTGATTTTTTTGGAATATAATTACACCGATACCAATGCTCGACACATTACAGGTAGCTTCAAACGTCTTCGAAAAATCAAGAAGGCACATGACAGGAGAATCTACCATCTTTATCTTAATCTTCTTAAAAGCTCTAGCAGCGCTTTGGTCCACTTAAATTCATCTCCTTTCAAGCATTCAATCATAAGCAGTGTTCTAAAAATCGGCCTAGGCAGCGGTCCTAGGCGGTTTCGGTCCTAGGCGCTGCTAGAGCTTTTAAGGCCCCTATTTGGCCAATTTTTTTGAAAAATTTCAAATATATATATATATATATATATATTTGAAACAAAATTATATACTTACCTGTCGCCGTCACTGTCGCCGCCGTAGTCGCCGGTGGTGGCTGTTGCTGCTGCTGTTGTTGCTGCTGGTGGTGGTGGTAGTGGTGGTGGTGGTGAGAGGGGAGGAGGAGAGGAGAGAGGAGGGGAGGAGGAGAGGGGAGCGGAGGGGAGGGGAGATGAGGAGTGGGGCTGCTGTCTCTCTCCTCTCCCCCTTTTAATTATTTGTTTTCAAAAGTAAAAAAAAAATTGAATTTTTTTTGAACGTTTCTAGGATTTGAAGGATAGTTGAGGTTTGGGTTCAAATCCTAGAAACGTTCAAAAAAAAATTGAATTTTGTTTTTTGAACGTTTCTAGGATTTGAACCCAAACCTCAACTATCCTTATTTGAACTTAAGCATAGCTATGCTAGCCATAACAACTCATAAGACTTTGTGCCTTTATGTTACATATATGTTATATATAGGCATATATATACATGAGCAAAAAAATAAAACAAAACGGCGCCTAGGCGCCCTAGGCGCTAGTCGGCCCTCCGGCGCACCGACTTCGCCTAGCGGTTTTTAGAACATTGATCATAAGGGCCATAATGGTACTTAAACACTTAATCTGCAAAAAATGTGGCAAGTCCATAAAAACTTCTCGCATCTCGTATGCTATTGGGTTTAGGTCATTCCTCGATTGTTTTAATTGTCTCGGGATCAGCAGAGACTCCTTCAGAAGATACCATAAATCCCAAGAAGATTACTTTGTGGGAAAGGTTCACTTATTTGGATTAACATACAATTGCTCCTTTCTCAAGACAGAACAATCTTGGCGTAGACAGTGTTCAAAAAAGCGGACTTAGGCGGCGCCCATGGCCCGCTTAGGTTTTCGCCGGAATCGGTCTTTGGTCGGATCAAGTAGAAAAGCGAGTTTAGGCGTCCGCCTAGGCGGCCCTTGTCACGTCCCGCTCATGTAGGAGCGATCGTCCTCGCTAAGGCGTGATGCCGCACGAGCCTAGATTGCGCTCGTGCAAGGCGGGTTCCATAACGGCCGATTTCAGCGGCTGCGACGGGGTCGTCGCACAGAAGTCCCAAGCAGAGACATTGAATGATAGCAGCGGAAAGTAGAACCAAACACAAGTTATACAAAGAAGCTCTTTATTGATATTGAAACAAAGGTTACATTGGGACGCAAGGCCAAGATTACAATTCTCTCAAGCTCACTCAATCTTACATTACAAGTCACTCACCTCTCTCTCATCTCTCAATACAAGTCTTGACCCCAGCGGAAGCTTCGGAAGGCGATGTCCATACATTATGTCCCGTATAAGTCTTTACTCCATGCGGCCGCGCGCTTCGAATCACCAAGGAACTCCGTGCCTCGACGCATCCAAGCGAGCTCCGCGCCACGAACTTCTACATGTGCCTGCACATGTAAACTATGTGAGTGTCAGTACTCAACTGTACTGGTGGAATGAGCTCCTCGCCCACCCATACAAAACCAACACGTTTACTTTACTTTGTGCAACATAATCCCCTTTTGTATTGTCTTTCTACTCTTGCCTTATGATCAGTTTTATGACCGACGCCTTGCCTATTTGTCTTTAGACCATCCCGTGCTTGCAACAACGATGTCGACTCAAACAACGTTAACCTATCAAGTCGTGCTTGCCTTTCGGCCAAAATCAGAGACGCAACTACGCGATGAGGCTCCATTTCCGTGAGACCGTGCTACAAACCCGTGCTGAGGCCGTGCCTCGCAACTCAATGAGACTCGATCATATCGCCGCCTCGCGGCCCTTGCTACTTTGATCACCAATTGACCCATCCAACTTGTGAACTAAGGGTTACTCGACCAACTTGCCTTGCGGCGGTTTCCTGACTTAAACTCAAACAACTCAACCATAACCATGCAACATATATGCCGACAACATAAGACTCGACGCCACATCTCGTGCCGAAGCACGGTGTCTTCGTTGCAGCCAAATCTTAGGCCCAACAGTTTGTGTTCCAACTATACACACACATTCAACCCAACTTCCTTAATATACTACACTCAATACTCGACTCAATCCAAAGGCATACACGCGGATCGCCGCCCATGCCGACTCATCTATATGAACTAGTCACTAGGGCCCAGCCCTATAATGGACTCCTTTTGAGCTTTTGATTAGACGGACGCTCCTTGTCAGCGCGAGTAGCTAGCTCCGCTGCAAGTCCCCGCCTAACCCGTGCTGTCATCCAGCACAGCTACGAATGTCTCCATCGCAACGGTTCCCCTGGGCCGCCGGGGTCGCCGTTGGAGAAACAGATTTATTTTACCTTGTACAAGTTGTCCAATGACCATGCAAGACTCGACTCAAACTGACGTCTCACACAGTCAAAGCTACTTCTAGTGTTACCATCTCTTTCAGGGCTATTCTACACATCTCACATCTGAGATCTTGCCTCGACGACCCGTAGTCGCGAGCATTCTTCTTCTTTTTTTGCCTCAACGACCCAGTCGTGAGCATTCCTTTCTTTCTTTCTTGCCCTATCATTTCACTCAACTCAAGAACAGCTATTTGCAACACTTTCCAAACTCAATGAATCAACCGTGACCCGTGCCTTAAAACTCTAGGACCGTGCCATCGTGTCTCAAACCGACTTCCGATCTACGCGACGCTATCGCCCAAGTCATACTTCATATGATGGGCCTTGGGATCGTGGGACTATTTAACTTGACAACCGCAGAAAGAGCGGGACAGCACTAGAAATGACTTAGGTCGATCGGCGTAACTTTGCCTAACTTAATCGAGCCTATAACTTGACTCAAGGGACGAGCAAAGGCTATGCCAAGCCTTGCATTATGGAAACGTGCATGCTTTGTCGAACATTTACGCGGGCAACACCTATGACTTAGGCCAACTCAAGTGTCGGGACAATTCGACGGGACCGTGCATGCTTCAACAAGCATTCACGCAGGCGACGCCTATGACTTAGGCTATTTCATAACTTTGTGTCGAAGACCAACTTTCCTTCTCCCAAGCCACGGGACGAAGGACCGAGTGTCATTTTCAAAGCACGCCGTGCACCAACTCTAAGCCGACCGTGGGACGTTTTCCATGTTCTAACTCATTTCGACCCGTCAGGATTATTCCCTTAGCTATGTGGATTCATCTCTTTTATTTTTAAGCCTACTTGTGCAAGTTGAAAACACGATTTATTATGTGATGGAAAAGATGAGGCAAGTTCACCGAAACTACCCCACCTGAGCGAGCGGTCGTCTCGACCGAGCGATGTCTTCCAGCAGCCGTTGCAAGGCTAAGTCCGAACGCCGTCGGCGTTCCGATTCCTCCGATTGACTGAGCGGGACGGGGCACTACATCATACACCACTCAGAAAAAGTTTCGTCCTCGAAACTAACTGAGTACTTACTCATTGACTTTATCACTCGACATTCAACGACTCTCGCACACATTTCTCCTAGGCATTTCTCAAATCCGAGCCACGCTCGTGCTACCCTCAATCCTTTCTTCAAAAATCACGATCTCAAAATCCTCGACACTTCCCCGTTCCTCAAGTCTCACTTGATTCAACGTATCACTTAGTATGGATCGTGCACATATCTTAGGCGTCCCCAAAATACATGCATTTCAACCAAGCCTCGTGATAGCGAATCCCGCCATCACCACTCGAGTCGGATCGTGCACGCATTCAAGCGTCCTTGATATACATGCATGTTAACCGAGCCTCATGAGTGGTGCCTTCACCATTCCTATCGCTCCGCACCGGAACGTCTGCCTAACCGCTAGGCTATGTCTTTCCGTCAGTATTGTAATCATAGTTCCCAAACAACAATATCAACACTGACCCCATCCTAAGGTCAAACCAAATCGATGGTACGGGGTTTTCTACCCAAGCTCGCATCACTCCGATTTCTAAACATCGAGCATCGATTCCCTATGCACATGCCAACATTCGTCGCACGGAGTCTGAGTCACACGTTCGACATAATCTTCCTATCATCCCTTCCAAGTCAAGCACGCTACGATACAATCCATCGCTAAACCATAATTCACATTTCATACTTCCGAAGTAATCTATTCCAATTCACGTAATCGATCACAAGGTCGTCCGACTTAACAATGCGTTGCGCCTCGATCTCACGCGAGTCAGATTATCCACGGTGGGCATGAATCACCATGCAAGCTCCCGCGAGATAATCATTCTCATCGGGACGTAACCCTTGTTTTGTGTCCAGACTAATTCATTCTCGATGCGCGGATTGGACCTACTCAATCCTCAAGTTTCATTCATTCATCAATCGCAAGTACTCGCATCTTCGAATTTTCCTTCGCATCAAGCCAACAAGTCGAGACAATCAAAGTTGTCGCGTCCTGATTTTCTAAGTTCGATCATTCCCGCGACATGAATCACCATGTCAGCGCTCACGCGGAACGATCGCCCCAAATCCGACGCGACGCATGTGCGAGGCTAGAGTTGTGCTCGCACAAGACAAGATCGTCGACGTTGTGGCTATCAACGTAACCATCAAGACATGATCATTTTCATCCAACATTCATCTCGATCAAAATCCTATGTATCGCATCCAACCGAACGATAACACTTGCACGATCGTCCTTCGCCGAGTCGGAGTACTCCCAAGTTATCGCATATCGATCTTTGATACGCCTCAATACCATCGATGATATGCGTAACCTGACGATCTTCCTTTACAACCAATTTTGAGTCATGCGGATGATGCTATCGTCCGACTGGATAATCTCTTCGACGTTCAACTCAAGTTCGATCATTATCCTTCGATTCATTTACAATATTAATTTCCTCGAACCAAACTCACGTATCGTTCATCCGTTTATCTTAAGTCATCGACCAACATATTTCGTCAATTCGCATCATTCCTTTATCAATCGATCGACATTCCTGAGGCTATAGCATACACCACTCAGGGATGAAGTCATTCAACAAATCCTCAACTTATTATTCGAATCAAAATCGACTTCTTCAAATTTTCGTTCGAACCATTCCTCAAATTCCAAGCACGCTCATCTATATCGCATCAACGTTATCGTCGCTCGATAGTACCCCTATCGATAGCCATCTCACTTTACTCAATCGAGTTCAACTCATTCTCGTCCGACACAATTCAATTTCCGCACTCGACTTTTCTAAGGTCGACGCAACTTTGGTGTATATGCCCAGCCCGACTTAGCCAACCGTGCTTACGCAAACCATCTTTTGTTTTGTTGTCAAAAATTGTTCTCCTACGTTTTGCAAAATAGATAGACTTATTGTATGGACATCCCGTGGGACAATTGAGAGAGAGCGCACCAACGATATCAACTTGCGGAAGCAATTTCAGAGTTTGCGGAAACAACGAGTTAAAGAATTCAATCGATAGTCCAAGGACGTAAAGCCGTGCTCTGATACCATTATGTCACGCCCCGCTCCCGTAGGAGCGATCGTCCTCGCTAAGGCGTGATGCCGCACGAGCCTAGATTGCGCTCGTGCAAGGCGGGTTCCATAACGGTCCGATTTCAGCGGCTGCGACGGGGTCGTCGCACAGAAAGTCCCAAGCAGAGACATTGAATGATAGCAGCGGAAAGTAGAACCAAACACAAGTTATACAAAGAAGCTCTTTATTGATATTGAAACAAAGGTTACATTGGAGCGCAAGGCCAAGATTACAATTCTCTCAAGCTCACTCAATCTTACATTACAAGTCACTCAGCTCCCTTTCATCTCTCAATACAAGTCTTGACCCCAGCGGAAGCTTCGGAAGGCGATGTCCATACATTATGTCCCGTATAAGTCTTTACTCCATGCGGCCGCGCGCTTCGAATCGCCAAGGAACTCCGTGCCTCGACGCATCCAAGCGAGCTCCGCGCCACGAGCTTCTACCTGTGCCTGCACATGTAAACTATGTGGGTGTCAGTACTCAACTGTACTGGTGGAATGAGCTCCTCGCCCACCCATACAAAACCAACACATTTACTTTACTTTGTGCAACATAGTCCCCTTTTGTATTGTCTTTCTACTCTTGCCTTAAGATCAGTTTTATGACCGACGCCTTGCCTATTTGTGTCTTTAGACCATCCCGTGCTTGCAACAACGATGTCGACTCAAACAACGTTAACCTATCAAGTCGTGCTTGCCTTTCGGCCAAAATCAGAGACGCAACTACGCTATGAGGCTCCATTTCCGTGAGACCGTGCTACAAACCCTTGTTGAGGCCGTGCCTCGCAACTCAATGAGACTCGATCATATCGCCGCCTCGCGGCCCTTGCTACTTTGATCACCAATTGACCCATCCAACTTGTGAACTAAGGGTTACTCGACCAACTTGCCTTGCGGCGGTTTCCTGACTTAAACTCAAACAACTCAACCATAACCATGCAACTTATATGCCGACAACATAAGACTCGACGCCACATCTCGTGCCGAAGCACGGTATCTTCGTTGCAGCCAAATCTTAGGCCCAACAGTTTGTGTTCCAACTGTACACACACATTCAACCCAACTTCCTTGATATACTACACTCAATACTCGACTCAATCCAAAGGCATGCACGCGGATCGCCGTCCATGCCGACTCATCTATATGAACTAGTCACTAGGGCCCAGCCCTATAATGGACTCCTTTTGAGCTTTTGATTAGACGGACGCTCCTTGTCAGCGCGAGTAGCTAGCTCCGCTGCAAGTCCCCGCCTAACCCGTGCGGTCATCCAGCACAGCTACGAATGTCTCCATCGCAACGTTTCCCCTGGGCCGCCGAGGTCGCCGTTGGAGAAACAGATTTATTTTACCTTGTACAAGTTGTCCAATGACCATGCAAGACTCGACTCAAACTGACGTCTCACACGGTCAAAGCTACTTCTAGTGTTACCATCTCTTTCAGGGCTATTCTACACATCTCACATCTGAGATCTTGCCTCGACGACCCGTAGTCGCGAGCATTCTTCTTCTTTTTTTGCCTCAACGACCCAGTCGTGAGCATCCTTTCTTTCTTTCTTGCCCGATAATTTCACTCAACTCAAGAACAGCTATTTGCAACACTTTCCAAACTCAATGAATCAACCGTGGCCCGTGCCTTAAAACTCTAGGACCGTGCCATCGTGTCTCAAACCGACTTCCGATCTACGCGACGCTATCGCCCAAGTCATACTTCATATGATGGGCCTTGGGATCGTGGGACTATTTAACTTGACAACCGCAGAAAGAGCGGGACAGCACTAGAAATGACTTAGGTCGATCGACGTAACTTTGCCTAACTTAATCGAGCCTATAACTTGACTCAAGGGACGAGCAAAGGCTATGCCAAGCCTTGCATTATGGAAACGTGCATGCTTTGTCGAACATTTACGCGGGCAACGCCTATGACTTAGGCCAACTCAAGTGTCGGGACAATTCGACGGGACCAGTGCATGCTTCAACAAGCATTCACGCAGGCGACGCCTATGACTTAGGCTATTTCATAACTTTGTGTCGAAGACCAACTTTCCTTCTCCCAAGCCACGGGACGAAGGACCGAGTGTCATTTTCAAAGCACGCCGTGCACCAACTCTAAGCCGACCGTGGGACGTTTTCCATGTTCTAACTCATTTCGATCCGTCAGGATTATTCCCTTAGCTATGTGGATTCATCACTTTTATTTTTAAGCCTACTTGTGCAAGTTGAAAACACGATTTATTATGTGATGGAAAAGATGAGGCAAGTTCACCGAAACTACCCCACCTGAGCGAGCGGTCGTCTCGACCAAGCGATGTCTTCCAGCAGCCGTTGCAAGGCTAAGTCCGAACGCCGTCGGCGTTCCGATTCCTCCGATTGACTGAGCGGGACGGGGCACTACATCATACACCACTCAGAAAAAGTTTCGTCCTCGAAACTAACTGAGTACTTACTCATTGACTTTATCACTCGACATTCAACGACTCTCGCACACATTTCTCCTAGGCATTTCTCAAATCCGAGCCACGCTCGTGCTACCCTCAATCCTTTCTTCAAAAATCACGATCTCAAAATCCTCGACACTTCCCCGTTCCTCAAGTCTCACTTGATTCAACGTATCACTTAGTATGGATCGTGCACATATCTTAGGCGTCCCCAAAATACATGCATTTCAACCAAGCCTCGTGATAGCGAATCCCGCCATCACCACTCGAGTCGGATCGTGCACGCATTCAAGCGTCCTTGATATACATGCATGTTAACCGAGCCTCATGAGTGGTGCCTTCACCATTCCTATCGCTCCGCACCGGAACGTCTGCCTAACCGCTAGGCTATGTCTTTCCGTCAGTATTGTAATCATAGTTCCCAAACAACAATATCAACACTGACCCCATCCTAAGGTCAAACCAAATCGATGGTACGGGATTTTCTACCCAAGCTCGCATCACTCCGATTTCTAAACATCGAGCATCGATTCCCTATGCACATGCCAACATTCGTCGCACGGGGTCTGAGTCACACGTTCGACATAATCTTCCTATCATCCCTTCCAAGTCAAGCACGCTACGATACAATCCATCGCTAAACCATAATTCACATTTCATACTTCCGAAGTAATCTATTCCAATTCACGTAATCGATCACAAGGTCGTCCGACTTAACAATGCGTTGCGCCTCGATCTCACGCGAGTCAGATTATCCACGGTGGGCATGAATCACCATGCACGCTCCCGCGAGATAATCATTCTCATCGGGACGTAACCCTTGTTTTGTGTCCAGACTAATTCATTCTCGATGCGCGGATTGGACCTACTCAATCCTCAAGTTTCATTCATTCATCAATCGCAAGTACTCGCATCTTCGAATTTTCCTTCGCATCAAGCCAACAAGTCGAGACAATCAAAGTTGTCGCGTCCTGATTTTCTAAGTTCGATCATTCCCGCGACATGAATCACCATGTCAGCGCTCACGCGGAACGATCGCCCCAAATCCGACGCGACGCATGTGCGAGGCTAGAGTTGTGCTCGCACAAGACAAGATCGTCGACGTTGTGGCTATCAACGTAACCATCAAGACATGATCATTTTCATCCAACATTCATCTCGATCAAAATCCTATGTATCGCATCCAACCGAAGGATAACACTTGCACGATCGTCCTTCGCCGAGTCGGAGTACCCCCAAGTTATCGCATATCGATCTTTGATACGCCTCAATACCATCGATGATATGCGTAACCTGACGATCTTCCTTTACAACCAATTTTGAGTCATGCGGATGATGCTATCGTCCGACTGGATAATCTCTTCGACGTTCAACTCAAGTTCGATCATTATCCTTCGATTCATTTACAATATTAATTTCCTCGAACCAAACTCACGTATCGTTCATCCGTTTATCTTAAGTCATCGACCAACATATTTCGTCAATTCGCATCATTCCTTTATCAATCGATCGACATTCCTGAGGCTATCGCATACACCACTCAGGGATGAAGTCATTCAACAAATCCCTCAACTTATTATTCGAATCAAAATCGACTTCTTCAAATTTTCCGTTCGAACCATTCCTCAAATTCCAAGCACGCTCATCTATATCGCATCAACGTTATCGTCGCTCGATAGTACCCCTATCGATAGCCATCTCACTTTACTCAATCGAGTTCAACTCATTCTCGTCCGACACAATTCAATTTTCGCACTCGACTTTTCTAAGGTCGACGCAACTTTGGTGTATATGCCCAGCCCGACTTAGCCAACCGTGCTTACGCAAACCATCTTTTAGTTTTGTTGTCAAAAATTGTTCTCCTACGTTTTGCAAAATAGATAGACTTATTGTATGGACATCCCGTGGGACAATTGAGAGAGAGCGCACCAACGATATCAACTTGCGGAAGCAATTTCAGAGTTTGCGGAAACAACGAGTTAAAGAATTCAATCGATAGTCCAAGGACGTAAAGCCGTGCTCTGATACCATTATGTCACGTCCCCGCTCCCGTAGGAGCGATCGTCCTCGCTAAGGCGTGATGCCGCACGAGCCTAGATTGCGCTCGTGCAAGGAGGGTTCCATAACGGCCGATTTTCAGCGGCTGCGACGGGGTCGTCGCACAGAAGTCCCAAGCAGAGACATTGAATGATAGCAGCGGAAAGTAGAACCAAACACAAGTTATACAAAGAAGCTCTTTATTGATATTGAAACAAAGGTTACATTGGGGCGCAAGGCCAAGATTACAATTCTCTCAAGCTCACTCAATCTTACATTACAAGTCACTCAGCTCCCTTTCATCTCTCAATACAAGTCTTGACCCCAGCGGAAGCTTCGGAAGGCGATGTCCATACATTATGTCCCGTATAAGTCTTTACTCCATGCGGCCGCGCGCTTCGAATCGCCAAGGAACTCCGTGCCTCGACGCATCCAAGCGAGCTCCGCGCCACGAGCTTCTACCTGTGCCTGCACATGTAAACTATGTGGGTGTCAGTACTCAACTGTACTGGTGGAATGAGCTCCTCGCCCACCCATACAAAACCAACACGTTTACTTTACTTTGTGCAACATAGTCCCCTTTTGTATTGTCTTTCTACTCTTGCCTTAAGATCAGTTTTATGACCGACGCCTTGCCTATTTGTGTCTTTAGACCATCCCGTGCTTGCAACAACGATGTCGACTCAAACAACGTTAACCTATCAAGTCGTGCTTGCCTTTCGGCCAAAATCAGAGACGCAACTACGCGATGAGGCTCCATTTCCGTGAGACCGTGCTACAAACCCTTGTTGAGGCCGTGCATCGCAACTCAATGAGACTCGATCATATCGCCGCCTCGCGGCCCTTGCTACTTTGATCACCAATTGACCCATCCAACTTGTGAACTAAGGGTTACTCGACCAACTTGCCTTGCGGCGGTTTCCTGACTTAAACTCAAACAACTCAACCATAACCATGCAACTTATATGCCGACAACATAAGACTCGACGCCACATCTCGTGCCGAAGCACGGTGTCTTCGTTGCAGCCAAATCTTAGGCCCAACAGTTTGTGTTCCAACTGTACACACACATTCAACCCAACTTCCTTGATATACTACACTCAATACTCGACTCAATCCAAAGGCATACACGCGGATCGCCGCCCATGCCGACTCATCTATATGAACTAGTCACTAGGGCCCAGCCCTATAATGGACTCCTTTTGAGCTTTTGATTAGACGGACGCTCCTTGTCAGCGCGAGTAGCTAGCTCCGCTGCAAGTCCCCGCCTAACCCGTTCGGTCATCCAGCACAGCTACGAATGTCTCCATCGCAACGGTTTCCCTGGGCCGCCGGGGTCGCCGTTGGAGAAACAGATTTATTTTACCTTGTACAAGTTGTCCAATGACCATGCAAGACTCGACTCAAACTGACGTCTCACACGGTCAAAGCTACTTCTAGTGTTACCATCTCTTTCAGGGCTATTCTACACATCTCACATCTGAGATCTTGCCTCGACGACCCGTAGTCGCGAGCATTCTTCTTCTTTTTTGCCTCAACGACCCAGTCGTGAGCATCCCTTCTTTCTTTCTTGTCCTATCATTTCACTCAACTCAAGAACAGCTATTTGCAACACTTTCCAAACTCAATGAATCAACCGTGGCCCGTGCCTTAAAACTCTAGGACCGTGCCATCGTGTCTCAAACCGACTTCCGATCTACGCGACGCTATCGTCCAAGTCATACTTCATATGATGGGCCTTGGGATCGTGGGACTATTTAACTTGACAACCGCAGAAAGAGCGGGACAGCACTAGAAATGACTTAGGTCGATCGGCGTAACTTTGCCTAACTTAATCGAGCCTATAACTTGACTCAAGGGACGAGCAAAGGCTATGCCAAACCTTGCATATGGAAACGTGCATGCTTTGTCGAGCATTTACGCGAGCAACGCCTATGACTTAGGCCAACTCAAGTGTCGGGACAATTCGACGGGACCGTGCATGCTTCAACAAGCATTCACGCAGGCGACGCCTATGACTTAGGCTATTTCATAACTTTGTGTCGAAGACCAACTTTCCTTTTCCCAAGCCACGGGACGAAGGACCGAGTGTCATTTTCAAAGCACGCCGTGCACCAACTCTAAGCCGACCGTGGGACGTTTTCCATGTTCTAACTCATTTCGATCCGTCGGAATTATTCCCTTAGCTATGTGGATTCATCTCTTTTATTATTAAGCCTACTTGTGCAAGTTGAAAACACGATTTATTATGTGATGGCAAAGATGAGGCAAGTTCACCGAAACTACCCCACCTGAGCGAGCGGTCGCCTCGACCGAGCGATGTCTTCCAGCAGCCGTTGCAAGGCTAAGTCCGAACGTCGTCGGCGTTCCGATTCCTCCGATTGACTGAGCGGGACGGGGCACTATAGCCCTAGGCGGTGAGGCGGACGCCTAGACGCGGGCGCTCGACGGAGATGCGGCCGCCCAGGCATGTATTTCTTAAAAAAAAATCATGCTGCCCTACCTCAAGAGCCGACAGCAGAAGAGCGACCGCGGTGAGCAGCAGCCGACTGCGGTGAGCAGCTTCTTCTTCTTCTTCTTCTTCTTCTTAGCCTTCTTCTTCTTCTTCTTCTTAGCCTTCTTCTTTGCCTTCCTCTTCTTCTGAGTCTTCTTTTGCTGCTGCTGTTTTTTTTTCAGTTTTGAGTAGTAAAGTGACTGAGCACTGCTCAGTAATAACATCACTTGGGGCCTTGGGCAGAGTCAAAACCTTGGGCAGTGTGAGCACATAACTGACCACTTTTTTTGTGTTCTTCTTATTCAATACTTGAGCTGTGACCCACTTTTGACCGCCAGCTAAGGACCGCCAGCTAAGAAAAGTGGATCTATGTTGTGGTCATTGTCACTTTTTTTATATGTAAACACAGTAATACACTTTTTTTATATGTAACACACAGTGGATTTTAAATATATAAACATAAATTAAGTAATAGAAACATAATTAATATATAAACAGTGGATTTTATATAATATATTTTTGGTTATGTGAAACTGGAAAAAAATGGGATATAATTTTCACGTAGCATATTTTTTATTTCTAGATTTTTTTTTCGACGACTGCCTAGAATTGGGCAGCCGCCTAGGCGGCCTAGGCGCTAGGCAGTGGGTGGTCGTCCGCCTAGCACCTTTTACAACCTTGGGCGTAGATGGTCCAAATAATATATTGCTCACAAGGTCGACTATAAATGAGGATGTCATCAAAGTATACAACCATAAATTATCCTATGAATGGTCGTAAAACTTGTGTCATCACTCACATAAATGTACTCTGAGCATTACTCAACCCGAAGGACATGACCATCCACGTGTACAATCCATCCTTCGTCTTGAAGGAAGTTTTCCATTCATTATCCAGCCGGATGTGAATTTGATGATAGCCACTCTTGATATCAATCTTAGAGAAGATTGTGGCTTCAGTCATCATGTCTAGCATATCATCTAATCGAGCGATCGAAAATCGATACTTATCAGTAATCTTACTGATGGCATAACTATCTAAACACATGCGCCAAGTACCATCCTTCTTGGGTGTCAATAAAACAAGTATTGCGCAAAGACTCAAACCCTTTCAAACAAATCATTTCCTAAGCAACTAGTCAACTTAATTTTTTTAGTTCCGCATAATTATTCGGGTTCATTCGATAGTGTGGCAAGTTGGACAAACTTGCTCCTGATAAGGTCAATTGTGTGTTGAATGTTACGCATTGGGGGTAAGTTATCGGGAAAGTCTTCAGGAAAGATATTAGAAAAGTCCTATATTACAAGAAGGATCTCACTAGGAGTCAAACTGGTGGATTCTTTAGAGATTTGACGGGCAACGAGGATAAAGATGTAACTTCCTATAGTAAGCTCACGAGTCACTTCCTTTGCACCAATTAAATTCAACCTCTTGGGTTGCTTATTTGGAACGGGTTGTGGATAATTAGTTTTCGGTTGTACATGGTAAATCTTGATTTTCTTTCCATCATGTTCAAACATCACCATGTTCGAACGACCAAAGATATGAACAACATTATCATACAACCATGGTCTCCCAATGATGATTTGACCTACGTCCATATCCAAGACTCACACCAAATCATGTCTTTATATATTACAAATTGAAGCATAACAAGGCACATTTCTTGAACTTAGAAGACGGTCTCATTGATCCACAACACCTTATAAGGGGATTATGATGTGGAACTATCGTGACACGCAACAAGAGACATCAATACACGAATATTGTTAAAGGTTTAAAGTTCGGTATTGGAATCGGTATCGGACCATTCCTATTGAGTATCGAGATCGGCGGTATCGACAGTATCAGAGGTTTCGGATTGGAGTATCGGATTTTTCGGTATTAGAAAACAATAAATTATTAACATTTTAGAAAATATATTTTATACATTTAGGCATAATTTTAATATTTTTAGTGTTGTTTCTTAGTAGTTTTAAAATTAAATGTAGTAGTCACCCTTACCGATTGATTTACATACGATAGATAAGTTTTCTTCTTTTACATGCTTTTATAACCTTTCTATGCTTTTACACTCTTGCTGATTGGTCTTTTTCGTTCAATTTTCTTTGCCAAATTGACCGGAAAAGAGACCCCTAATGTCGGTATCGGCCAATATCGGGTATCGGTCGATATCGGATCGGGACATGCAAAACTGTATCGGTATCGGCCGTATCGGATCGGTATCGGCCAATACTGCGAAATATGAGTGTTAAGTTTGGCAACAAGAGAAAAAGTCTCTTCATAATCAACCTCATACTACTAAGTAATATCCCGTGCAACAAGTGCATTCAAGAGTTTAATAGAACCATGTAGATTATGCTTAAGTGTAAATACCCACGGACAACTAACAAGAATAGCCCTGGTAGAAATAGTATCCTGGCAAGACTTATGTTTACGACTACGGGTAGATAGTGGTTGGTGTGTGTGTGTGTGTGTGTGTGTGTGTGTGTGTGTGTGTGTGTGTGTGTGTGTGGGGGGGGGGGGGGGGGGGGGGGGGGGCGGGGGGGACAGGTGGTACTAGGGACAGAGTAGTGGTGCAGGGAAAATAGATAGTCCATTGACGGGAATGCATGAACGTGGAGGCTCTGGCTGTGGTAGTGGGTGGAGGTAGGAAGAAAGGTTGATTCCTAAGGAAGGTAACATCAGCATAAATAACAAGCTTGCTTCTAACTATAAGGGGAATAGTAAACATAATCATTCTAATAGAATATCTTACAAAGATAAATCTAAGAGCATAGGAAGCTAACTTATCAATAGTCGGTCCAAGATAGTGAACAAAATATATAGACCCGAATACCCATAGGGCCACCGAGAATGGTTCCTTGGTAAGAAAAAGGATTAAAAAAAAAAGGGGAAGATTTGTGATCCAAAATCGCAATAGACATATGGTTAATACGGCAAGCAGTACCAACTACAAAGTTCCAATAAACCTTAAGGACATGCATAACAATGAGTAATTAGCATCCAAGCTCAAGAAAGTCACAGTTTTTACTTTTTGATTGGTTATTTTGTTATGGAGTATATGAACAAGACGTCTAATGAATGATGCCATGAGATGTACAAGTATCATGAAATTACTTGTTAATGTATTCGCGTGCATTAGCAATACGAAAGATTTTAATCATAGTAGAAAACTATATACGAATCTGAGCAATAAAGTCACAGAATACTTGTAGGATTTCAGAACAATATCTCATAGAACAAATAAGCAATTCATACGAGAATGATCATCAATAAATGTAGCAAAATAATGAAAATCAAATAAACTTGTGGTTTTAGAAGGCCCCCAAATATCACAATATACTAAAGAGAATGGAGCATCACTTCTAAAGGCATGCAGAATGATATTGTTTCCCAAAAATGTACGCTTTACAAGAAACCTCTGAGAAGAAAAAATCATAAAGCACCTTCAAAGAATAAGCAAGGGGGCAAGCCCAAATTGTCGATGCTAGTCTATAGAAGAAGCAAACGCCAGAATAAGTGGTAAAATATTCATAAAACATAATCCATTGGCCTCTCGACCTTTTCCATAAATTGTCTACGTCTATAGATCACAAAGGAGAAAGAAAAGAAGGTGAACTGGACAATTATGATATCTGGTGAGATAACTAACAAAACGAGATTGAAGTATGAATCAGGAACATTAAGCACGGACCGAAGATGAAATGTAGAAGTAAGAGGCATTGTCCACAATCCACGAACTGGATTGGTATCCTAAACTTCGCATCTTTAAAACCAGTTGCGGAATAATATGATTGGTCATATCAGAATCAACAATCCACGAAGATCTATCAGAGGCAGAATCAGAAATTGAAGAGATGTATTCAATAGGCTGAGAAATAAGACGACGAAGACTATGCATCTCATGTGGTAAAAATAATCGGAAGCCAAAGCCGAAGTCGAGGAAGAAGGTAATACATAAACAAGACCACGAAGTAGCTATTTGTCTGGTGGTGAGAAACAATCGTAAACATAGACAAGGACAATGGAAGAAATCGCTCTCTACATCCCAAGCCAAAAGGGGGTCCACTAAAAGTGCATACTCCCTCGCAACCATAAACATGAGTTAGAGAACTCGCCATACTCTAACTCGCCATAATATGATTTAGCCACAATCAAATATAGATACCCAAATAATCCAGTAAGTAAAGAAAGCCCTAAGATAAAGATCAACGCTTGATAGTAGAGGAAACTGTAAATACAATATGAGAAATCAAATCATATACGTAGACGAGAGTTTATGAAGTAGTCCAAGATAGAAATAACCGAGAAAAGAAATGCACAATAAATCACCAAAGTACGAGAATAGCCAAGTGGATAAGTCCACAAAACCCAATTTGCTAAGTAAAGCCATACGTGCATAAATCACAAAACGTGAACGTCATAACATAACCACAGGAGAAACGGAAAGAAATATTTGGAGAACGAAGAAGATCGAGCTAGTACATGACTCTGAGCATCACCACCTAACACAATAGTAGCACCACGATATCCCGCAAGCACACAAATCCATAGTAAATACATTTTGGGAGAGAGCCAATACAATATCAGAGAACGGGTGATATCTCACAATCTGAAGCAAAATATCGCTAGCAGAAGAGGCAAATATCATATATCGAGCAATATCTCACTATCTAGAACAAAATCTCACAAGATGCGAGATAACGCGAAAAAAGGAAGAAGTTGCAATAAGTCGCAAATCTGACAAGATTTTAGCTAGTAAATAACTTGTGCGTGATGAAGAACATGGAAAGCTTGTATTCAAGTGAGGAGACTCTCGGCGACAAATCCACAGGGGTTTGTAGTCATCATGACGTCGTTGGCCGCTCTAGAATCAACTCGGGGAGGAACTAACGAGCGTCGGAGCAAATATGGAAATGGATTTGAGTAGCTTCGTAGCAACGGTGAGCGGAGGACTCATCTTTGGAAACAGCGGCGAGTTGAGGAACGTGATCCGGTATCGAGCACGATAACAGAAGTTCATCATAGATCAGAGAGAGCCCTAGTTTATTGCATACTCGTCATTGAGCACAAAGATGGTTGCCCGTGGTCAGTCGAGGGCTATAGCCACTAGAGGTGGCTGAGTTAGTGCTTCGTTACATATGTATAGGCGAGGGTACCACACCCTACCTTGAGTTTTTCAAATGTGGGAATAAAACTAGTAGAATGTTAAAGAGGCTGTAAGGTCATACAAAGAAAAACAAGTAAATGCAAGATTAATTATCTTCTACGGAAGTTATGGTGTGAATCTGGCTCAAATAGTAGGAAATTGATGAAATATGGGAGCCTTTAAGTCAACGTTGTCATTCATATCAGACACAATGAGTAGTTAGTACATCAGAAATAATTTAAGATATGGAGAGGATCAAGAGATGGATAGAACTGATGAAACATGCATATCAAACAAAATTTAAAGAACTGTACCATAGTAAGGAGTTCCGATTGGTCGTACTGTTATAGCCATGACTCGTAAAAGGTCCCTATCCTAACCAACAAGGTAATAAAGATCATGTGTCACTATTAGATGGGATTCAATTATGAGATTTAAATAGGAAAATCCTCGGTACATGAGTATATTAAGATGATTAGGTGCTTACCAAAAAATTTCGTTTTGAGAATCCTTAAGACAGTAGCCTTGGTTTGGTAAGCTAAATCCAAGTCCCTTAGCTATTCAGTGTTTCTTTGAGAATACTTCTTAAGTGACAAATTGATTTATTCAAAAAAATCATACTTTGTAGCGTCCACAAACTTCCTTATAAGTTTCTTCTCCAATTTATAGTCTACTAGTGATAAGTCTTCAGTGGTTCCTTTCTTGTATGCCTCAATGCTATGTCATACAAGCACAATATTCAGTCTACTGATCCCAACTTTCCATCAGATATCCTGTAGTGTGTAACAGTCATGGAAACAATTTATGCTTTCATGCCATCAGAAGCAATCAGTGCATGCACCAGCAAGCCTCAAAACAATATGGCCACATAATATATGATGTTTGTCAAATTTAGGATTACAGAAGTGGGAGAGAAAGCAAGAATGAAATTGGAGGAAATAATTTCTTTTATATCTTGAATAGAAACGATTTCTGCAAGGGGGGGCTGATAGACCAGTTGACGGGTCTATCCAGCTAATGTACCAAGAGACAGGTCCTAAAGAGTCTACAGACTATTCATTCCCTGTTACATTTGTGCTTATATGTTATGTAAATCAGCTTAAACATATCAACTCTGAACTGAACTTTCCAAATGATTCAGTACACAAATCTGAAATATGCTACATGATCTTTGCTTGGGATATGAGGTGTGGATTCAAACAGGTTCTTACACAGAAGAACACAAGTCGATGACAAGGTGGAAACAAATTATTCATATATAGGAAACAGGGGTATAAACAAAATGTTATATTGGACAGAAAAGCAAATAGGGTTAACAAACGATTGCTATCTTTCCAAAGAGAAATGCAGGATCTTCAGCAAAAGGAAGATTAACTTGATTTTGTATCTAATCTACACTGCAAGGAGCCAATTAAACAAAAGAATCAATTTGGTCTGTGTGTAGATACCTATAATGTTAGTGGTTTTGGAACAAAAGCAGAATGATTTATGGTATCACAGTCAACTGTAAGTTAGGGTGTACAAGACAAAAATCAAACTATTATGTTCCAGCCTCAGTGGATGGTCAAAAAAGGCACAAGAACCTAAAAGGATGCTGTCAGTAGACACAAAATGTCTATTGTAACATGAGACTAGCAATTCTATCCTTTTAAGCTCATAAAATCCTAAGAAATCAAACCACGTGAGGGATAGTTATCACGTCCATGACCTAATTTATGAACAAAACAAGAATTATCAAAGATAGAATGAAACTAAGTGACACCAAGACTCTGCAAGCAATATGAAAATCACACTGCAGCGAGAGTAGCATCCTTCCGGTAACATTTTGAAACATGGATACAGGAAAGTAAATGAACAAGCAACCTGAAGAAAGTAATCCATTTTTATTGAAAATATAAGAAGAAAAAAGCATAGTCTGCAGTATCCTGCCGATACCGATCCAATACTGGCCGATACCGATCTGGTTTGGCATGTCCCGATCCGACACCGACCGATAGGCGATACTGACCGATACCGACATTGAGGGTCTCTTTTCCGGTCAATTCAGCAAAGAAAATTGAACGAAAAAGACAAATCAACAAGGGTTTAAAGCATAATAAGGTTGTAAAAGCATGTAAAAGAAGAAAATTTAATTATTACATGTAAACCAATCGGAAAGGGTAACTACTATTTTCATTTAATTTCAAAACTACTCAGAAATAACACTGGAAATACTTAAAGTTATGCCTAAATGTAAAAAAAATATTTTTAAAATGTTAATAATTTATTAATAATTATTTGTTTTCCAGTACCAAAAAATCCGATACTTCGATTCGAAACTGCCGATAATACCGATATCGCCAATACCGATACTCATAGGAATGGCCCGATATCGATTCCGATACTGTGAACCTTGGAAAAAAAAGTCTAATGAATACCCCACAATCAACAAGATGTTGAGAAAGGATCCACAAAAATAATCCTTACACCATAAGTTCACCGGTACTCAAAGGAACACCAACTTGATTCTCAATTTTCAAAGTACGAACCAAGTCAAAACAATTCTTCACTACAATAAGATATGTGAATGTATGCTACAACAAAAATCATCCACAAATATACAACTCATCTAACTTCCAAATAAGATAGCCCATGAAAGGAGGGCCAAAAATGGACTCATTTGATCTTCAACTGACTCGACATACAAAAACAAAATGTTTATCCCAATTATTTGGGGTCAGGCTATTTGAATCCTCTTCTTCCATTCGTTTCTGTTAAGGGACACGTCCTCCGTAAGACTAACAAAAATCATATCTTTCTTTAGAACTTCAAATCATGTTTGTCAAGACCTACCGCTAGTCCTAGCAGCTCCATTAGTACAAAAGAGCAAAATATTTCTACATTTATATAATGCATAATAATGACTAATGAATATCCTGTTCACTTATTATGATGACTAAAACAAGGTTCAAACATATAACTATCGGTCTTTACAATAAGGAAGCTTGTGCATATGTTTGGTTAAACGAGTCCATTTCATACAGAATAAATAGTTTCTTCACTTGTATCAATTTCAATGCCTTACTTTCTTCCACTATCAAATTTAGTTAAATTCATCATATCAAACAATTTCAAGACCATCGAGTTTTCCAACAATCCATTTGTGGTCCCTAATTTTCATTGTGCAAGTCAGAAAAACCAATGAAGAACTCTCAATTTTCTGTTCTTTTCTTGAAATTTAACAATAGGAAATTATTCATTGCTAATAGCAGGAAGCAACTTAAAGATGATAGGAATAGCTATCAAATGCATTTTTTACAGCAAGAACATACCAGATACTTTGACTGGGATCTTCTTCCTTTTTCCAGATTTCCATGAGCAAATTATTATCACAGATGTGATAATAATGATGATCAGAATGCCAGCACAAATCCCAACAACTATAGTCAAACTTGAACTTTTATCATTGTTACCATTGCTTTGGGATGTATGCGGATAGGATTTTGAAGGATGAGAAGGTTTAGGTGACACAGCTAATGTTGGAGCTGGAAAAAAAAGAAGTAAACTTGCTGAGCATATCAATGCAATAGAAACACTACAGTTTTAACTAAGTTATACGCTAAAATAATGATATTTTGAAGTAAAACTTGTATATTCATTACACAGTATTTGGCAACACTGATGATCTAGAATAAGTTTCATAAAGGAGTTACAACAAAGTCCTAGTGCTTCCAATGAGTCACTGTAATTATCTTTTATTTGCATGAAGCTAATCTTTTAAATTTCAATGTCATTCCCATTTATTCTACCTAGATATTTTAAAATAGTTTATTTCAGTTGCCGAAATGTGATTTCAGGGAGAAACATCGATACTTTAACGTCTGTCCCTAGAGCTATTTGTTGGAGAACAAGTAACTGGAATCAAATGAGGCATGCAAAACTTATGCTTTCAGGGAGAAACATTGATACCTTTCCTAGAACTGTGGTGGGGAACAAGTAACTGGAATCAAATGAGGCATGCAAAACTTTAGGCTCTTAACTTTTAATGTGGTGTGATTAACGGAATTCATTGAAGTCATAATGTACATATATTATAAGGATAATAATGCTGCATGTCATGATTTTTTATTAATTGAGCAAAAAGAAAAGGATACAGTTTGTGGATCATATGTTCTTGAATTTCATAAACTTTGGTGTTATATAATCACATTCAGATCAAACATTCAAAGAGAGTATTTCAAGAGATTTCCTTGTTCCACAGTTATGAAAGTTGAATTGAACATAAAGGTAGCCTATTTTGTTAAGAACAAACATATTTAAGAACAAGACATGACAGAAGATTTCTGTGTGTACTACAAATCTATGACTAATTACAAAGATAGCTCAGACAAAATATTTTGATTTTGAGCACATTGCTGCAAAAAGAGGTTAACTTTGAATTTGAACATCTAATGAGTGGAAAACATGACACTACAATCCACAGTGCATGGCGCTTGTTTAATCAATATGTTTAGAACTTAGCTATGTGGTGCTGTAGCCTGTAGGTTGAGTTTCGTGTTCAATGAGCAGTGTGATAATTTCTAGTTTGTTTTACTATTCTATAGTACTTGTCCAATTTCTCTTTCTTCATTTCTATTATTTCCTTCTTTTTCTCTCTTCTGTCCTCTCACCTCTGTGATCTTCTTTCTTCCTTTTCTATTCTTGTCTTTCTTCTTCCCTTCTTTCCCTCCTCTGACCTGGTGCACAAAAGGACTGAGAACCCTCAACTGACGCAAAGACTAAATTTTCCTCACTTCAGCTGGAGAGGTTCTGGTCTTCCCTGTAGAACAACCTACAGTGCATGGCACTTGTTTAATGAATATGTTTAAAACTTAGCTAAGTGATGTGTTGTTGCCTGTAGGTTGAGGTTCGTATTCAACAAGCAGTGTCCTAATTTGCTGCATATTGCTAACAATATTATAGTACTTTTAAAAGAGTTTGTTAGGATAGAGCTTTCGTCATTCTTGCTTATTATTATTATTATTATTATTATTAGACATGTTTTGTGTAGATTAGTCACCACTCTGAGGTTATAAATATGTATTCTTTCATCTAATAAATCACCCCATTCTAATTCTTCTTTCTTCCACATGGTCTCAGAGCAAGGTAGAGGGGCCCTCGGCCCCGGGCACATCCACCTTGGACGTCATGTCCAAGAGTAGGTCGCCGGCAAAACTGCCATGTCTGAAAGGAGGAGGTCAACGTCCTTATCCATGAGAGAATAGCACAGAGGACGGAGCATAGTCAAGGATGCATATATAGACTATCCTCACTCTCACAGTGTTTGGTGACGCAGACTATGTTGTGACCGTCGATCTAGTAGAGGCTATCACCTTATGTAGTGGCAATCTTATCGCATGACGTAGAAAGAAGTAGACTGTTGTGACACCATCATTTGCTGAAGTTATCGCTCATGTTGTACCAGAGGTAACCTGGAACAAAAGCTTGCTCATAGATCTTGGTGTCCCGCTCACTTCTCCTGCTTCCCTCTATTGCGAGACAACAAGGCCGCCATCCACATTGTTGAGGACAACTATTTTGTGAGCGCACTAAATATATTGAGGTTGCTTCCACTTTATTCAGTACAAGGTCAAGCTTGAGGAAGTTTGCCTCCACCATGTCTCTGCAACTACTTAGCTGAGACACTCACCAAAGCTCTTTCACGGCCATTGTTTTTCCGTTGCCTCTCCAAGATGAGGCTTGATTAACATCTATGATCCAACTTGCTCGGAGCCTAGAAGAGTATGTTAGGATAGAGTCTCTATTATTAGATATGCTCTGCTTAGATTAGGTTCTATCTTTGGATAGCCACTCTGAAGCTATAAATATGTATTCTTTCAACTAATAAATCATCATTCCAATTCCTCTTTATTCCAACTACTTATTCAGTTTCCGTTTCTTTTTTCCTATTCTTACCTTCTTTTACTTGTGTGATCTTCTTGCTTCCTTTCCTATTCTTCTCTTCTTCTTCCCTTCTTTCCCTCCTCTGACCTGGTGCAGAACAGGTCTAAGAACCCATTATTCTGTTGAAGTAAAAACAAATTGACTTTTACTCTCTTCTCTAGAACAACCTTTTGTCCTAGCCAAATCTTTGTCGCCACCTAGGCATCTAGGCTATCGCATAAGTAGCGAAGATGTTGTTACTCACTTTTCCCACTTACTTAACACTATTTCTCCTCTTTTAGTTTTAGTTGCGTTTATTAACAAGATAACAAAATTATGCTGAATACTGCTCTGACCATTTATCTGCTCAATAGCTGCAAATGATCAATGAAACGGACCTTGCAAGAATCAATTGCAAAACTCAACACAATCTATGTTCCCAGATATTATTCCATTTCTCACAGAAGAGGAAGGACAGTAATAGATTTAGAAAAGCTAAATTAAGTTCACAATATTATACAGAAAGAAGACTTGAATAAGTTCATGATAGAATGGAGGTATACTGGATAGTTAACTAACCAAATACCACATGCATCAAGGTTCTTTGATTTCCAAGTAATTGTAATTAAATATAAATTAAACATTCTGAAATGAAGGTAAGACGACGTTACCAGGTGAAGGAGCCAATGGCTTGAACCAGGTGAAATTGAGAAGTCTGTAATCACCAACCAGCATCGGATTGATATGAACTTTATGTGAGCTGAGTGAATAATTCATTGCATTCACTTGATCTGTAGAGAAGCTTATCCCTGTGTATGGAGCTATATCCATTGAGATATTTAGCCCCGAGACACCAACAACATAGAAGTTGTAAATCTCAAATTGGGCTACATGCAGATTGAGCTGAGAAGACAGCTCTTCAAGAAATTCATTACTCCAATTTGAACTTAGTGAAACATTCTGTAGAAACAGTTCAACTTTTACTGGGTATATGCAGTGACAAATTTGTGAACCTCGCTTTGGTACCATATTGGGCTCGCAACATCCTGCCTCAATGTTAAAAGTCAAGACAAAATCAAATTGTTGCAGTATGTAAACCAATTAGAAGACACATCAATAACTACTAGTTACTATTATATATATATATATATATATATATATATATATATATATATATATATATATATTACTCCGCCAGTCGGAATTCTTCATAATATAGAATTCGATGTATCTGTTATGGCCCCTTAACTGGGGTAGGAGATGGGAGAATAGTGTATTGTAATACCTGTACTGTGATTTGCGTGGAATAAAATTTACCCTTATTCCAAATATATATATATATATATATATATATATATATATATATATATATGCGTGTGTGTTTACAGAGATGAATATGAATAGGTATTTCCAAAATTCTTAAATCGGAGCATCTTAAATAATAAATATGCCTTGCAAAAAATAAACTTACCGGACCTGTGAGGAGAAAGTGGAGGCTGCACTAAGCCATATGGAGCTGAGCTGACATTTGAGTCTGATGGAGATGTGTCCCCAATCGGGGGAGGCATATGAGACGCTTGCGGAGCAGAATCTTGGTTCTGCTTTGCAGATGGTTGTGAAAGACGAGATGAATTTGGAGAGGGTTGTCCAACAGTTGTTAATGAGTTGTAATCTGGAGGAGGAGAAGGCGCACTTTGCAATGAAGATTGCATCTGGAGGTCTCTTCGGATTAGAGGAAGACTAACTGGCAAGGAAAGCTCAGTAATGGTTGATGCCTGATGTGGATCCACCAGGATCCGTCCACCTACAGGAGCAGTAGTTGGGGCTAACACCACCTTTTCCAGATAATGACTCGCTGGTAAAGCGTTGGTTATGAGTTCCAGGAACGATAAAATCACCAAATAATTCAGAAGCAATAACCTTGGAGGACTCTTTAGCAACCCTGAAACTTCCAAACATTATGAGTGATAAATCATACAAAATCTTCAACGAATTAGTAGAGACATTTTAGCGAACAATCTCTTTTATTTGACAAATAGTATGATAATCTCCATATGATGCATACAAGATATAAATTCGATTATTAGCATGAAAAATGAGTTGGGGTGGTCAATGTGTGTTTATTCTTCATGAGTAGGGATAAAAAAGAATAATTTCTTTACTATATATATTATATAGTGAAATGCAAGAAAATACATCACAAATTTTCTCTTAGGCTGTGTTTGATTGAGCTTTTTTCCATGGAAAATATTTCCATCACAAATTTTCCACCAATTGTAGTGTTTGATAGCGTATATTTTCCATGGAATTATTTTCCAAAAAACTATCATTTTCCATATTTTCCTTCAAAATGGGGAAAATAAAACTGGCCCAGCCCATAGGAAAATAACGACAATCAAACACCCAAATTAATTCCGTGGAACTTTTTTTCTAATGGAATTTTTTCCTAGTAAAATAGTTCCGTGGAATCAATTTATTTTCCACCTTGTAATCAAACGCACCCTAAGGCTTTTTCTTACTTTCTTCCAGAAAAATCTCTACATGTGTTGTGTTAAATGTCTTATTTCATTGCAAGTCCAAGCCCGGGTATACAAGGAGGGTTGTGTTAGGTAACCATATGACAATGTAAAACTTCGTCAATCTCTATGAAATAGCCAACCCCAAAAAGATTTGGATAAAGGCTTTGTTGTAGTTTTACTTTCTTTAGGAACCAAACAGCAGGAAGAATTTTCATGAACACACTTCAATTTGAACCAATGGTAACTCAAGAAATCAGGACATCCAACATCAGGCTTCATGCCAACTTCTATTTGTCCAATACCATCTCTTGAGAAGTAGCATCCATTCACGTACAAGGAGAAAGGTTGCAATAAATAATCCCAAACTATAGCCTAGAATTTCTTGCCACGTCTAACTCCGCAAAGGCATGTCGGATGAGCTCCCTAAGCATTATTGAATATTGAACCCACGGTTAAGATCCTTAAGAAAAGTAAACAAGAATAGGAAAAGGCTAAATCCCAACCAGAAGAAGCTTGAACAGTCCATGTAGAAAGACGAACGGATAAAATATAATCCCTATAGCACCTGATACTCATTATGTGAGAATTTACCTCTATTGAATGTTTAGTGGCGTAGATTAGCTTCTATCATGTACAAACCTGAATATTTGATTTAATAGCCAAGCAATCCCCAAGCAACCCTTCCATCTCTGCAGTCCTGTCACAAGAAGGTGACAGCCTGAGAAGTCAAAACACTACGTACTCTAAGCAACCAGGATGGTCAAGTCTAGGCTTCTCAAACCCAACACACAAACCACCATAAAGGAGTTGATACAGTTTTTACATCAGGCTTTCAACAAACGTCAACCCTCAATATCGGTGCCAAATTCCTAGACAAGGTAGCTATGAGCATGAGAGAGTCATGCCATAAAACCTAGGTGGTTAGTTGACAGGTAGGTAAATCTACCTTTTGTATATGCAGTTTAAGCTCATGCAACCAAGGAGTACCCTCTAAGTTGACCTAGACTATAACACAATTTTCTATAGAAATTGCATTCATCTCAATACACATTACGGGAAAGAGTGAAAAGGAATGACAATCACACACGCGCACACACACGAGAGTGATATCATTATACATACATAATACACACGAGGGAGATCATAGCAAGAAATCATCTAACCAACAGCCTAGTGTTCCTCGCAAAAACAAAATTAGAAAGAACATTTCCCCTTTTTAGTTTTAATGTTTATAAGCTAATCTATTACAATATACCAAAATAGCTGCCATTGGTTGCTAGTGAGCACCATGTGGAAGTCATTATTACAACTTTTCGCAGCCATAAAACCTAACTAATGGGAATGGTAAAAATATCTATTTAATGCATTGTCTATATATTATCTCAACCCAAAATCATTTACTACTATTATTTGGAAAAGTAATGGACACTTGGACAGTGTCATTATTGCATTCAACACCATATTATAAATACCATAATCAGTGAACAAATAACAATATATAGCTACATAACTACCATATTATAAAATAGAAAAGACAATTAGTTCTATTTGGAAAGGTGACGAGCAATACCATATTGTTACTCAAGGTCAGTATTTCTATTTATGGAAAAAGATTAGTATAAAATATCCCACAGCATAATGGGGGCACAACACTAGAAAGTAGTAACCAAGAAAAGTAACAATGTCCCTTACCTGCTCCAAACACAATTACGAATACGTCAACTGCTCTCTTAGTCTTTATTGTGCTCCATTCAATAGCATACTTCCAGTCAGACTTTTAATGTGTTAAAAGCACAATGGTCTTATGTTGCCGAGGTGAGAGTCAACGAGTAAGTAGAATCCTTGATTGGAGCTAGGCACTAAGATATAAATTGTTTCTCCTATTAAAGTTGTAGCCTAAATGTCCAACAGAAATGGTATCACATTTCACGCTTCTGTTTAACAAACTATTAGCAGTGGCACTGACAAAAGCAAAGCAATAAACAAATGTTGTGACTACAGACTACCATATATGAATAGTTAATCAGAAATCATATTATGTATGCATATTCACAATAATGAGAAAGAAATAGAACATACTATCAAGTATTGATAATCAACAACAAATTCAAGTCTATGTGTTCAATACAGAAGTTCAAATAATTATTGAAACTTTACAAACTTATAAATCATGAACTCTGTGACTAATTTAACTGTGCTGGAAGTTCCAAGATACTAAATATCTAGACTATGATGCTAACTGCTAACTTAGAAACTAATTATTCATAAGTATCATAATAGAGCTTATAAACCTAGAAAATAGAACAAGTACTAGAAGAAAAATAGAGAGTAGAAGAAAGGAGAGGAAAGAAAAGAGGGACATCATAAGATGGCCTTTATCTGAGTGAATATTATGACAGTTGTATGGCTTTACGAGAGTTTAAAAAATGAAGTTTCAACAAACTGTTTGTAACTGAAAGTCTTAACATTTAAAACCAGTCCTGAAAACTAATGTCGCCTTCTTTTCTGTTAAGAATTTGATTTGTTACATGCTCTTGAACTGAAATAGAGGCAATTGCTTATTTACATGTAAAAATAAATGGAGAATAAAAATATATACAAGCACATTTAGTTGCAAATTGTTAAGGTGTCTCATTTGTGGAACAAGTTACCAAATTATCCTAACATAGCTAACACGAGCTCTTGAGAGTGTGTCGGGTGCCTTAGGCGCTCGCATTGTTTGCCTGAAGGAAAAGGAGCTCGGTAAAGATATATAGCACTTAGCTACCAGTTTCCATAGCCCAGGGTGGTGTCCTTCGCGCCTAGCTCCTTAGGCCGGTGCCTCAAACCATTACTTCCAATGGCACTAAAATTCACAAATTTTCTTTCATAACTTCAAAAGGAGGATCCATGAAGAAGTGAAAACCCAAAGTTAAAAATCAAAACTACAGAAGTTTGAAAACAAATTATCTCGTTTAGAGTAGCCGCTATTGAGTGATTAACATACATGTACGTGCACGTTGATAAGCAAATGCACGTACGTACACCTAGGTTGTCAACTTGAAATACGTTGATAAGGCACTATTGATTTGTGTGTGTATATTATCGTGTATGGTATGATATAGTAACTCTGGGAGCTCACCCACTATGACAGAAATGAACCAAAGAGGCAACATAAGCTTATGTCACCACTAATGAGCAAAGACGAGCATCATCATAGTTTATAAACCTAAGAAACAAAGTTGCAGTTATACTGATCGAATCAAAATATGAAGACATCAAATTTAATATGATAAACAAACTTATGCTCAAAGAATGGCAATGCAAAGGAAAGAGAAACAATCGACGGTCTCAAAATTCATTCTTACTTAAAGTCAACAAAGGAAAATCAAAACCTACACTAATCCACCCACAGAGAAAATTGAAGCTACCAAAACTTATTCCCCCAACACTTCCCTTTCTTCCATTTTTCACTGCTAATGTCGTCAAAGAAGGATCCTTTTAGCTCCACAAACATCTTCAGAGTCCTAACTCCTAGAAAGCTTCGACACTTTGAAATTTGGTGTTGTTACCATGTTGCGACATAGACAGTCCAAAAATACACTAGGACGTGTCACAATCAACATTGTGTCCGAGCCGCGGTGTATGTATTTTATCGTATTTGTGCATGTGCAACATCGCCCAACACAGAAACAGAAACCGTAAATTAGTTGGAGCACAGCATTGGATAAGAAAGACCCCAACCAACAAAAAGTACTTCTTTTCACTGCTAATGTGAGAAAAAATTCATCTTTTCACAACATCGAAGAATGTTGATCAAGTTGAAATCACTCTTGCCTATCCTAATTTCTTCAATAGAGAGAAGCTAAAGGGAAAAATCTAAAAGCCAAAGAATCACAGTCGACCGGTTACCTCGACAACCATAAACAACAATTAAGACCCCATAGAGCCCCTTAAGCAACTTGTAATTATAAACTTACTTCCATCAACACATCCCATTCTGTCATTTTCACTGCTAATGTTGGAAAAGATGGGATCTTATGGCTTAACAAGCAGCGCCAGAGTCCTAACTCAACCCTAGAATAGCAGGACGACTTCATTGGAAGAAAAAAAACGACCACCGACACAAAATACTTCTTTCCACTGCTAATGTGAGCAAAAAAAATGATCTTTTTACAGCACCAAACAAACTGAACCTGCTGAAGTCAATCTCCCTACTCTAACGACTTCAATATCAAGAATCTAAAGCCGAAGAAAAAAACTAAGAACCCCAAATTTCTTCAAGAATCACATTCAGACAGTTAGCTCGACGATTATCAACGAGAATCAAGCCCCAGAAACCCTCATTAACAACTTGTACTCACAACATACTTCCATCAACACATCCATTCTTTTATTTTCACTACTAACGTCGGCAAAGACGGATCTTTTTGGCTTGAAAAGCATTGCCATAATCCTAACTCAACCCTAAATTTGCTGCACTTCAACATTGGATGAAAAAGACCCCAACCAACAAAAGTTGCTTCTTTTCACTGCTAATCTGAGCGAAAAATGATCTTTGTCAGCGCCGAGCAACTTCAATTCGCTGAAGTCAAACTCACCTACTCTAATGTCTTCAATTGCAATAACATAAAGCAAAAAAAAAAAACTCGACAAATCCGATTCTTTCATTTACACTGCTAACGTCGGCAAAGACGGATCTTTAAGACTGAACAAGCATTGACGTAGTCCTAACTCAACCCTGAAATAGCTGGACTGCAGCATTTGACGAAAAAAGACCCCAACCGACAGAAACTACTTCTTTCCACTACTAATTGAGCACAAAAAAAAAAAAAAAAAGGATCTTTTTACAGCACCAAGCAAATTCATCTCACCGAAACCAATCTCCACTACTTTAACCAGCTGAATAGCGATAATTAAACCAAAAAGACCTAAAAACCCAAAAAATTCTACAGGAATCAACAGTCGACCAGTTACCTCCGCGATCACGAACGAGAATCGAGCCCCAGGAAACCCTCATCACTCGGATCTGGGTGTGTCGGCAGGATCGATCGGAGCATAGAGATGGAATCGACCGCGATATGGTTGGAATTGGGGAATTTATGGCGAGAGGGATTTACTAGTTTTTTTTTCCAGTGGATTTTGTTTGCTTTTTTTTGAGTTTTTTCTTTTCTTTGCTTGCTTTTTTTGTGTCGGAATGATTTGGAGTAAAGACGAAAGGGGAGGGAAATAAATTAGTTCACCGGATTAGGAAAGGGTTGATTTGTAAGTAATTATCATGAGGAGTATATGCGTAAAGATCCACCAATAATAGGGATATTGCACAATCATTTTTTACTAGTCAAAACAAAAGGCATTTAATAATTATGCCAGGTAGGTTTATCAGGATTAGTGGGAAACAAGTGACTACTACTTTAATTTCAAAGCACATGTATATAGCATAAGAGTGGGTTTGGTATTTCATCTGGGTTATCTTTTGAAAAACAGTATTAAAAGTTATTTAAACTTTTTTTTTGTAAGATAATTTATTTTTTGAACACCTTTGAAAAATAGTGGGAGACTACTTTAAAAAGTTGGTTCTACTTCTTCTTTCTTAAAGTAATCCTAATTTAAAACAAGTCTAAACTCTTTATTGTTTTTCATGATAACAATAAAAACTATGGTAAATTCACTAATTACTAGAAAACTAGTAGCGGTAGGTAACTCTATATTTGCTAGAGACATTTAAATTTGAAAAATGCTAAGTTTACTACCAAGTTTTTACAACCTTCTTATAACTACTCTCTCCCACCCCTTACACATGGGTCCCACCGGGTCCCACCACCACTCTCACCCCCCTGCTACATGGGCTCCATCCGGTCCCACCATTTTTTTCCCCTCCTCCAATCGAAGTCCGACACGTGTCCGGTTGTAAGGGAGTTGTAAAATTTGGTTGTAGGCATAGCAAAGCTCTTTAAATTTTGTATAAAATTTGTAGAGACCTGTGACACGACACGACGTTGTACTCCGACTATGACCCATGGATAGAATGGAAGCTTTTGAAATTTTGATTTCCTAATTTCTTTCTATGTAGACAATATATTGGCAATATATTAATATTATACTGACAATATACTATTTTTCTTATATTTCTCAAAATTTTCTGCATACAGTATATTGACAGTATACAGATAGTATATTGTTCGGATTGTTCTAAGTAGGGAACATCCCCTTTGCAATTCAATCTCGGACGTCAATTTTGATCCAATTTTTGTGGATGGATCTGTAAAGTTACAAAAGGATTGAACCCTCTTATTTCTAGAGAAATTATTGAGTGGGCCGGGCTCACCACGTGACAACGGTGAATGATGAGCCCGGCCACTAATTTTTTGATACTCGACATAATCCATTATATCACTACATTTTCCTTATTTCCTAGGCAAATTTTTTAATATTTTTGAAATAGAAAAAAATATTTAATTATATGCAAAGTGAATTTGTATGTATTTTACATTTTTTTAAAATTTTGTATGTCAAATATTATGTCAAGTGTCAAGAAATTAGTGGTCGGGCTCACCATTCACCATTGCCACGTGGTGAGTTCGGACCACCCAATAATTTCTCTTTATTTTATTCTCTCCATTATCTTCTCTCTCTTCTCTTGGTGTGTGAGAGAAGTAACCAAGAGCCAAGGCTCTCCATTCTCTTCTATCTTGTGATTTACATCATTTTGGTTTTTAGTTAATACATATTCATATTTCATGATTATTATAGATTTTGTTGTAAGGCAAAAACTCAAACACGCCAGAGATGTGACGAAGTATACTCGTATAATATAAATCACTCAAGTGCAACTTACAAGCTATCCCAACCTCTCTTTATATATAGAGAGAGAGGTTGGGGGTTATGAAGAAATGAAGGGCCAAAGGTCATGTGTAGGTTACAAGGAGATGAAAGGTGAAGAGCCATGAGTTACAACACTCCCCCTTGGCTCTCCAGAAATTCTTCTTGTAAACACCTCTGAGTTTCTTCGTCTGTCTGTAGCTTGCACATTAAAATTTGACCACCTACTTGTGCCTCGTCAAAACTTTGCCAAAGAAAATCCAGTGGGAAAAACTTTGGTCGAAGGACAAAAGAGTACACACAGGTCAGTGTGATGGGGGTAAACTAACCATTGCAAAGGTGCCTCGTCAAAACCTTGTCAGGGAAAAATCCAGTGGGAAAAAATCGCTAATCGAAGGACAAAAGAGTACACGATGGTTTAGAAGTATACAACTGGATACTCCCCCTGATCATAATAATCCTTAGTGAATAAGGGATTTGAACTGTGTCTCGTTAAAAAAAAAACCTTGCCAAGGAAAATCCAATGGAAAAAAACTTGGTCTAAGGGAAAAAGAGTACACAAGCATACATCAGGATGCTCCCCTTTTCACTCGCACTCGACAGGATGCGGGATATACGCACAACAGGGCATTTGGAGGCGCTCGTTGGGGCGCTCCCCCTCACATGCATACAACAGGGTGCAGGAAACATGTTTCACTTAGGCTAGCTCTGAAAGTTTCCTAAGTCCAATTGCTCTGACATGTTTCTGGAACGAGTGTTTTGGCAGTGACTTGGTAAACAAGTCTGCACGATTATTCTCCGATCCAATGTGTTGCACTTCAATCTTCTGAAGCGCTTGTTGTTCATGTGTAAAGAACAACTTAGGCGATATATGCTTGGTAGCATCCCCTTTGATGTAACCATGTTTCGCTTGATCAATAACAGCGGTATTGTCCTCATAGACGACAACAGGTTAATCTGGATCATATGGAAGATCACATGTACTTCGAATATGGCCAAAAACAGTTCGAAGCCATACACACTCTCTAGTCGCCTCATAGAGTACGAGTAGCTCAGAGTGGTTCGTTGAAGTAGCCACTAAGGTCTGTTTGCGAGACCTCCAAGAAATCGTCATGTTTTCAATGGTAAAGACATAACCAGATTGGGAATGCCCCTTGTGCGGATCAGATAAGTATCCCGCATCGGCGTAGCCAACAAGGGTCGCGTTGCTTCGAGTGCCAAGAGCATTGGACTCACTCAAAACCGCGTAGGGATAGAACAAGCCCAAGTCTGTAGTACCCTTAAGGTAGCGAAAAATGTCTTTGATGTCATTCCAATGGCGGCGTGTTGGCGCGGTGCTGTGTCGAGCTAGACAATTCATAGCAAACGAGATGTCTGGTCTAGTACATTGGGCCAAGTATAATAAAGCGCCTATTGCACCCAGATAAGAGCACTCAGGACTCAATATCTCTTCGTCGTCCTCCTTTGGACGGAATGGGTCCTTAGTAATGTCTAGAGAGCCGACGATCATGGGAGTAGCGGATGGCTTAACGTCAAAATGACTAAAGTATCTCAACACCTTTTGGGTGTAGTTCGCTTGATGGACAAGAATTCCATCTTTACGGTGCTCGATCTACAGGCCGAAGCAAAACCGTGTCTTCCCAAGATCCTTTATCTCGAATTCCCTCTTCAGGATATCAGCAGTTTCTGACAAGTCTTTTTCGGTTCCTATGAGATTCATGTCATCTACATATACCGCGATGATTGCGTATCCTGAAGTAGATTTCTTTATGAACATACATGGACAAAGTTCGTTATTAATGTATCCCAAACCGATCAAGTATTCGCTTAGGCGGTTATACCACATTCGCCCGGATTGTTTCAATCCATATAGCGAACGCCTCAGTCTAATCGAGAACGCGTTCCGTGGTCGGAAACTACTTGATTCAAGCATCTTTAGTTCTTCAGGGACTCTCATGTATATCTCTGTGTCCATATCCCCATAGAGATAGGCTGAGACCACATCCATGAGCTGCATATTCAGTTTTTCGGAAACTACTAAACTGATTAAGTAGTGGAACGTTATGACGTCCATTACGGGAGAATACGCCTCCTCGTAATCAATTCCAGGGCATTTTGAGAAGCCTTGCGCCACAAGGCGAGCCTTGTATCGCACAATCTCATTATTCTCATTACGCTTCCTTAGAAAAACCTATTTGTGACCAACTGGTTTAACATTGGGTGGTGTTGGAGCTACAGGTTCAAACACGCTTCTTTTTGCTAAGGAATCTAATTCAGCATGGATTGCTTGTTTCCATTGTGGCCAGTCCGTTTGTCGTTGACACTCGGCAACGCTGCGAGGTTCCATGTCATTATTGCTCATAATGTCAGTGGCCACTGAGTATACACTACCAAAATACACTAAATTAGCGACGGATATTTAGCGACGGAATTTTTCCGTCGGCGTTAGCGACGGCTTCGTGGCCGCTCAGCGACTGATTACCGACTACACGCCTTTGCCATTTTATTTTAATTTTAGGGGGAGGAAAGGTCGCACATCCGTCGCTAGATTGTCGGAGATATAGCGACGGATCTTCAGTCGTCGCTACGTAGTCGATTATTTGGCGGGACATATCTTCGACTACGTAGCGACGGATATTCAGTCGGCACGTATCAAACAGGGCGACTACGGGGGTGACGGTTTTTTTCCGTCGCTAGTCCGTCGCTATATATACGTACCAGACTTTAAATAAAACGGCCGAGGGAACTTTTTGCATTCCCCCCAAATTCACTCTTTTTCCTCTCTCTCTCTCTCTCTCGCCGGTGTCGGCTTCGGTGATCGGCGTCGGTGTCGTCGTCGGTGTCGGCGTCCTCTCCTCTCTCTCTCTCTCGAAGGTAACCCCCTCTCTCTCTCTCTTTCTCTCTCTCGGGGTCTGGGAGACGGGCTTGGGGTTGTGGCGTCGGGGGCTGGGCGGCTGGCTTGGGTCGGGGGCTGGGCGGTGGGCTTGGGGCGGCGGCGTCGGGGGCTGGGCGGCTGGCTTGGGGCGGGAGCTTCGGGGGCTGGGCGGTGGGCTTGGGGCGGGGGCGTCGGGGTCTGGGAGATGGACTTGGGGCTGGGGCGTCGGTGGCTGGGCGGCTGGCTTGGGTCGGGGGCTGGGCGGTGGGCTTGGGACGGCGGCGTCGGGGGCTGAACGGCTGGCTTGGGGCGGGGTCTGGGCGGTGGGCTTGGGACGGGGGCGTCGGGGTCTGGGAGGCGGGCTTGGGGTTGGGGCGTCGGGGGCTGGGCGGCTGGCTTGGGTCGGGGACTGGGCGGTGGGCTTGGGGCGGCGGCGTCGGGGGCTGGGCGGCTGGCTTGGGGTGGGGGCGTCGGAGGCTGGGCGGCTAACTTGGGTCGGGGGCTGGGCGGTGGGCTTGTGGCGGGGGCGTCGGGGTCTGGGAGGCGGGCTTGGGGCTGGGGCGTCGGTGGCTGGACGGCTGGCTTGGGTCGGGGGCTGGACGGTGGGCTTGGGACGGCGGCGTCGGGGAATGGGCGGCTGGCTTGGGGCGTCGGGGCTATTTGCAACCGACGCACAGCCATAAGCACTCTTCATATATATATGCAACCGAACTACTGGACTGGGCGGTGGGCTTGGGGCGGCGGGCTTTGGTCAGGGGCGGCGGGTGGCTTTGCCTCTCAAATTCATCTGAGTTTATATATTGGCTAAATAATTTGTTATCCATATTGGGTGTTCCATTAGTTTGGTGGTGTTTGGATTAGTAAATATGAATATGGGGTTTGGATTCATGGTGTATATATGTTCACTGTCTCAAGGATAGTGCGAGTTCTATCAGTTGTGTGCTTCTGTATAGATGTATATATCTATACATCTAGCTGTGATATACATATGTGTATGTGACAATCTCAGTTAGCGACGGACTAGTTACCGGTTAGCGACGGATATTTCCAGCTCCATTTGCATTAATCTACGGTACGACATGGTGATCAGGACATAGTCACTGCAGCCATTCGACTGGCGAGGCAGAAACTATGTAGCCGTAGATAAAGTTGACTGTCTTCCGACCCTCATCCCTCGGCAATGATGATACGACAACCTATCACTATATCTTATATAGTAGTAGATGATGTCTTAGTATTACATTAAGTGAGTTCATCTTGATTCTGTTATATCCTTCAGATACTAGATACGATAAGAACATATACTACACGATAGGTATACAGAATATAGATGATTCACACTAATGTATGCTAGAATGAATTTTGGGTTGTGTTCTGAGCCATCCGTTCTCACACTTAAAATATATAGGAATTAGTAGTGTGAGAGCGTCGGAGAGAGTGAGAGCGCCGGAGGGGGGAGGAGAGAGAGAGAGAGTAAAATGGTACGACATGGTGAAGTAGTACTGTATTTTGGCTCCAGTTCCAGCTCAATTTGTATTAATCTACGGTACGACATGGTGATCAGGACATAGTCCCTGCAGCCATTCGACTGGCGAGGCAGAAACTATGTAGCCGTAGATAAAGTTGACTGTCTTCCGACCCTCATCCCTCGGCAATGATGATACGACAACCTATCACTATATCTTATATAGTAGTAGATGATGTCTTAGTATTACATTATTGAGTTCATCTTGATTCTGTTACATTCTTCAGATACTAGATACGATAAGAACATATACTACACCATATGTACAGAACATAGATGATTCACACTAATGTATGCTTGAATGAATCTTGGGTTGTGTTTTGAGCCATCTGTTCTCACACTTGGCAAAAAATCAAATTTTTTATACTTTATCGGCTTTCAAAAATGTACTCAAATTACATGATGGTTCCTTTAGTTAGCTTGCTTATGTTACAATTACATTATTTGTGAATATCGATCTTACCATATGGCACCTATGACCCGAGGAGCGGCACGTCGTTTGAGAAAAACAGTGAATGCTGAGGTGGGTCCTCCTACAGTTAGGAGGAAGTAACACCGGTTGCTAGTGAGACCGGGAGTTCTATTCATCCAGCACCGGTAGCTAGTGAGACCGGGAGTTCTCTTCAAGCAGTCCTTGCAAGGGACGACATCTCTCCTCACGCCAAAAATCTCACTTTTTCGAGGTGGTTGCGTGATCGTATCACTGAGCGTTTGCGTGAGCAGCGTGGTTCTCATTAGCTATTAGTACTTATTTGTATTGGACTATTTGTATTGAGTTATTTTTGTATTAGACTATTTGTATTGGACTACATATATGAACTAGAACTGTGTCAATCTCTAGATTGTATTGGACTACGACATGGTGATCAGGACATAGTCCCTGCAGCCATTCGACTGGCGAGGCAGAAACTATGTATCCGTAGATAAAGTTGACTGTCCTCCGACCCTCATCCCTCGGCAGTGATGATACGACAACCTATCACTAGAGGATACTCTGAGAGATCCATCTGAGTATGATGTATACTCTGAGAGATCACTTTTACAAGAATGATATCAGTAGTGGGATTGAGTGCTGGAGGAGATATTATCAGAGTATACGTCCTACTCAGATGGGTCTCTCACCGTTACTAATTTTTTCTGACAGCAAGGTGGATGTGCTCCGTCAACAGATTCTTGCTCCGAGCCAAAACTTTGCCCCGGAGCTCAAGTGGACATCCTTCGTGTAGAGCTCGAGTGAAAGGTTCCTGACAGCATGGTGGTCTCCTTTGTCAAAGTATCCGTGCTCATCCCACATTGGTTGTGGGACGAGCACGGATACTTTAACAAAGGAGACCACCATGCTGTCAGGAACCTCTCACTCGAGCTCTACACGAAGGATGTCCACTTGAGCTCCGGGGAAAAGTTTTGGCTCGGAGCAAGAATCTGTTGACGGAGCACATCCACCATGCTGTCAGAAAAAAATAGTAACGGTGAGAGACCCATCTGAGTAGGACGTATACTCTGATAATATCCCCTCCAGCACTCAATCCCACTACTGATATCATTCTTGTAAAGGTGATCTCTCAGAGTATACGTCCTACTCAGATGGATCTCTCAGAGTATCCTCTCCGGTTGGGTTGTGTTCTAGAAGTGAAGTAGAAAGGCTACGTGAGGGTTTAAAACTCAATGTCGATGATTTAAAACCTCGACGAATTTACGGGTGCCCCACATTTGAATGCTACACCAAGACTCACCGTCTGTATAGTTCGGTTATTGGCGCTCGATTTCCCTGTGGTAAGGCAATGGATGAGGATGTTGCGTGGGAGGGGGTTTCAGATGGAGGCAACAAGGATGGCGTGTTTGTGAAAGGAGGGAAAAGATACATAATCACAGACGATTTGCATGTAAGGCCATTCTATTCCATGGAGTCTGCGTTGTCTATTTTCCGAAAGCATGGGATCATAGAATCGAAGACAGTTGAGACCAAGACTGTAAACATTGGCCGCGATGAGGTTAGTGATTTATTTAACCTAATGTAGTAATCTTGTAATTTAAAGTTGGAAGAACATGCAAGTAGCCTTATAGTTTCTCGTCGAAGATGAAATTACAACTCATGTTACAAAGTGATACGATATAATTATCATGTATAGCTTCAAATTATACAATCAAACTTTATTATATATATATTGTGGTTTTCTGATGTATGTCTATCTCTGCCTTAGATTTTAAATTTCCTTACGAGACTACTCGTCTCAGCTACACCATTAACGGATATCTTGTTGCTCAAGTTGGACCCAATCGAAGTTCGCAGTGGCAATAAAGAGTGTGATCAGCTGATAGACATAACTCGAATAAAATAAGAAGACAATGCAAGTACTTGTACTGCTAGGTGGCTCCTATGTAGTAATCTTTCGGATAAAATCAGAAGTCGTGGGTTTTGACATAAATCGACTTTGGCCTCAACAAAGACCACAAGTCAGACGATGAATCCTACTTGTTTTGACATAATCCTCCTGTTGTCAGAAAGATGGCTCCTAGGACTAGTCGATGTGGTGCTGCTAGTCGAGGAAGGGGTCGAGGCAAGAAACCCTTGGAGGTCGACACGGAGGAAGTCTCCGTCGTAAAACAAGAGCCGGTGACTGTTAAGGAGAAGGTGTTACCAAAGGTCGAGGTCAAGGAAGAACCGATGACCATCAGGGAAGAGATTGCTCCCAAGCTTGAAGTTAAGGAGAAGCCACCGTCAGAGAGTAGTAGCATCGGGACCGACCCTCCTGTCCCTACAGAAGACCTCAATCAGATTGAGCCTTCGTATGCAAAGTGGCTGATAGAATGGTACATGCCTCAACGCAACTATGTTCCCTGGCTGTGAGGATTCATCGTCTGACTTGTGGTCTTTGTTGAGGCCAAAGTCGATTTTCCTATGTGTTTTGGAATATTTGTGAAAATTTTGGAATATTTGTGCTATGATCGGATTATAACGATGGATATTAGGTTACTCTTCCGGATAATTGATGTCTATTTTATATTAATTTGGTTTGGTTTATATGATTCTTAGATAATTGGTGTGCATTAAATTCGTATGTGCATATTTGGTCTATGTGATTCTTGGATAATTGGTGTGCATAATATATTTGGTCTATGTGATTGTTGGATAATTGGTGTGCATTATATATTGGTTTGGTTTATGCATATTTTTGCTAAATCTTTCATAGAACAGAACTACACAATGCATCCAATCTATAGAAAAGCATAAAATTTCTGTAGGCCTCTTAAAAATTACCTTTCTTACCGTACGGTGGAAGGAGGTAAAAAAACGAACGGTACGTCGGGTCTCCGGCGTTGCACGAGCAAAGTACTGATAACGTGTTGTAAGGCAAAAACTCAAACACGCCAGAGATGTGACGAAGTATACTCATATAATATAAATCACTCAAGTACAACTTACAAGCTATCCCAACCTCTCTTTATATAGGGAGAGAGGTTGGGGGTTATGAAGAAATGAATGGCCAAAGGTCATGTGTAGGTTACAAGGAGATGAAAAGTGAAGAGACATGAGTTACAATAGATTTATATTTTTAGCCTTCTTGTGATTTACATCATGGATGTTTTGATTTGACTTTTTTCCTCTTAATTCCATGATGATATTGTTGTATAATAATATGTGATATAATAATATGTGAAACAACAACTTCCTCTTTCTTTCCTTCCGTTACAAAATTTATTAACTTATATGTCAAATGTTTATGGCTACTTAAGTAGCCCATAATTCTCATTAAACTCAATCGATTCTTGGTCTAGGAGGGTGTATATATTCACATGTTTTGTTGGCGCACAGAGGTGAGAAATCTGAGCCTAGGGCTTCTTCATCTATCCTTATGTATATGTATCCATATTTTTATTGTCGAGGGAGAAACTTACCTTGAAAAAACCCGTCTCTTTTCCTCTTTATTTATTCCTCTTTGTTCATCCTTCATTTCAATTTTCTTCTATGCAATAGTTAAATTCGGTCTCTCTCGAAGCTGTGTACAGTGACGAGAAGCAAGTAGTATGGAGGATTTTACTTTAGGAGAATTCGAGAACAGATCTGTACATAGATCTCGAATAATTTCTTAGGAGAGTGTTTATTACACGACTTTTCTAGGGACCGCTAACTCTAATATTGTGTTATTTTGTTTCAGTACATCAAAAATATTTTTTCAACAATCTATGATATTACTCGAGAATAATAATATAGATAAGTAATCGCTCTTAGTATTCTACGGAGAACCCACCTTGTTGCTGCTGCAACTGTTTGTAATTGTTTCTACAGCAATGTTAATATAGTTACCAACTACACATTTTATGCATGCATGCACCACAAAATTCATGAGAAGGCTCCTATGCAACGTCTTAGAAGAGCTACATGTCTTCTGTGTATAACCAAGGGATTAGGGGGAATTTATGAAATGCCCAAAAAATAAAAAAGTTTTATGAAAAATCCACCGTGCAATAACATTTTATCGCGTGCCCAGAATTAGAAAAAAAATATACAAAAAGAGTTCCGAATGACCGTTTTGCCCTTCCTTCTAATTTATTGAAAACACCCACTAAACTACTCTTAAAAAAATGTTTCGATACTTACCTTCTTCCATATGCTACTCACTTTCGAATTTAGGTTTTCTCCTCAAAAATTTTCAAAAACTCGTCGAAAAATTTCGGAAAGACCGAGACAAACGGATAAAGTGCTAAAACGGAGGTCCAAACATTATTTTTTGCGATTCTAAAATTTTGGAAGACCGTCTAACAGTGAAAATCTCATGTTCCTCAAAGATACGCTTATTTTGCGAAAAATCGAGCCTCGTTTCGACCTCCCAGTCAAAAGTTATGGCCCTCCTTAAAGTTTCAACTGACCATAAAATACAGGAGAATGGTCATTCTCCGTATTAGAACACGAAGAATGTTAATTTCGCATGAGAGTGGTCATTCTCCGTGTTAGTAACACGGAGAAAGTCATTCTCCGTCTTAATTTACACGGAGAATGGCCATTCTCTGTATTAGTAACACGGAGAATGGCATTCTCCGTCTTAATTTACACGGAGAATGGCCATTCTCTGTGCTAAATTACACGGAGAATGACCATTCTCCATCTTAATTTACGCGAAGAATGGTCATTCTCCGTGTAATTTAGCACGGAGAATGGTCATTCCAGTGTTAAAACGCAGGAGAATGGCCATTCTCCGAGTTATAAACACGGAGAACGTCATTCTCCGTGTTAAATAACACGGAGAATGGCATTCTCCGTCTTAATTTATATGGAGAATGGTCATTCCAGCGTTAAAACGCAGGAGAATGGCCATTCTCTGTATAATTTAGCACGGAGAATCGTCATTTCAGTGTTAAAACGCAGGAGAATGGCCATTCTCTGTATAATTTAGCACGGAGAATCGTCATTTCAGTGTTAAAACGCAGGAGAATGGCCATTCTCCGTGTTAGAAACACGGAGAATGTCATTCTCCATGTTAGAAACACGGAGAATGCCATTCTCCGTATTAAATAACACGAAGAATGCCATTCTTCGTGTTAATTTACACGGAGAATGGCATTCTCCGTGTTAAAACGTATGAGAATGACCATTCTCCGTGTAATTTAGTACGGAGAATGACATTCTCCGTGCTAAATTACATGGAGAATAACAATTCTCTGTGTTAAATGACTCGGAAAATGGTCATTCAAATGTTAAAACACAGGAGAATGGCCATTCTCCGTGTTAGTAATACGGAGAATGGCATTCTCCGTGTTAATTTACACGAAGAATGGCATTCTCTTTGTTAAAATGCAGGAGAATGACTATTCTCCGTGTTATATCGACGGAGAACAGTTGACAAAAATCTAATTTTTTATTTTTTTTGTTTTGTGGAAAGAAATTTGACATGAATAAAGATTCAAGAGTTTTCGTTCTTCTTTCAAAACGATGCTAACTCTTATGAAAAAGAAGAAAAAGATCTTCTCTCCATAATTGACCTAATTGTCGAAAAAGAAGAAGAAGAAGAAGAGCGATGATCTGAGTTCGACTGAAAAAAAGGTATAGTGAACTACGAACGATCTTTGCGATCTCTGCTGAAGATGAGAACAATGGAATTCAGATCTCTCTCTCTCTCTCTCTCTCTTTCTTAAAGAAGAAGAAGACGACGAGAATCGCAATCCAAATCTGAGTTTGTGCGGAGGGGTAGTTATGGTATTAATTTTGTAAATATAGAGCATCTAAAGAGAATCTTGGAATACTTAACGTGGAAATATATAATTCTGGGCAATTCATAAAATCCATCTGTTAGTGCCGAGGCACAATTTTCGATGGAAAATTCTGAAACTGAAACAATTGTACACACAACGTTTCAAATGTAGCACCTTAAAGAAGATGTGCAACAGAGATCCTGGAGGATTCTGAATTACGAGGATCTAAAAAGATTCTACGTAATACACAAAAATCTAAAGAGACTTTGTGCAAGCAACTATCGGCAGTAGAGCTTCTAAAAAGAAGCTGTAAAAGGCAACAGCAGCGATGACAGGCGAGAATGAGATGCTGGGGTGAATGAACCACCGTTGCTCAAAGCTTTATTCGCCCCACACGAGCACGAACAGCTTCCAGGAACCAGCAAGTTCACGAAGAACTTCTAGAACGCTCGTAAGTCAATATTTGAGACTTGAACGGGCTTCCTGGACTTAACAGACTCCCTGAACTCTCTTCTTGGTGCATCTTTCAAAGGAAGCCAAGGGGCTCTATTTATAGAGTGGAGTTGAGACTTCACCTCTTCTCCTATCCGATGTGGGACTAAAATACCAATACTCAAAAATAGAGTTTGATATTTTAGATCATCCCGCAATCAGCATAGAAGTGTGCCAGTCCACGCCTACCCCCCGAACACTCCCGTGCATGCACGAGACATCCTGGAGTCCGTGTCCGAGTCCGAGTCCGCACAACAAAAATTAACTTGCATCCTTGTTGGATTTAATCCTTTTTCCTTCTAGGAAAATACTTCCACATGGCACAAACTTGTGCCCCACTACACCTCATGTGCACACCTCAACACAAGAAATGCATTATATTGAGATACTCACCATTTGGTGTAGCCGATGTGGGACTATCTTTTCTAGTCCAAAGGCAAAAACACCAACAATCCCCCACATATCTCAATATATGGGTTGAACGTTCCCCACAGTGACTGCCCATCATGCATTAGGAGAGATGTCGCTACGACTTGAATCTTTCCGCATAGGTTAAATAACAGCATGATACAAGAATGGACTAAGCCTTGAATTCTGCACCATAACTGTAATTCTTCCTACTCACATAATGACATCAACTGTGCTTCTGGCTGCACATTGAAGGCCATGTGCCAGCCTGGTTTCAGTGTATAATTTTGGGCGTCTACAAGTTTACCCTCAAGAGACGGCCTGATATCTCTTTCCATACACTATAGGTGAGTTCTTTATTAAAGAGATATGGCATGAAGCCTCGCGCTTCCATGCGGTGCTATGCCGCTATGACATGGCCTAAAGCCGAGGCATTACCCCTACCTGGAAATCTCATCGTAGTGTCATACTACTGTAGCATGAGGTCACAAGCCTCTTTGTAGTACCAAACTACCCAGTATGAAGCCTAAGGCTTCCTTACGGTGTTACGCCGCAACGACATGGCTTGCAATGCCGAGGCTTTACCCCTACCTGGGTACCTCATCGTGGTGTCATGCCACTGTAACATAGGTCCATCCTCCCCTTTGTAGTGTTGTCTACAACTCTTTAATTACGTCATACAATATTAGGCTACCTGCCTATTTGCGGTGCTACGCCGCTGTGACTTGGCTTGCAAAGCCGAGGCATTACCCCTACCTGGGAACCTCATGGTGGAGTCACCCCACTGTAGCATGGAGTTTCACTCCTTGTAGTGCTGCTCTATCGTGCTTCCTGTAAAGCACACCAGGCATTCACTCTGCCTGAGAACTCATTAAGGCGTTTAAGCCAACCTTCCCACAGAAACCATTTTCCGTAGAAAACAATAGTAGACAACAGTGGTTATAGGTCCGTAATCTCTCAATGTCACATAGGACAAGTACCCACCGTTCCTGATATTCTTCTGGTTAATAGTCCTCCCTTGAACCAAAAACTAGATGCCTAGTAGATTTCTCTTTGAACTAATAGCATAAAACTTTATGGTAGGAATGTAATAACACAATATTAGAATGCCTTCAAGCCCATTTTACAAGCTGTGTCATCGACCAGCTGGCGCTTGAGGCCCTTGGTGAACGGATCCGTCAGGTTCTTCTGACTCCGAACATCAATCACTGCAATAACACCTCTCTTGATAAGATCGTGTACTGTTCTGTGCTTCAACCGCACCGTTCTCTTCTTCCCGTTGAAGAGTTCATTTGATGCCACTGCTGCTGCCGTCTGGTTGTCACAGTATATCGGTATTGCCGGTATCTGAGCCCCAACCACCGGAAGATCATACATGAGCTCCCGAAGCCACTCTGCTTAATCTGCAGCAGCATCCAATACAAAGAATTCAGATTCCATGGAGGAGCGAGATAACATAGTCTGCTTCTTCGACTTCCACGATATAGCAGCTCCGTCCATGGCGAATACGAATCCACATGTGGAATACTCGCTCTCCATATCTGAACACCAGCTAGCATCACTGAAGCCTTCCACTACTGACGGTTCTCCGCTGTAGAAAAGTGCATATGTCTGAGTTTTTTTGAGATATCTCAAAACACGTTTCACAGCTTTCCAGTGCTCAACGCCTGGATTGCTAGTGAACCGACTCAGCATTCCCACTGCAAAAGCTATGTCAGGCCTTGTGGCAGTAGTAGCGTACATCAAGCTTCCGATGACGCTAGCGTACTCCAACTGCCTGACGCTTTCCTTCGAATTTGGCTCCAGCTTCTGATCACTCCGGTACGGTGTATCAATAAAAGAAAGATCTTGATACCCGTAGCGAGTGAGCATCTTCTCAATATAATGAGATTGTGACAGTACTATTCCAGTGACTGTCCGGATGATCTTGAGCCCCAAGATTACGTCGGCATCCCCCAAGTCCTTCATACTGAACTTGGTCGAGAGGAATTTCTGTGTCTCTGTGGCGCAGCTTAAATCCGTACCTAGGATTAGTATGTCGTCTACGTAAAGACATACGATTACTCCTCTTCCGTCAGCAAACTTCGTATAGACACACTTGTCTGTTTCACTGACCCTGTAGCCATTTGACCTTATCACCTTGTCAAACTTCTCATGCCACATTTTGGGAGCTTGTTTCAAACCATACAGAGACTTCATCAACTTGCAGACTTTGTCTTCCAGACCTCTGACGACAAAACCTTCTGGTTGTTGTATGTAGATCTCTTCGGTCAGCTCGCCATTAAGGAATACCGTTTTCATATCCATCTGATGTATCACCAGCTTGTGTATTGCTGCTAAAGCAATTAACAATCTGCTGGTTGTCATTCGAGCTACTGGAGCATAAGTGTCAAAGTAGTCGATCTCCTGCTTCTGAGCAAACCCCTTGGCCACTAGCCTGGCCTTGAACTTGTCAATGGTTCCATCTACTTTCATCTTCTTCTTGAAGATCCATTTGCATCCGATGAGTCTTGCTCCTTCTGGCAGGTCAACCAATACCCATGTGTTGTTGGAGGTGATTGAGTCAATCTCGTTGACTATCGCCTCCTTCCAGAATACAGCATCTCTGGTCTTCATTGCCTCATCATAGGTAAGCGGATCTGCTTCCACATGATAGGTGACGAAGTCATCTCCGAAGTCTTTCGGCCTCCTCGTTCGCTTAGTTGACGGCTCAGCGAGTTCTGGTTCAGCTGGTGTCTCCTTGACGACAGTTTCATCTTGGACTACTGGTTCATTAAAGACTTCTGTCTGCTTTGTACCCTCATTATTCTCCGGAAGATCCGCGAGAACAATATTCTTGTGTTTTGCAAACTTGTCTTCAAAGTATTCAGCATCGCAAGATTCGATGATATGGTTTGACTCGATATCAAGGAATCTCCGAGCATCACTCTTCTCGGATACCCCAAGAAGATCGCCTTCGTAGTCCTTGTCCCCAGCTTCTGAATCTTCAGATCCGGGAGCTTCACATAAGCCAGACACCCCCACACTCGAATGACATTCAAGTTAGGTCTGACTTTGAACCAGAGTTCATGAGGAGTTATGTCGGAAGTTGCATATGGCACTCTGTTCAGAATGAACGTTGCCGTTAGTGAAAATTCTCCCCAGTAACACTTTGGAAGACCCGCAGTCAACAGCATGGAGTTCATCATCTCTGTCAACGTTCTGTTCTTCCTTTCTGCTACTCCGTTGGATTGAGGAGAGTACGGAGCCGTTGTCTCATTGATGATTCCATGTTCTTTGCAGAATGATAAGAATTCATGAGACCGATACTCCCCGCCTCGATTACTCCTTAACCTCTTGAGTTGTTGTCCAGTTTGCCGCTCAGCCTCGGCCCTGAACTCCTTGAACTTCTCGAATGCTTCGTCTTTAGACTTGAGCAAGTAGACGAAAGCATACTTTGAGAAGTCATCGATGAAAGTAATAAAATACTTCGTCCCGACCTTTGTAGAGAATTGTTTGAAGTCACAGATATCTGAGTGAACCAACTCCAGAAGATCTGTGCTTCGATGGACCCTGTGAAAGGATTTCCTTGTGATCTTCGTCTGAGCACATACTTTGCATTTCTCTACCTTACCCCCACACTTGGAGATAAGTCCTAGACTAGACATTCTGTTAATCTTTTTACAATGAACATGTCCTAGCCTATTATGCCACAACTCAAGAGAATAATCAGAAAAAGTGATTGCATTTATATTATCATGCTGGGTTACAACAAGCTGAATCTTGTACATTCCTTCAGTTTGGAAAGCTTTCCAGAAGAATGTACCCTTTTTGGACATCACCAACTGGCCAGCATTGATGTCCATCCTCAAGCCTGCGTTGCAGAGCAGACTTCCAGAGATCAGGTTCTTAGCAATTACTGGAACATGCTTCACACCTTGAAGCGTCAGAGTGTTCCCCGATGTGAGTTTCAGCTCCACCGTCCCGATCCCCAGTACTTCAGCTTGTGCCTGGTTTGCCATTATGACCTTCTCTGAAGTTGGCTCATAAAAGACGAACCAGTCTTTGTCTGAACAGATATGGCAGGTCGCACCAGTGTCTATCCACCAGTCCAAGTCAGCCCTCACAGTTGCAACCTGTGCTATCATGGCAACTAGATTAGTAATCATGGAAACCTTACTAGGCTCACCTTGTTCTTTGGGCTTGGACTTGCATTCGGATTTGTAGTGGCCCTTCTTGCCACAATTAAAGCAAGTCACATGGGACTTGGACTTCTGCTGCTTGAAAGCAGGACCCTTCACTTTCAGATTCGTGAAGTCCTTCTTTTTGCGATGAGAAGCAGCCTGCTTCCCCTGGTACTCTCTCGTTTGGACCAGATTTGCCTTCGCCAGTTGTTTGGACAGAGTATCCATCTTCTGTTGAGAGCGCATATCGTCCTCAACATGGATCTCTTGCAAGAAATCTTCCAAGCTAATTTCCATCTTCTTTCGATGCATCCTTGCATAGAAGTTGCTCCATTCTGTAGGAAGTTTCGGGACGATCCCTCCAACGACAAACTTGTCGACAAGGGGAATGTTCTCGTCTTCTAGTTTCTGACGCAACTTCAGAAACTCCTTCACTTGGGGCAGCATCGCCTTCTCGTCTTCGAAGGTCCACTTGTGATATTTTTCTACCATGAAGATCTTGGATCGGTTCTCGTCATCTTCATAGAGCTTTCCCAAGGAGTCCCATATCTCTTTGGCAGATGTCTTCTTGGAGTAGGACTCTGCCAGAGAGTCTTCCATGGAATTGAGTATCAGTAGTTTGCATATACTGTTTTCTCTCTTCCACTTCGCTTGCTTGGTCGTAGCAGCGGCCACAGCCGCAGCAGATCCAGTGGTTTGAACGATCGGTTCTTCTTCTGACAGCACGTGATCAACATTCACGAGTTGAAGATTTAAAGTGACCTTTCGTCTCCATATCTGGAAGTGTTCGCCATCGAATTTTTCCAACTTGTTAAAGCCGGTATCGATGAGCGAAGCACGAGAATTATCCATCTTCTCAATAAAGCTTTGAGATTGTTAGTACCGAGGCACAATTTTCGATAGAAAATTCTGAAATTGAAACAATTGTACACACAACGTTTCAAATGCAGCACCTTAAAGAAGATGTGCAACAGAGATCCTGGAGGATTCTGAATTACGAGGATCTAAAAAGATTCTACGTAATACACAAAAATCTAAAGAGACTTTGTGCAAGCAACTATCGACAATAGAGCTTCTAAAAAGAAGTTACTGTAAAAGACAACAGCAGCGATGACAGGCGAGAATGAGATGCTGGGGTGAATGAACCACCATTGCTCAAAGCTTTATTCGCCCCACACGAACACGAACAGCTTCCAGGAACCAGCAAGTTCACGAAGAACTTCTGGAACGCTCGTAAGTCAATATTTGAGACTTGAACGGGCTTCCTGGACTTAACAGACTCCCTGAACTCTCTTCTTGGTGCATCTTTCAAAGGAGGCCAAGGGGCTCTATTTATAGAGTGGAGTTGAGACTTCACCTCTTCTCCTATCCGATGTGGGACTAAAATACCAATACTCAAAAATAGAGTTTGATATTTTAGATCATCCCACAATCAGCATAGAAGTGTGCCAGTCCACGGCTACCTCTCGAACACTCCCGTACATGCACGAGACATCCTGGAGTCCGTGTCCGAGTCCGAGTCCGCGCAACAAAAATTAACTTGCATCCTTGTTGGATTTAATCATGTTTCCTTCTAGGAAAATACTTCCACATGGCACAAACTTGTGCCCCACTACACCTCATGTGCACACCTCAACACAAGAAATGTATTATATTGAGATACTCACCATTTGGTGTAGCCGATGTGGGACTATCTTTTCTAGTCCAAAGGCAAAAACACCAACACCATCTTGCGGGTGAATTTTTCATAAAAAGTAACCCCAAAATTGGGTTTCTCAGCAATTTCCAGTTGGTTTTTCATATAATTTTGTTAAATTAGAAGATACTGTTAATAATGGCTGCTTATATGTTGTTTTGTTTTAACATGCTTACAATAATATTGTTGTGTCTTATATAACACTCTTGAGTTTACATATACTACCAAAATGAAATGATATACGAAGCAACACTAATGTGAAGTGATCAGCAAAATGAAATGGAAATATATCTTTCATATTCTTTGCACATGTTCTAGTGATCATGAGCACAAGGTATTGTTTGGGAAGGAAAAAAATGGGAGTAGAAAAATATTGAGAAAAAAAATAAAACTATTGGTGTTTGAAAAGGGGAGGAAAAATGAGGGGAAAATTCATGTGAGTCTCACACAAAAAAAAAAATTCTCCCAAAAGTGAGAGAAAAATGGAAAGTTGAAAGAATTGTGGAAGAAATTATCCAATTACCCTTCGTGTCAATTATGATTTGAAAAATTAAAAGATTAAATAGTAGTTATATCTTTCTCCATAGACAAATAAAATATTACTTTTAGACTTTTCTTTTTCCTACTTTCTGGTTATCTAAACATGTGGAGAAAAAAAATTAACTTTACATTCATTTTACTATTCTCCATTTTTATTTTTCCTCAAATTTTTCTTTCCCTCCTAAAAAATGTCCCCAAATACAAGTTTGTGCAAAGATTTAGTTTTACAGTCTATTATATATTATTAGTTTTTCTATTATTAGCTTCTCACAATGTTTTAGCAATCATTATTTGAGGCTCCATAAATTAGAATATAAGATTATATTTGGAAATCCCAAAATAGATGTTTGTAACAAAATTGTGTTGTAGCACTTCCCAGAAGTAATCCAAACTATTAGAATTTCACTGACTTGAGAGCCTCGTCTCCTTTTGTAGCCTACATAAACTCTGTGTGATTTTCTTCAACTTTAAAATACACAGTTTGCTTTACTTAGATTTTAGTGTGTATATATATATATATATATATATATATATATATATATATATATATATATATATATATATATATATATATATATATATATATATATATATATATATATATATGCAACTGTCTTATTGCTTATTTCATTATTAAATATGACATTATTTTTAGTCAATATGTTATATACAGTGACATTTTGTTAGATATAATAAACAATAATTCTATTAGAAGAGTGGATATATATTGTTGAATCATTGTTGAAACATCTACAATAACTAGACATTGTTTTCAAAATATTTTGATTAGTAGATAAAATATTATAACCTATGACATTTCTTCTGAAGTGTTATTACTAAGCCGAAATCAAGAATCATAAATTGATCCGATCATGTGAAAAGGTAATTTTCGACCCACATATTCTATTAATTTTCTGGTTTCTAAATTTAGTTGGACAAATATATTGTTTAAGTTTATGAGTCAACTTTCTTGGTTTCTGCATGTAGACTATCGTGATGTTAAATGATTTTTTTTCTTGATCGTTTTGCATGTAGATTGTGGCTTTTGCATGTATTTAAGTTTTTTCATACCACTGCAAGCTGGGATCCGACTCCTACAGCTAACCCAAGTTGATCAACACTTGATATACTAAAGATCTCTTAAGTTTGATATCAAAAATCATTTAAACTATTGATCTGGTACTCTAGATTGTCATGTTAATTTGATACTCTATTTTTGCAGAACATTAGATTGTCACATTGTCACTATAGATGAGTTTTCTAGTACCAAAGCTGAAAACTCTATGATAGTTTCTTCAAAGGTGGCAGAGCCATATATGATTTTGGCTCACTATCTTGGGGCTTATACCAACCATTAGTAGAATCACACATATGCCAAATGATTTTGATGACATAAGTATGATTTAAAAGTAACGCAAACATTTGTCCTAGTCAAATCAAAATCTCCTAAAGAAATGGACTTCAGTTGGTTTCATAGAGTTTTGAGTATATTTTCTGAGATATTATATGACATATATATTTTTCGGATATAAAAGTACTAAAAAAATGCTAAGATCCAATGAAAGGAAAATAAGGGTTCACATGTAGAACAACTTAGATACTTAGATGATAGGTCCAAACTATCATAGCTAGAAATATCGTAGAATTTGAATGATATATTTAAACATAGCTTGTGCTGAAGCTGAATGATTCAGAAATCATATTATGCATATATTATATACATGTTTTTGTACATGACATTTCTTTTATAAATTGTGATAATCATTCTGCTAAAGAATGATGATGTGAATTCTAAGATGAACATGTACCTACAGCTGCATATCAAGTTATAAAAAACCTATTATGCAAATATATGGTTCTTGACTATATAAAATCAGAAAAGAACCTTGCAGAACTCTTGACGATGAATAAGTTTAGAAAATTAATAATCCTAGTATCATCGAGGGGGATGGGTTAAAATTATAAGTCAACATCAATGGCAATCCAACCGAGTCTGACTGAAGATCCCAAGAAGTCGGTTCAATGGGCAAAAACAAGTTGAACTTAGGTGACTAATATGGAACACTGACCTTGGGATTAAATTTTTAATAATTAATGTCCAAGCAAATGTACAAAGTTGTACAATGATACTCCATCCATGTGATGACGGTGTTCAAGGATGATTTTGTTTGGATGAGTTTTAAAACTCTTAATGGGTCCAAGCATGATTATGCAGGGTTGAAATTGATCACCAATTTTTTTATTACTTACCTATATAAGAGGTTATGAAGGTCGCGACTATAGGACATGGTGATCCAGACAACTCTCATAAATAAAGAAAAATATGCATGACCAAAAAAAAATCACCTAATAGATCCAAAAACCTCTCGCGTATTATGTGTGCTATATTCTGGTCAAGAAATCTGATTTAAGGCTTAGTTTATCAAACACTTCTTCAGACAAAGACAATAGTCATTAAATAAGATTCAATATTGTAGTCCATCTCATCTATGCATAGTATTTATTTGCCCAGAAATTAACTATTATTCTTTTTTTTTTTACCTCTATTTTTTGAAACAAGATTTTTTGGGAGGGATTGTTGTATAATATGTGAGAAAACCAACTTCCTCTTTCTTTCCTTCCATTACAAAATTTATTACTTTTATGACTAGAACGATCAAATGTTTATGGCTACTTAATTAGCCCATAATTCTCATTAAACTCAATTGGGGGGTGTCTATATATTGACATGTTTTGTTGGCATAGATAGGTGAAAATTTTGAGCCTGAAAGGCTTCTTTCCTCTATTCTCATATATATATGTATCCAGGGGCGACCCAGAGGAGGGGCAGACGGGGCTTGGGTCCGGGGCCCCAATGTCCAAGGTGCCCCAATTTTTTAACAATTGTACTAAACATAAGTACTAAAACATAATTTTTTTAAAATGTCGTCTTCTACAAAGTCCAGTCGACAACCTTCTTTTAAAGAATAAAAATGAGAAACAAATATGGCACCATAAATAATAGGTTTGTTGGGGAATTGGAACAACTGCGCGTGGATCTTTTCCATTTAGAGAAGAAAAAGTTCAAAAAATTATCTATCGCTTCCGATTCCAGATGACGGCCAACGGTAAAAAAAAATTTCCTTTATTTTAATTATCTCTTGCTTCAATCTCTTCTCCTATATTTCTTTATAGAAATTCGACGATATCGGAGTCCGACTAAGCGGCCATGGCCGAAAAACAATGTATAGGACCTCTGCTTGTGTAAGCGGCCATGGCGTTCGAACTTAGTCTTGCAACGGCTGCTCGAAGACTCGCTCGGTCGAGGCGACTCCTCGCTCAGGTGGGATAGTTTCAATGAACTTGCCTCGTCTTAGCCTTCACCTAATAACTTGCATGTTTTCAACCTGCACAAGTTAGGCTTGATAATAAAAGAGACGCATCCACATAGCTAAGGGAATAATCTCGACGGGTCGGAATGTGTTAGAACATGGAAAAAAGGGTTCCACGGTTTGCTTAGAAGTCTGCTCAGCGTACTTTCAAAATGACACTCGATCCTTCGTCTCGTGGCTTGGGAGAAGGAAGTTGGCCTAAGTTGCTAAGTTGCCACAACGCTCGAGTTAGCCTAAGTTATAGCGTCGCCCGTGTGAATAATTGATAAAGCATGCATGGTCCCGTCGTCCAAGGCTTGGCATAGCCTCGCATGTCCCGTGGTTTAAGTCGTATTGCACGGCTTGTGGCTTAAGTCTAGTCACCCAAGAACTTGGTTGTTCAAGTCGAATGCGTGCACGGCACGTTCTCTTGATGCGAGGCTTGGCATAGCCTTTGTTAGTCAAGTCGATGCCCGAATAAGTTAGAAATAAGTTTTGTTGGGCTATCGAAGTCATAGCAAGCACTATCCTCTGTTGCCTGCGGTTGTCAGGTTATATAGTCCCTCGAGAGCAAGGCTCATCATATAAAGTATGTGACTTGAGCGATAGCATCGCCTAGAGAACAAGGTCTGTCCAAGGCACGAGCCACGGTTGATTTAGTAAAAAGTGTGCCATGGATAAAGGAAGTCCACGCGACTAGTTATCGCCGAGATCGGTTCCGCTACTTGGGAGTCTCGCTAAGTCTTGATGAGTCTCGTACACAAGATCGGTCCCGCTACTTGGAAGTCTCGATAAGTCTCATTCACGAGATCGGTCCCGCTACTTGGGAGTCTCGATAAGCAAGCACGCGAGATCGGTCCTGCTACTTGGGAGTCTCGATAGAAAGTTGGAAAAGCATGGTCATGGTTAAGAAAGGACTTGGTAGATCGAGTTGAGTCTTGCATGGTCATTGGACAACTTGTGCGCAAGGGCAAAATTCTTTGAGCGATTCCGGGGCGCCGGGTTCGTGTCGGCCTAGGAGGAATTACATATATTATACGGCCTTCATCGACGGTAAGACTCGATTGAAGTGAACCATTACAATATAGGTTGCGGGTCATTCGGTGGGAGCTCGTACCTCGCCACGCGAATGGTCACCGTATACAAAAGATCTAGGATAGCTTGACATTGCTAGTGACCACTCATATAGATGTTTCGGCAAGAGCGGCTATCCGCGTGTATGTCTTTGGATTGCGACGAGTACTAGCAGGTTACGAGTTGGGTTAACAAGTCATACTTATTGCAAACGCTAGCCTTGAATCAGCACGAGTTAGGTATACACGGTTGTATCACCATTATGGAGCCTAAGAGTTGGCTATAGCAAGGACACGTACTTCGACATGAATGTGGCATCATCTCGAGTTAAGTCAGGAAGGGCCGTAAGGTAAGTTGATTAAGTCTGGCTGATACTTGGGAGGCACGGCCACGATTCTAAGGCATGAGCAAGTGTATTGGCACGACCAGCACGAGCCGTCCCCTTGACGTCGTTGGCACGAGAATGGCCTAGAGGCACATAGAACAAGTGGAAGTTTTGCACGGTCGAGTTGCATAAGTTTCTACTCGGCGAGGCACTGCCTCGAATTTGTTAAAGTCACGAATAGAGTATGGCACAACCCCGTCATTGCGTTACCAAGTATAGGCCAAGGCATCGTTGTCTTAAAATTGATCCTAAGGCAAGACTAGAAAGACAATCAAAAGGGGTTTAAGCTGCACAAAGTAAATGAACGTGTCGGTTTTGTATGGATGGGCGAGGAGCTCACTCCACCAGTACAGTTGAGTACTGACACCCACACAGTTTTCATGTGCAGGAACAGGTAGAAGCTCGTGACGCGGAGCTCGCTTGGATGTGTCTAGGTACGGAGTTCCTTGGCGATTCAAAGCATGCGGCCGCGTGGAGTCAAGAGTTATACGGGACATAATGTATGAACATTGTCTTCCAAAGCATCCGCTGGCTCAAGCATTGTATCGAGAGATGAGAGAGAGCAGAGTGACTTGTAAAATAAGAAAAAAGTGAGCTTGAGAGACATGTAATATGGGCCTTGCGCCCCATTGTAATCTTATTGTTCAATATCAGTAAAGAGCACTTTTGAATAACTTGTATTTTGCTTCTAAATTCTGCTGCATGTTCAATATTTCTGCTTGGGACTTCTGTGCGACGACCTCGTCGCAGCCGCTGTAATCGACCGTTATAAAACTGCCTTGCACGAGCTCAATCTAGGCTCGTGCGGCATCACGCCTTAGCGAGGACGATCGCTCCTATGGGAGCGGGGCGTGACAGCTTGCCCTTGGTTAGTTTTGCTAATAAAGTACATCCGCAGGTTGTGTTCAACAATCGTGGTTAATCTTTTTACATAGATATTATTTTCAATCAACATCTGTTGTATTTTATTGTTTATACCGTAGTAAATTGTTTTAATATGAGACATAAATAAAATGTTATCCATTGTCTCTCTCTTTTCAATTATATTCGACCCTTTTATTTACTAAATGATGTAGCATATGTGGTTCACTGGTTCTTTAGCAATTAGCACGTTGCTAGATGAATTATTTTAGTTACTATGAGTACTCCTTTTTTATGGTGGTAACTTATTTTTTAGCAATGCCCAGGGGATCTTTTTAGAATTTGTATTACTAGAATTTCTAAGAAATTCTTTTTTCAATAACACTATTTAATGTTTTTTTAATATTGTTTAACATTTTGATCTTGTGGTCTACCAAATGTCTGTGTCACCAACATTTATGTTGTAGCAGGACTTTTGCTGTATTAAGAAACATTACTTGCGGGCAGTGAAACACTCCTAAGACCTACTTGAATGCTGTAATTTTCTTCAAATTTTTAACATTATCATTTTCACCACTTTTGTTTTGCCAGTATATATCTCAATGCCACTATCACTAGAAGTCTAAAAGTTGTTTTTTTGATACATCGTTCAATGTTCATATAGACATATATACACTATAATATCATAATAAGACAAATTAGCAATTTTGGATATTTATAATTCAGTTAGTATCTAGGTGTAGAATATTTTATTTGATGACAGTCTTGCTATAGTTTGATAGTCTTGTTATGTTGGATAAAAATGACGGTCTTGCTATAGTTTGATTTTTTTTAATTCAGGTCCAAATGTCTTTGATGTTCTAGACCTCTTACTGCGTCTAGGCACATCTTCCTTATCGGCAAATTCATTATCTGCATCACTTTGACCAGTATATATAATGTCATCATAATTTCTTTTTAATGTTTCTCTTTCATGTATCTTCTTACATGGAAAGATATTCTCAAAGAAAGATGCATTCTTAGATTCAATAATTGTATTATTATGTATCTCCGAAATGTCCGACATGTACGAGAAACCGATAAGCAGAACTGTTTTCAACATATCCTATAAATATGTCGTCAAAGGTCTTGCGACCAATCTTGACCTTTTTAGGCAAATGAATTGCTACTTTTGCAAGACATCCAGGTATTTATAGGAAGGTTTCTTTCCTTTCCATAATTCATATGGCGTCTTATCCTTTTTTCTTGTGGGACACCTTATTTAAAATATAGTTGGCTGTAAGTACAGCTTCTTCCCACAAATTATCTGGTAGTCCTGGACTTAATAATAAAGAATTCATCATTTCTTTAATTGTTCGATTCTTTCGTTCAGCGATACCATAAGATTGTGGTGATATTGTAGTGCCTCGCCCCTAAATCGTGCCCCGTTCTCTGTCCACGGGGTGCGCGAGAAAGGAACACTGTCGTTATCGACTCGGTTGGGACCGATAGGTCGGGATCGATCGAATCGATCGAACAGGAACGGTTGAATTAAGATCCATTCCTCGTTATGGAATGGCTTCTTCGGAACCAAGTCCCATATTCAATGGGTTGCACCTCAAGGATTGACTCTGTGGCTGAGTCGGAAGAGACCTCCCGTTGCTCTGCTTTTCACGCCGCTTGCGTTGATTTTGGCTTTATTTTCTGAATGCATTTTCGTGAATGTTTTCGATGGTTTTCATGACTTGCATTTCGAACTCGCATTTCCTATCGAACTTCTTGAATAATGCAGTATTCTAATCGATTGCTTGTGCAATTTTAGGTAATCGCGTAGGCGAGGTCTAGCGCGACCAACAAGTTCTCTTGCCTGAAGTAAACTCAAGGTGAGTGGCTGACCCTTCTCTTCTCGACCCCTTCTTAGGCAAATTGATAGTGTTGTTACGAATGAAAGAATAAATACAAGGGCACGAACACGGTAAAATGATCAAGTTTTCAAAGAAAATGTAGGCTATACCTTAATAACTAAATTTGATGTTGTACGGTCAAGGACAACTTGTCGACAAGGCGATAGTTTCCTCGAGCGGCAACCCGGGGCCACGGGACCGTTTCGGCCTAGGAGGAAACATGGTATAGTTGTGCTGGATAATAGCACGGGTTAAGTGGGGACTTGCAAAAGGGGGCTCGCTACCCGCGTTGGAAGGACCCCGATTAACGAAGCTATACGTCCAGGATGGCTTGTTATGCCAGTGACCAATCACACGTAATATTGCACTTGGTATGAAAATGATAACAATTGACAAAGAAGAACATGGTAAGTTTCATAAGGCGCGGCACGGTCTGTCGTGGGTAAGTTCCAACGTAATTTATATTATGCTTGTCATATGCTGGTTTGAAATTCATTAGGATGGTTAGAAACATTCATGAACTAAGTCATATAAACTCTTCAACCAAATGAGAGCTTGGAACTTAAATAGCCACGCACCAGTACAAAGTGTAATGTACTGATTCTTCGCTCTCTACGCAGGTACCCCGAACCACGAAGGGCGTGCCACCTGAAACTCAAGACGACGTGAACCCTTTTGAAGCCTCGTCCGCGTGTTGAAGGCTTGTTCTGAAATCCTTTTTGAAGACTCCCTACTCAGTACAAAGGAAGATAAATGACGACTCAACTTCCTTCGATAGCAGGTGGAAATTGTAATGGTTTTGCTTGTAAAAAGGGATGTAATATATGGAACGACTATCTCATCAGCGTTCGTTTTGTAAGTCGAGTCATGTTATAGCCCGCGCGGCAATGATTGTAATGGAGTCAATGTAAATGAAGTTTTATTATCAATGAAAAGTCTACTTCTATTTCAAATGTGTCAATCAATTTCTCTGCGTACTCTAACTTGATGTTGTGTTTCGGATAACCTTATGACTATGCCTTGTGCGATCACAACTTAGGTTTGCACGGCATCACGTGTAACGACCCGCTCCGCCCTAGCGGAATGTCGATTCAAACGGCAAGTGCAACGACTCAAACGAGCCGTCGACCCGAAGAGTTGGCATCGACCTGATGAAGAATCGATGCAAGGCTTACATTGGTCCGTCAAGACAAATCCAAACTTAGACTTTCAAAGGCGCGCTCGAAGTATCGCTTGGCCGATGCGAACATCGCTAAGGTGGGTGGCTCCGATGAATCCGTCTTTGCTTAGCCTAGACACATAACAATACGGACACTATTGCTAGAATCGCTAGGTGATAACACCACGCATGCTAATAAATGAATGACTCAACGCACCTAGCTAAGGGAATAATCCCATCTTGTATGCTTGTTTAGAACATGGAAAAGAACTCGGCAAATATAGAAACTCTCGTACCGCGCTCTACGCTCGTGCTAAGGCACAAGCTTACATGCAAGTTTCCTATGCGATCAACAATGAAACAATAAACGATTTACAACAAAGAAGCGGAAGACTATCGACATAGTCGTTCCGAGTAGAGTATAGAAACATTGGAAGACTTCGGGACCGATGGGTCGCCAAGACGACTCCCGCACGGGGAGTTGCATAATGAATGAATAAATGAACGAATAAGTGAATGAATAAATCCACGAATGAATGACATGAATACGTGAAGAATGAATGAATGTACGAACAAGTGAAAGAAAGACATGAAAGAGTGAATAAAAGATAAGAAAGGAAAGAATGGTTAGCGACAGGTATGACGGGCACGTGCAACGGGGCTCGCTACCCGCGCTGCACGGACGCCAACCTGGTCGATAACGCATTATGGCTCAAGACAGCCGTTAAGTTAAATGACAAGTCAATACGAAATGGTCGTGGACAAACGGCACGGACGATGGGGGGAATACCGTGGCCGTCATGAGGAAGGATTCTGCGACACGGGCGATGGGAGGGAATACCGTGGCCGGCCTAGGCGGAATCAGACATGGGGCTTACGGGCTGCTTTGAGTGGGGGCTCGGCCACTCAAGGAGACGTAAGGCCAGGCATTTCAAGAGACTATCAAGGTGTACCAGCCATCACGCTTCGATAGGTGAGAATGCCCAAGTGATATGTCCTAAATGGCTTGTGATGCCAGCGACCCATGCATGTAGATTAAGTGGGCTATGCTGGTGGCAATCCACGTGCAAGTCCTTGCATTGAAACAAGTAGTCTAAGTTAACTAAATGAAGTACCTTCTGAACATGCTTGAAATGTAACATCCTGAACATGCTTGAAATGTAACACTTCTGAACATGCTCGAAATATAACACTCCTGAACATGCTTGAAATGTAACATCCTGAACATGCTCGAAATATAACACTCCTGAACGTGCTTGAAATGTAACATCCTGAACATGCTCGAAATGTAACACTCCTGAACATGCTCGAAATGTAACACTCCTGAACATGCTTGAAATGTAACATCCTGAACATGCTCGAAATATAACACTCATGAACATGCCTACGACGTGCTAGAACCTGAGGCAGGGACACGCCCTTAGCATTGAATGTTTACATGAATCACGTTAAGTTACTACATGTGAATTGTTGACTAACTTGGTTTACTTTGGACAGGGAAGGCCGGACGGTAAGTATGGGTAAGTCGTGCATGCATTTCCATGCAGACACTTGAATTCGGCAACACGAGATAGGTTACGAAATATGTCATGAAACTGATCCTAAGGCAAGATTAGAAAGACAATGAATGATAGACGGTGCACAAAAGTAAATGGAATGTGTTTGGTAATGATAACATTGTGGGTGAGCTAGCCTCCCCACCAATGTATAACAATGTACTGATAACCCCACAGTCTGCTTGCAGGATGCAGGAGACGTCATCGGGTGCGGAGCTTCCCTCGAACGTGCTAAGGCGCGGAGCTCTCTCTGGAGCCTTGGAGCGTTGCAAGGAGCTGAAGCACCATATACAGGACATAATGTATCGGAACATCGCCATGAATCACTCTATCTTGTAAGCCACTTGGCACGCCTTTTATGTTTCAGAGAGAGAGAGAGCTTGAGAGACTTGTAAACTCGGCCTAGCGTCGCTTGTAAACTTCTTGAATATCAATAAAGAGTTTGAATTCGCTTCTACTTGTGTTCATTTACTTTCTGCTGCAAATGGGGACACTCTGTGCGACTCTGCGGCCTAGCTCAAATCGACCGTTTTTTGACTTGGCCTTGCACGGGCGCAACCTAGGCCCGTGCGGCATCACGCCTTAGCGAGGACGATCGCTCCTACGGGAGTGGGATGTGACAGATTGGTATCAGAGCACGGCTTTACGTCCTTGGACTTCACGCCGATTTCTCAGTTTTGAAAGCTCGTCGTTGGAAAAAGAAGTGTACGCTCTCTCTCATTGTGCCTTGGGATGTTCCATACAATAAGTCTAATATTTTCGAAAGCTCGTTCAGGCATTCAATCGAACGCATTAGTAGGCTATCGCCGAATGCATCAGTAGGCCTTTGTGCCGAACGGTGTCAACTTGTCTTGAATGAAAACACATGCTAAAGTTAACATGTCGCGTGCATGCCTAACTATTCCTACGATGACCCTAGCAATTGAGCATGCAAACTCAGAATATAGTCCGCACGAGATGGTTATGCGGCACAACTTAGTCCGCGTGTCGCGCACCTCGACTTTTGGTGCAATCGAGTTGCGAGCGATATCAAGTATCGCTCGGTCGGGAACGAAGCTACACTTAGAGTGTATGTCGATATAAACGCTATCGAGTTCATGCTTAGGCGTGCACGAAAGATTGATTTAGACTGTGAGGAACGGGCAAACGCACGATTGAACATGTAGATTGGTAATCGAATGATCTTTTGAAGATTGATAGAATGACTTAAACCCGAGTGGTGTATGTGATAGGTCCGGAGAAGAATAAGAATGGGTGTCGATGATTAGTCGAGTGGCTCGAACCCTGAGTGGTGTATAGACGTTATAGAAATTGTTCGAGCAAGACTAAAGGATTTACGGATAGAACGAGTATATCGGCAAGCGATGGTATCGCACAAAGCCTTAGAACGCGTCACGCTTAGTTGGTTGTGACTTCGAATGTCCCGAACGAGATGTCGTTCGGACAACTTGTCAATGGGCAACGCAAGAGAAAACGATTCAGAACAATGAATGAAAATGAATGGTCTTGATCGAGGAAACTTAGAGGATCGCATGAACGATTTCGGATCGATTCAAATGAAATGTGACTTGAGTTTTGAACAACGATCTTGAAATGAGCTTGAGGAATAGCGATCGAACTTGATCTTGAATATCGAAAAAATTATGGAATATCCAGTTCGGACAATAGCATCAGTTGCACGATTCAAAATTGGTTGCAAAGGAAGATCGTCAGGCTACGCATATCGTCGATGGTATTAAGGCGTATCAAAGATCGATATGCGATAACTCGGGGGTACTCTGACTCGACGAATGACGATCGTGCAAAATGTCATTGTTCCGATGGATGCTATACTCGGGATATTGAAAAGTATCGAAGAAAAGATATACTTGGCTTGAGGATTTCCTAGTTGAACGAATAACAAATGGACTATCGAACTGAGATCGTGGCTTGGATGAAAATAAAATGTTTGGATTTGCTTCGTCGATAACCACAACTTTGATATTCTTGTCTTATGCGAGCGCAACTCTAGCCTCGCACATGCGTCGCGCCGATTAGGACGACCACTCCACGTGAGCGCTGGTATGGTGATTCATACAGCAGGGGTGATCGAACTTGCATGGCATGGCAAATTTGATACATCGACTTGTGGTTTGACACGAATGTGGACTCGAGAATAACTTAGCGCGCATGACGGTCGAACTTGAGGATTGCGTAGGTCCAATCCGTGTATCGAGAATGAATTAGTTTAGACGCAAGCAAGAGTTACGTCCCGATGAGAATAATTATTCTGCGGGAGCATTGCATGGTGATTCATGAACCACCGTGGATAATCGGACTCGCGTGAGATTGGGGCGCAACATATTATCAAAGCTAGACGACCTCGTGATCGAATACATGAATTGGTTAGACTTTGTGACTTGAATGGATTCGAATATGTGCATCGAATGCATTGATGCGAATAGGTGATCGTGCTCGATGTTTAGAAATCTGAGTGACGCGAGCTTGGATAGAAAATCCCGTACTACCGACTTTGGTTTGACCCTAGGATTGGGGTCAGTGTTGGTATTATTGTTGGAGAACTATGATTCCAATCCCGACGTTGACTTAGCCTTGAGAAATGGCCTAGCGGTTAGGCGAGACGCCCTGTTTCAACTGTTAGCAACCAAAAGATTGATCTTGAGGATTGACATGGATGGATTGAATGATGCAAGAATAGGAAACCCTGCTCACGAGATTCGACTGACATGCATATATTTCAGGGACGCCTGAGTATGTGCACGATATGACTCGAGTGAGAATGACGAATTCTCTATCATGCGGCTTGGCTGAATGCATGTATTTTGGGGACGCTTGGAATGCGTGCACGATCCAGCCAAGTGATACGTTGAGTTCAAGCATGACTTGAGGAATGGAAGAGTGTCGAGAACTTGAAATCGTGTTAAAAGAAAGGAATGATACTAGTACGAGCGTGGCTCGGAATCAAAGAAACGTGTAGGCAGAGTGTGCGTGAACGACGACGAGATTAGCCCTAAACAAGTGAATGGTATGGAATCGATATTGTGCAAGTAAAAGTTGGTATAACGAATGGAACCATTGATAGGAAGATATACTCGATGATAGTACAATACTTGGTCTTGAATCGAACAAAAATTACTTAGACTTGGTCGACCCCGCTAAGAAGAAATCATACTGATTTCGTGGACAAGAACGCTTGAGAAGCGAATCGGGTCATCTCGATGACCGAGATAAACGAAAGTGAGTTTGCCTTAGCCTACGACCCTCGCATTTGACGAATTACAACGTGCCTCGTGCGACCATTTAAGTCCCATGACACGAAGAAATAGCAACCAAGATGAAGAAACGCTTGAATTGAATAAGTACCATCAAATCTAAAATGAATGAAAAGTTATTCAATAAAATCGACCAAACGTATGCGACACGAAACTTGGAAGGGTATCGAGTATAGTTCGATGCCATCGAGCGGTAAAGTTATTCGATAGAAATTGTCTAAGATACGTACACGACATAGGTTAAGGAACGGTAGGATGACCTGCACTCAGGAAGTCTCGAGGACGAGACTTATTTTGAGTGGTGTATTATGTAACGACCCGCTTCGCCCTAGCGGAACGCCGATTCAAACGGCAAGTACAACGACTCAAACGAGCCGTCGACCCGAAGAGTTGGCATCGACCTGATGAAGAATCGATACAAGGCTTACATTGGCCCGTCAAGACAAATCCAGACTTAGACTTTCAAAGGCACGTTCGGAGTATCGCTCGGCCGATGCGAACATCGCTAAGGTGGGTGGCTCCGATGAACCCGTCTTTGTTTACCCTAGACACATAACAATACAGACACTATTGCTAGAATCGCTAGGTGAAAACACCGCACATGCTAATAAATGAATGACTCAATGCACCTAGCTAAGGGAATAATCCCATCTTGTATGCTTGTTTAGAACATGGAAAAGAACTCGGCAAATATAGAAACTCTCGTACCGCGCTCTACGCTCGTGTTAAGACACAAGCTTACATGCAAGTTTTCTATGCGATCAACAATGAAACAATAAACGGTTTACAACAAAGAAGCGGAAGACTATCGACATAGTCGTTCCGAGTAGAGTACAGCAACATTGGAAGACTTCGGGACCGATGGGTCGCCAAGGCGACTCCCGCACGGGGAGTTGCATAATGAATGAATAAATGAATGAATGAATCCACGAATGAATGACATGAATACGTGAAGAATGAATGAATGTATGAACAAGTAAAAGAAAGACATAAAAGAGTGAATAAAAGATAAGAAAGGAAAGAATAGTTAGCGACAGGTATGACGGGAACGTGCAACGGGGCTCGCTACCCGCGCTGCACGGACGCCAACCTGGTCGATAACGCATTATGGCTCAAGACAGCCGTTAAGTTAAATGACAAGTCAATACGAAATGGTTCTGGACAAACGGCACGGGCAATGGGGGGAATACCGTGGCCATCATGAGGAAGGATTTTGTGGCACGGGCGATGGAGAGAATACCGTGGCCGGCCTAGGCAGAATCAGACATGGGGCTTACGGGCTGCTTTGAGTGGGGGCTCGGCCACTCAAGGAGACGTAAGGCCAGGCATTTCAAGAGACTATCAAGGTGTACCAGCCATCACGTTTCGATAGGTGAGAATGCCCAAGTGATATGTCCTAAATGGCTTGTGATGCCAGCGACCCATGCATGTAGATTAAGTGGGCTATGCTGGTGGTAATCCACGTGCAAGTCCTTGCATTGAAACAAGTAGTCTAAGTTAACTAAATGAAGTGCCTCCTGAACATGCTTGAAATGTAACATCCTGAACATGCTTGAAATGTAACACTCCTGAACATGCTCGAAATATAACACTCCTGAACATGCTTGAAATGTAACATCCTGAACATGCTCGAAATGTAACACTCCTGAACGTGCTTGAAATGTAACATCCTAAACATGCTCGAAATGTAACACTCCTGAACATGCTCGAAATGTAACACTCTTGAACATGCTTGAAATGTAACATCCTGAACATGATCGAAATGTAACACTCCTGAACATACCTACGACGTGCTAGAACGTGCGACGTACTAGAACCTGAGGCAGGGACACGCCCTTAACATTGAATATTTACATGAATCACGTTAAGTTACTACATGTGAATTGTTGACTAACTTGGTTTACTTGGGACAGGGAAGGCCGGACGGTAAGTATGGGTAAGTCGTGCATGCATTTCCATACAGACACTTGAATTCGGCAACACGAGATAGGTTACGAAATATGCCATAAAACTGATCCTAAGGCAAGATTAGAAAGACAATGAATGATAGACGGTGCATAAAAGTAAATGGAACGTGTTTGGTAATGATAGCATTGTGGGTGAGCTAGCCTCCCCACCAGTGAATAACAATATACTGATAACCCCACAGTCTGCTTGCATGATGTAGGAGACGTCATCGGGTGCGGAGCTTTCCTCGAACGTGCTAAGGCGCGGAGCTATCTCTGGAGCCTTGGAGTGTTGCAAGGAGCTGAAGCACCATATACAGGACATAATGTATCGGAACATCGCCATGAATCACTCCATCTTGTAAGCCACTTGGCACGCCTTTTATGTTTCAGAGAGAGAGCTTGAGAGACTTATAAACTCGGCCTAGTGTCGCTTGTAAACTTCTTGAATATCAATAAAGAGTTTGAATTCGCTTCTACTTGTGTTCATTTACTTTCCGCTGCAAATGAGGGCACTCTGTGCGACTCTGCGGCCTAGCTCACATCGGCCGTTTCTGGACTTAGCCTTGCACGGGCGCAACCTAGGCCCATGCGGCATCACGCCTTAGCGAGGACGATCGCTCCTACGGGAGCGGGGCATGACATCACGCCCGGGGGACGATTATCGATTCTACGGAATCGGGACGTGACAAATATGGTACAGTAGTTTGGTGTATAATTCCATGTTCTGCACATAATCCTGCAAAAGGTGATTCATATTCACCACTTCTATCGCTTTTGATAACTTTAATCTTTCGATTAAGTTGATTTTCTACTTCAGTTTTATAGTGTTTGAACATATCTATTGTTTCATCTTTTGATTTCATAAGATAGACATAGCAATAATGAGTACTGTCATCGATAAATGTGATGAAGTACTTTTTTCTATTTTTTATTTGTATGCCTTTTAGATCACATACATCTGTATGGATTAAATCTAACGTTCCGGTATCTCTTTCAACCGGATTTTGAAAGGATGTACGGGTTAATTTTGCTTCTGCACATATTTCACACTTATGATTTGAATCTATTGCAGATCTAGGAATTAAGTCCATGTTCATGAGTTTCCTGATTGAATCATAATTAACATGACCTAATCTTCCATGCTACATATGAGAGGACTCAACGATATAAAAAGAATTAGTCATCTTATTAGGCATAATAGTCATTACATTCATTTTGAAGAGTCCCTCCTTGAGGTAACCTGTCACGCCCCGCTCCCGTATGAGCGATCGTCCTCGCTAAGGCGTGATGCCGCACGAGCCTATATTGCGCTCGTGCAAGGCGGGTTCCATAACGGCCGATTTCAGCGGCTGCGACGGGGTCGTCGCACAGAAGTCCCAAGCAGAGACATTGAACACGCAGCGGAAATTTAGAACAAACACAAGTTATTCAAAGAAGCTCTTTTATTGATATTGAAACAACGGTTACATTGGGGGCGCAAGGCCAAGATTACAATCACTCAAATTCACTCGCCTTATATTATAAATCACTCTGCTCTCTCTCATCTCTCGATACAATACTTGAATCCAGCGGAAGCTTCGGAAGGCGATGTCCATACATTATGTCCCGTATAAGTCTTCGATTCCATGCGGCCGTACGCTTCAAATCGCCAAGGAACTCCGTGCCTCGACGCATCCAAGCGAGCTCCGCGCCACGAGCTTCTACCTGTGCCTGCACATAAACACTGTGTGGGTGTCAGTACCACTGTACTGGTGGAGTGAGCTCATCGCCCACCCATACAAAACCGACACGTTTATTTTACTTTGTGCAACACAAGCCCCCCCTTACGATTGTCTTTCTAGTCTTGCCTTAGGATCGATTTTAGGACCGACGCTCGGCCTATTTAGTGTCTTTAGACCATCTCCGTGCCTTGCACTAATAACGTACCCATACGTTGCCTCTAGACCTTTCTCGTGCTTGCATTGTCAACGTACCGACTCATACTTGTCTTTCGTACCATACTCTTGGACGTAACGACTAGGTCGTGTCAAATACTTGCCCTACGGCCCTTCTCGACTTAACTCGAAACGTATAACCCAACTTGTGGAACCGATATTGAGAACTCAAGTACGATAACGTATCTCGTGTCGAAGCACGTGTCTTTATGTATAATCGAATCGTAGGCTTTATAACACTTTGGTGCAACCGAGCACACATTTCACCATTCGACGCTTACCGTGCTTACACTTCCTTTGTTATGACCGACACCGTGCATGCGGATTCGCCGCTTAGCACGCCAATTATCTATATGAAAGGCCACTGGCATGACAAGCCATCGCGGACATAGCTCGGGTAGGCGGCGGGTCCTTCGATGCAAGGTAGCTAGCCCCATGGAAAGCCCCCGACTACCCACACAATAAAGGCATGCGCTGCTATAACGTCTACCCCCTAGGATGACTGGGCCCGGTGCCCCGGCGTATAATCAGTCTAGGCAGAAATCCTTGTCGACAAGGTGTCCAATGACCACGCACCTACGAGACATCTAAACTCACGTAAATGCATGGCCTACTTGTTGGTACGACCGGAACTATACTTAGAAACTCGTGCTCTGAATCACACTTGGCATAACGTGCCTCGGGACCGCGAGACTCCCAACCGAGGGATCGCCTCAAACTTCTTAACGTGGATAGGAACGCGAGACTCCCAATCGAGGGACCGCCTCGAATACTTAACGTGGATAGGAACGCGAGACTCCCAACCGAGGGACCGCCTCGAATACTCAACGTAGATAGGAACGCGAGACTCCCAACCGAGGGACCGCCTCGAATACTCAACGTAGTTAGGAATGCGAGACTCCCAACCGAGGGACCGCCTCGAATACTCAACGTGGTTAGGAACGCGAGACTCCCAACCGAGGGATCGCCTCGAAACACCTTTGAACTCGAGGGAACGACTACTACGTAGCCTTCCAACTTAACTTGAACAAAACGTATTCCTTAAGTGCCATGGACCGTGGCTAACTTTACATCGTGCCAACCGTGGCTCGTGCCTGTAACTGACTCACGTCCAACGTGACGCTATCACCCAAGTCATACGTTATATGACGGCACTTGAGATCGTGGGACTATTTAACTTGACAACCGCAGAAAGAGCGGGACGGCACTTAGAATGACTTAGGTCGATCGGCATAACTTTGCCTAACTTTCTCAAGCCTACAACTTAACCCGAGGGACGAGCCAAGGCTATGCCAAGCCTTGCGCAGTGGAAACGTGCATGCTTTATCGAGCATTTACGCGGGCGACGCCTATGACTTAGGCTAACTCATCGTTTGTGTCGAATACCAACTTTCCTTCTCCCAAGCCCCGGGACGAAGGACCGAGTGTCATTTTAAAGCACGCTGAGCCGACTTCTATTGAGACCGTGGGACCATTTTCCATGTTCTAAGACATTCCGACGGGTCGGGATTATTCCCTTAGCTATGTGCGTTCGTAGCTTTTATATTAGCCTACTTGTGCAAGTTGAAACCACACGAATTATTAAGTGAAGGCAGAGATAAGGCAAGTTCACCGAAACTCTCCCACCTGAGCGATGTCTTCGAGTCACCGTTGTAAGGCCAAGTCCGAACGCCGTCGGCATTTCGATTCTTCCGATTGACTTTGCGGGTCGGGGCACTACAACATACACCACTCAGAACAAGTCTCGTCCTCGAGACTTTCCTGAAGGCAAACCATCCTACCATTTCTATGGCCAAGACTTAATTGTACACATTCCGCCTACGCGCTTCCTGGATTCCGAGTCACACTCGTACGTATCGCTAACTTTGTCGTAAGGCACACCAATCGATCAACCAACATTCGAACTCGTTTTAAATTAATGATCGCATTACCATCAACATTTCTTTCAAAATCATAATTTCAAAATCCTCGACACTTTCCCGTTCCTCAAGTCTCACTTGATTCAACGTATCACTTAGTTGGATCGTGCACATATTCTAGGCGTCCCCAAAATACATGCATTTCAGCCAAGCCTCGTGATAGAGAATCCGCCATCACCACTCGAGTCAGATCGTGCACATATTCGGACGTCCCTGATATACGTGTATGTCAGCCAAGACTCGCGAGTGGTGCCTCCGTAACTTATATCGCTTTGCGCTCGAACGCCTGCCTAACCGCTAGGCTATGTCTTTTCGTCAGTACTGGAATCATAGTTCCCAAACAACGATATCAACACTGACCCCATCCTAAGGTCAAACCAAATCGATGGTACGGGGTTTTCTACCCAAGCTCGCATCACTCCGATTTCTAAACATCGAGCATCGATTTCCTACGCACATCCCCATATTCGTCGCACGGGGTACGAGTCGTATCGGTAAAGCCATCATACAATAATTCACGTTTTAACCAATCCTCGATAAGAACATATCGCTCGTTCATCAAGCCGTTTCGTATAGTCTATCTCTTTAAACACGTTCGGCATAATCCGCCTATCATTCATTCCAAGTCAAGCACACTACGACACAATTTCCTCTCTAAACCGTAATTCATATTCCACGTTTCCGTAATCATCTATTCCAATTCACGTAATCGATCACAAAGTCGTCTGACTTAACAGTATGCCACGCTCCGATCTCACGCGAGTCCGATTATCCACGGTGGTTCATGAATCACCATGCAACGCTCTCGCGAGATAATCATTCTCATCGGGACGTAACTCTTGTTTCGTGTCTATACTCGTTCATTCTCGATGCGCGGATTGGACCTACTCAATCCACAAGTTTCATTCAATCATCAATCGCAAGACCTAACATTCTCAAATTTTTCTTCGCATCAAACCGACAAGTCAGGACAATCAAAGTTGCCGCGTCCTGATTTTTTTGAGTCCGATTATTCCCGCGACATGAATCACCATGTCAACGCTCACGCGGAATGATCGCCCCAAATCCGACGCAACGCATGTGCGAGGCTAGAGTAGCGCTCGCGCAAGACAAGACCGTCGACGTTGTGGTTATCAACGCAACCATCAAAACACGATCACTTTTATCCAACATTCATCTCAATCAAAATCCTAAGTATTACATCCAACCGAATAATAGCACTTGCACGATCGTCATTCACCGAGTCCGAGTACCTCCGAGTTATTGCATATCATCTTTGATACGCCTCAATACCATCGACGATATACGTAACCTGACGATCTTCGTTTGCAACGAATTCTGAGTCGTGCGAATGATGCTATCGTCCGACTGGATTATCTCGTCGAATCGTTTACATCATCAATTTCTTCAACCCAAATTCACGTATCGTTTATCCGTTGATCTTAAGTCATCGACTACGTATTTCTTCAATTCGCATCATTCCTTGCTAACTCAAACCCTCGAGCAACATCGATTTCAATCCTCAGAGTCGTTTGCTTAACTTCAAAATTCAACTTTTCATACACGTTATCTACGTGCCGTGCTAACTTTTCGTATACGATCCGTATCGATTTCTTCGATTCGATTTCACCTACTCAATCGTTCTCGCATTTCATACTCGCGCAATCCTCAATCTTTCGCTCGAATGATTTCCAAGACGGACCATACACCACTCGGGATTCGAGTCATCCAATCTAGACCAAATCACGTTCGTGTTATTTGCTAAGCCATGTTTCGGATTCATTCGACAAATGCCTAGCGTAATCGTTCACGTCGCACCGACGCACTAAGTCATTCGTACTATTCTTCAAAATCCAGAACAATCATCCGTGCACGCCTAAGCGTTAGTCTAAAAGCGCTTCTATCGATATACACTCTAAGTGTATCCCTGATCCCGACCAAGTGGTACTTAATATCGGTTGTGACTCGTTTGCACCAAAAGGTCGAGGTGCGCGATACGCGGACTAAGTTGTGCCTCATAACCAACCCGTATGGACTATACTTCGAGTTTTCACGCTCATTTGCTCATGTAGGACTCGTTAGGCACGCATGCGACTTGCTAACTTTAGCACATGTTTTCTATCAACTCAAGGTCGGCACCGTTCGGCCCAAAGGCCATCCCTATCGATGCGTTCGATTGAACGCGTTACGAGCTTTCGAAAATATTAGACTTATTGTATGGACATGCCGAGGGACGTTTGAGAGAGAGCGCACCAACGATATCACGTTGCGGAAGCACAATTCAGAGTTTGCGGAACAACGGAGTTAAAGAATTCAATCGGTAGTCCAAGGACGTAAAGCCGTGCTCTGATACCATTATGTCACGCCCCGCTCCCGTAGGAGCGATTGTCCTCGCTAAGGCGTGATGCCGCACGAGCCTAGATTGTGCTCGTGCAAGGCGGGTTCCATAACGACCGATTTCAGCGGCTGCGACGGGGTCGTCGCACAGAAGTCCCAAGCAGAGACATTGAACACGCAGCGGAAATTTAGAACAAACACAAGTTATTCAAAGAAGCTCTTTTATTGATATTGAAACAACGGTTACATTGGGGGCGCAAGGCCAAGATTACAATCACTCAAATTCACTCGCCTTACATTACAAATCACTCTGCTCTCTCTCATCTCTCGATACAATACTTGAATCCAGCGGAAGCTTCGGAAGGCGATGTCCATACATTATGTTCCGTATAAGTCTTCGATTCCATGCGGCCGCACGCTTCGAATCGCCAAGGAACTCCGTGCCTCGACGCATCCAAGCGAGCTCCGTGCCACGAGCTTCTACCTGTGCCTGCACATAAACACTGTGTGGGTGTCAGTACCACTGTACTGGTGGAGTGAGCTCCTCGCCCACCCATACAAAACCGACACGTTTATTTTACTTTGTGCAACACAAGCCCCCCCTTACGATTGTCTTTCTAGTCTTGCCTTAGGATTGATTTTAGGACCGACGCTCGGCCTATTTAGTGTCTTTAGACCATCTCCGTGCCTTGCACTAATAACGTACCCATACGTTGCCTCTAGACCTTTCTCGTGCTTGCATTGTCAACGTACCGACTCATACTTGTCTTTCGTACCATACTCTTGGACGTAACGACTAGGTCGTGTCAAATACTTGCCCTACGGCCCTTCTCGACTTAACTCGAAACGTATAACCCAACTTGTGGAACCGATGTTGAGAACTCAAGTACGATAACGTATCTCGTGCCGAAGCACGTGTCTTTATGTATAACCGAATCGTAGGCTTTATAACACTTTGGTGCAACCGAGCACACATTTCACCATTCGACGCTTACCGTGCTTACACTTCCTTTGTTATGACCGACACCGTGCATGCAGATTCGCCGCTTAGCACGCCAATTATCTATATGAAAGGCCACTGGCATGACAAGCCATCGCGGACATAGCTCGGGTAGGCGGCGGGTCCTTCGATGCAAGGTAGCTAGCCCCATGGAAAGCCCCCGACTACCCACGCAATAAAGGCATGCGCTGCTATAACGTCTATCCCCTAGGATGACTGGGCCCGGTGCCCCGGCGTATAACCAGTCTAGGCAGAAATCCTTGTCGACAAGGTGTCCAATGACCACGCACCTACGAGACATCTAAACTCACGTAAATGCATGGCCTACTTGTTGGTACGACCGGAACTATACTTAGAAACTCGTGCTCTGAATCACACTTGGCATAACGTGCCTCGGGACCGCGAGACTCCCAACCGAGGGATCGCCTCGAACTTCTTAACGTGGATAGGAACGCGAGACTCCCAATCGAGGGACCGCCTCGAATACTTAACGTGGATAGGAACGCGAGACTCCCAACCGAGGGACCGCCTCGAATACTCAACGTAGATAGGAACGCGAGACTCCCAACCGAGGGACCGCCTCGAATACTCAACGTGGTTAGGAACGCGAGACTCCCAACCGAGGGACCGCCTCGAATACTCAACGTGGTTAGGAAAGCGAGACTCCCAACCGAGGGATCGCCTCGAAACACCTTTGAACTCGAGGGAACGACTACTACGTAGCCTTCCAACTTAACTTGAACAAAACGTATTCCTTAAGTGCCATGGACCGTGGCTAACTTTATATCGTGCCAACCGTGGCTCGTGCCTGTAACTGACTCACGTCCAACGTGACGCTATCATCCAAGTCATACGTTATATGACGGCACTTGAGATCGTGGGACTATTTAACTTGACAACCGCAGAAAGAGCGGGACGGCACTTAGAATGACTTAGGTCGATCGGCATAACTTTGCCTAACTTTCTCAAGCCTACAACTTAACCCGAGGGACGAGCCAAGGCTATGCCAAGCCTTGCGCAGTGGAAACGTGCATGCTTTATCGAGCATTTACGCGGGCGACGCCTATGACTTAGGCTAACTCATCGTTTGTGTCGAATACCAACTTTCCTTCTCCCAAGCCCCGGGACGAAGGACCGAGTGTCATTTTAAAGCACGCTGAGCCGACTTCTATTGAGACCGTGGGACCATTTTCCATGTTCTAAGACATTCCGACGGGTCAGGATTATTCCCTTAGCTATGTGCGTTCGTAGCTTTTATATTAGCCTACTTGTGCAAGTTGAAACCACACGAATTATTAAGTGAAGGCAGAGATAAGGCAAGTTCACCGAAACTCCCCCACCTGAGCGATGTCTTCGAGTCACCGTTGTAAGGCCAAGTCCGAACGCCGTCGGCATTTCGATTCTTCCGATTGACTTTGCGGGTCGGGGCACTACATAACCCCTCTCCCACATAAACTCCACTATTGGTGAGTACAAATTTGTCAGATTCAAATATTAATTTAAACCCATGCTTACTTAACATATATCCGAAAATCATATTCTTTCGGATATCAGGTACGTGCAGAATATTGTTAAGCTTCAGTTCCTTTTCCGACGTCATTTTCAGAATGATCGTCCCTTGTCCTGCAACCTTTGATGATGAAGAATTTTCCATGAAGAGTTGCTCGTATTGGTCGACGCTTTAGTAGGTATTGAACACTGCCTTTTCAGCACATATCTGGTGGGTAGCGCCAGTGTTGACCCACCACTCTCTTGGGTTGCTCCCTACCATGTTCATTTCAGAAACAACTGCCGTCAGAACCAGGTCGTCAACACCCTTAGCCAGACGCTCATCTTCAGACATATGAGCCTGGTGAGGACGTCCCTTGTTCTTGTTGTAATTATTGTAGTTGCGACTTCGACAATCTGTAGCTTTATGTCCCATTTTATTGCATATGTGACATTTACCTTTAAACTTTTTATAGTTCCCTTGACCGAAGTAGGTTCCTTGACCGGAGCCTCCAATGTATTTGCGTTTTTTTTTTCCTTTTTGTCCTGTTTCTAAGACATTTGCCCTGGCTTCTATAGAAGAGATTTTTTCAGTGCTCATGTTATTCTCTTCTATTTTAAGCCTGACAATTAGGTCTGCCAATGGCATGTCCTTACGTTTATGTTTCAGATAGTTCTTATAATCCTTCCAGAGAGGCGAAAGTTTTTCAATCACAGAAGCTACCTGAAACAATTCACATAAGGCCATACCTTCAGCAATCAGTTCATGGAAAATACATTGCAAGTCTTCAACTTGACTTGCCACTGATCTGGAGTCAACCATGCAGTAGTCCAGAAATTTGCCTACTACAAATTTCTTCGACCCTGCATCTTCTGCTTTGTATTTCTTATCCAGAGCATCCCAGACATCTTTTGCAGTCTTCAGTGGACTGTAAACATTCCATAGATGGTTGTCCAGTCCACTTAAAATGTGGTTCCTGCATAAGAAGTCTGCATGTTTTCACTTTTCAACATTTGTAATAACAGTATTATCAGTTTCACCTTCTTACAGAACAGGGACTGTTTCATTTAGAATATTTCTCAGATTCAAAGTTGTAAGATAGAACAACATCTTTTGCTGCCAGCGCTTGAAGTCGGTTCCATTGAACTTTTTCGGCTTCTCTCCTTGTCTAATATGAACCAGAGTAGAATTGATCTAGGAGTGAGCAAATACCGACCGATACCGAAAAATCGACCGAATACCGATTGAAAATATTCCGAAAAATCGAACCAAAATTATGTACCGATACCGAATTGCCAAACCGACTAAATTACGGTATAATGGTAATGGTAACGGTTTGAGTGTAATACCATACCAAAAATACCGAACGGAACCGATTCACACACACACACACGCACATATTTTTTAATGTTGTTCATGATTAATTTTACACTATTTATTTTTATTTTTATCTTTGTTTTGGTTGGTTTCCTAGAACTTGGAATGGATTTTAGTAGACTTGAATTTATGTTAAGAATGTTAATAATTGAGTTTTTGATCTTTTGAGCTTATGTTTTTGTGTTCTCATAGAATTTTGAAGTGAATTTTGGTTACTTAAACTTATACTAAAGATTAAACTTAGAGACCGCGTTTGATATTTTAAGCTCATTTTTAGGTGTTTGCGACTTGTTACATATTGTTCTAATAATTTTGATTAATTGTTTGGTTGGTAGAGGCTTGGCTTTAAAATTAATGCTTCCAAAAAAGTAAAAAATATATATTATAGGTTAAGAGGTTCTACAATATTAAGTGTGTTAATTGATCAAATATTAATTGGTAAAATATCGATACCGAACAAAAATCGACCAAATACCGATTTAACCGAAACCGAAAAAACCGATTCTAAATGGTACGATATTGGTATTGATTTTTCAAATACCGATTTTAAAAAATACCGAAAAAATCGACCAAATACCGACCGATTATACCGACGCTCACCCCTAAATTGATCATCACAGTGTTTTCAACGGTTGTCATTTTTTTCCTGTTACAATAGTAGTACAGACCGGTAAGTGAAAACAATATATAAATGATTGGAATTGAGATATGATCTGTTAAATTCTGTTTTTTTTATATAAATAAAATAGAAGAGTATATATTACTAAAGCCGCTATCAGAGATTTATCAGCAATTGATTTACTGAACTCAAAATTTTCAGAACAACAAAGCACGCATATGTGAAGATTAAACAGCTTCATCTATATTGCATGTCGCATGCATTCTGCTTATAAGATTAAACAACTTCATCTATGTTGCATGTTGCATGCATTCTGCTTTAGAGGAAATTCTTTAAATACCAACCAAGAACTACCATGCAATTAGTCGACCACAAATTAAAAAAAATCAAAGCAGAAGACAATGAGCCAATTATATTACGAAACTGAAATATAATTTATCTTCTGTTTGACTCGATGAACCAAACTCAGAGTAGAAAAGTTACAAAAAAAATTATTGTCTTAAGATTGTTAGTAAAAATTCTTAAACTTTGTATTTAGACTCGGAAATTAAAAATGTTTTAAGGTTGTTAGTAAAAATTCTCAAACTCTGTATTTAGACTCTGGAATTAAAATATAAGTAAAATAAATTAAATGATATCGAGACTTGAACTTGGTTCAATGTCCTTAAGACAATATTCGTTCCGCACTGGTGCTTACGGTTTAATGGCGATTAGTCTCTCAGGATACAACGGTTATTTCCTTCGGTAGCAGCACTTCACACCGTAGGAACTCGTCAAAGCAACGTTGGTTGTCTCTCTCTCTTAGACTAACTAATACAATATGGATAAAATTGAATGAATTATTGAATGCTCCAAACACATGTGTATTTATAGAAATAAAGAGACACGATGGAAAGGGCACACCTTTCCAATAAATAGATTCGTACATATTTTCCAATGAAAAGATTCGTACACCTTTTCATAGATTCGTTGATATATGCATTCACATTTTTCCACAAGTCTATTTGCAAATACATATTAGGTTACTTTTGTCTAAGAGTCTTAATTGGACTCTGGTGCTGCATTGCAAAGACATTATTAGGTTCTTGTGTCTAATAATTTTTATTGATTTTGTAGAACATTTTGATGATATTGTGCATCAAACGTGATCAAGACACTTGTACTTAAATTGTTATGTTTGTGCTAATGAAATATTGAATCTTTAAAAAAATTTGATACCTTATTTTCAATATATCTCTTGAACAAAGGCATCATTTTAGATTTCGTCCTGGACATTAAATTATTCCGGACCGACCCTATGTGTATCCATATTTTTATTATTGAGGGAGACACAAACTTTGTAAAGACACATCTCTTTTTCCTCTTCGTTCGTTTCTCTTGTTCATCATTTCAATTTTCTTCTTCTGGCAAAGCTTTCATGGTGAGGCTAAAACTTACTAAGCTTTGCTTCTTATTTTTTAATACTTAAAAAGTTATTGCTTTCTAAAACAATGTAAATAAAATTAGGTCAATTTGGTTATTCAACACTCCCAGTCTAAACTAATATCTTGTTACACAATAAAATAAGGGAAAATTTATGAAATGCCCAAAAAACGAAAAAGTTTTATGAAAAATCCACCGCGCAATAACATTTCATCGCGTGCCCAGAATTAGAAAAAGATATATAAAAAGAGTTCCGAATGACCGTTTTGTCCTTCCTTCTAATTTATTGAAAACACCCACGAAACTATTCTTAAAAAAACGTTTCAATACTTCATCTTCTTCCATACGCTGCTCACTTTCGAATCTATGTTTTCTCCTCAAAAATCTTCAAAAACTCGTCGAAAATTTTCGGAAAGACCGAGACAAACAGCAAATGTGCTAAAACGAAGGTCCAAACATCATTTTTTGCGATTCTAAAATTTCAGAAGGCCGTCTAATGGTGAAGCTGTTAATCTCAGGCTCCTCGAAGATACGCTCATTTTGCGACAAATCGGACCTCGTTTCGACCTCACAGTCAAAAGTTATGGTCCTCCAAAGTTTCAACTGACCATAAAATGCAAGAGAATGACCATTCTCCGTGTTAGAACACGAAGAATATTAATTTCGCATGAGGGTGGCCATTTTCTGTGTTAGTAACACGGAGAATGGCATTCTCCGTCTTAATTTACACGGAGAATGACCATTCTCTGTATTAGTAACACGAAGAATGACATTCTCCGTCTTAATCTACACGGAGAATGACCATTCTCCGTCTTAATTTACACGCCATTCTCCGTGTAATTTAGCACGGAGAATGGTCATTCCAGTGTTAAAACGCAGGAGAATGACCGTTCTCCGTGTTAGAAACACGGGGAACGTCATTCTCCGTGTTAATTTACACGGAGAATCTCCGTCTTAATTTACACGAAAAATGGTCATTCCAGTGTTAAAACGCAACATCTTAATTTACACGGAGAATGGCCATTCTCCGTCTTAATTTAGCACGAAGAATGGTCATTCTAGTGTTAAAACGTAGGAGAATGGACACGGAGAATGCCATTCTCCGTATTAAATAACACGGAGAACGCCATTCTCCGTGTTAATTTACACGGAGAATGGCATTCTCCGGTTAAAATGTATGAGAATGGCCATTCTCCGTGCTAAATTATACGGAGAATGGTCATTCTCCGTGCTAAATGACACGGAGAATGGTCATTCAAATGTTAAAACACAGGAGAATGGCCATTCTCCGTGTTAGAAACACGGAGAATGTCAGAATGGCATTCTCCGAGTTAATTTACACGAAGAATGGCATTCTCCTTGTTAAAATGCAGGAGAATGACTATTCTCCGTGTTATATCGACGAAGAACAGTTGACAAAAACTTAATTTTTTATTTTTTTTGTTTTGTGGAAAGAAATTTGACATGAATAAAGATTCAAGAGTTTTCATTCTTCTTTCAAAGCGATGCTAACTCTTATGAAAAAGAAGAAGAAGATCTTCTCTCCATAATTGACCTAATTGTCGGAAAAGAAGAAGAAGAAGAAGAAGAAGAAGAAGAAGAAGAAGATGAGCGATGATCAGAGTTCGACTGAAAAAAAAGCATAGTGAACTACGAACGATCTTTGCGATATCGCTGAAGATGAGAACAATGGAATTCAGATCTCTCTTGAAGAAGAAGAAGAAGAAGACGAGAATCGCAATCCAAATCTGAGTTTGTGCGAAGGGGTAGTTATGGTATTAATTTTGTAAATACAGAGCATCTAAAAGGAATGTTGAAATACTTAACGTGAAAATATATAATTCTGGGCATCAGCAATTTTCAGATAAAAATAATAATGGCAATTGATATCCAAATAGGAAAAAAAAAGATTGGAAATTCCCAATATGTTGTGATTGGCGTGCTAAAAGTGTAAATCATAAAAAAGAGAGGCTTTAGCTATTTATTATACCAAAGAAATCATGTAGGTGTCCCTTGACATCCATACTCATCCTCCACCAACAGTCAACATTGACTCCCCTCTACCAATTCTCTATCAGCTATATGGCGTGTCCAATGAAATCTAACCATGGCTCCTTGCTAATTGGATCTTGGTGCATGCATTGGATTAATAGCTACTTTAAACGCATAGGACAATAATTTTGTGGGGGTTCATGCCTCATGGCACCATTAGGCCTCATTTGGCTCACGAAATGGAAGGAAAATAAAATCAATTATTTGATATATTTTTTTTCTTTGAAAAATTATAAATTTTATTGAATTTTTTTGATGTTTGAAAATATTAAAAAATTTGAAAAAAATGAATATTTCAATGTGAAAAAATGATTCCTTACTTTGATGGATGGAACCGTTTTTTTTCTCTAATTTTCCATTCATTGGAAATCACTTTCCTTTGGCATCCAAATATAGAAAATTAATCATTTTTCTTTCCCAACCTGATGATTCAGCGAACCAAACCAAGCCTTAATTTATAAAGACAGATATAAATTTCATTTTTAAAAACGATAATAAATTGAGGGTAATTTTGTAACCCAACCTAAAAATCATTGTAAAAGCTTCCTTGGAAATTACAATTACTTTTTTTAAAATCATATGGAAAGGTCAAATTTTATGCATAATCCTTCCATGTTTCTTCTAACAATTTAATCCTATATAAACCATCAATTTTATATGACTTTGTCCAGCTAAATACGAACTACAAGCGTGAATGTTGATCAAGAAAAGAACAACATGACAATGTATAATATAGATTTTGTAATCTATTTTGTGCCAAAAGATCCATTTGGACAAGGGATGAAGCCAGAAATATGTCAATAGTGAAAGTAGATTTTTGGTACTATTATATATTTTGAGAGCAATGGAGACAATTTTTTGGAGTTAAATTAATAAGACCAAGCTATGTACTTATGATCATAATACATTTAATCTAGTCAAAAAGAAAAATGATTAAACACCAATACTAGTCTAACAGTGGGTCCGTTTGGTAAACCGTATTTGGAGGTGGAATTTGAATTTTTATGGATTTGGAGACAAATCCATGGAATACTATGTTTGGTTGGAGATGGATTTGGATATGGAAAGTATGACAAAATCCAAAACTTGGATTTGGTTGAATTTTGGAGGAAAATAATAATTATTCTTTAATAATTTCATTAAAATATTTATTATTTAATAATTTTGTTAAAAATTAGTATATTAAAAATTAGTTAATCTTTAATAATTTCGTTATAATCATAATTAATAATTTATTAATATTATTATAATATTAATTAATAATATTTTATTATTTAGTTAATAATCATAATTTACTAGTATTATTATAATATTAATTAATAATTTATTAGTATTATTATAATATTAATTAATAATCATATCCTATGTTTAGTATTATTAATTAAAAAATTGGTTAATTAGTTAATTTTGTTATAATCATATTAATTATAATATTAATTAATAATTTATTAATAACTATTTTATTATAATCTTAATTAATAATATTTTAATCACAATTAGAATCATATTTTATAATAATTTAATTAGTAATTTACTAATCATAATAATATTACTATTTTTAAAATATTTAATTTATAGTTAATTATTAATTATTAATTATTATTTTTTTACTTAATTATTAACTATTAATTTATAATCGTTAATTATTAATTATTAATTATTACTTAATTATTTAATTATTACTTAATTTATAATTACTTAATTTATAATCGTTAATTATTAATCGTTAATTATTAATCGTTAATTATTTAATTGTTAATTATAATTACTTAATTTATAATCGTTAATTATTAATTAATTATTTATTACTTAATTATAATTACTTAATTATTAATTATTAATTATTAGTTATTAATTATTAATTTATAATCGTTAATTATTAATTTATAATCGTTAATTATTAAAATTGTTATCGTTAATTATTAATTATTAATTATTTAATTTATAATTACTATTATTAATCGTTAATTATTAATTATTTAATTTATAGTTATTAATTATTAATTATTAATCGTTAATTATTAATCTTTAATTATTAATCGTTAATTATTTAAAAATTAACTAGTCATTAATTATTAATTTTATAATTAATAATAACTAATCATCAATTATTAATTACTAATCATTAATTACTAATCGTTAATTATTAATTTTATAAATAATAATACCTATAATTAATCATAATTAATTAATATCTTAATTATTGATCATGACTATAATTTAATTATTAATCATAAAATCAAATCCTATGTTTGGTTGGAGTTGGATTTGGAGTTGGATTTGAATAGTAAAATCCATGATTTGGATTTGGAGGATTTCCAAATCCAAATCCAAATAGTAAAATCCGGTTACCAAACAAACCTGCAGATGCTTTTGGTTTAGGTGGTGTTTTGTCCCTCATGAAACAACTAAGGTACTGACTAAATATATATTATTGCAATATTTAGGTTGGGTCTTGTCACTTGTGAAGTTCAAATTATTCTTAAAAAATAAGGATGTCAAAATAAGGAAAAATGCTAAGTTTACTACAAAATTTTTACAACCTTCTTACAACCACTCTCTCCCACCCCTTACACATGGGTCCCACCGGGTCCCATCACCACTCTCACCCCCCTGCTACATGGGCTCCACCCGGTCCCACCACTTCTCCCCCTCCTCCAATCGAAGTCCGACACGTGGCAAAGTTGTAAGGGGGTTGTAACATTGGTTGTAGGCATAGCAAAGCTCCAAAATAAGAAAGTGAAGTCACACAAAATTTAGTGTTCCTGTTTCATCAAGTGGCTATTCCTACTCTCCTTATTGCAACAAAACGGTTGAATTAGCCTCTTTTTGGACCAAATCCAAAATTTTTGCTCACTTCACAGCACAAATCTAGCACCTTTTCTAGAAAATAATGATGATTAAAACTTCTTGTCCTCTCTTCCATCTTCAACCAGGAATTTGAATATGAAAGTGACTTAAAATTAATCTACATTTACACTTTCATATTCCATTTTCAAACAATCAAGCAGGTTCCAAAACAAAGTCCATCTTTGGCTCCTCATTATCTAACCTCTATTTTGTACAACTTTTTATCAATATAAGTTTATTTTATAAAAATAAAACAAAACAAAACAAAGAGTACGGTGCAAACTATGATAATTTGGTAGTAATGGATCAGACCTATTCAGCCGTTCCCACAAGGGTACGTTTGGATGAAGGTTTTGTATTTCTAGAAATCAACGTTCCATTCTATTCTCATGGAAAATGAATTCAACATTTTTATATCATGTTTGGTTATGTTGGGAATGTGTAGGCCGAAGTTTTTTATTTTTTTCATTCCCATGTTTGGTTTAAACATGAATAGGAATCTTAATTTGTTTAGTTTTTTATAATATTATTATGTTATTATTACTTTCGGGAAGGGGGGGGGGGGGGGGGGGGGGGGGGGGGGGGGGGGGGGGGGGGGTTGGGGATTTACTTTACTAAATATGTGGGAATCTAAACGGTAGGGGTGAGCAGTACGGTTTTGGACCAAAAACCTAACCTAACGTAACGTAATGTAACCGAATAAGAGATTCACTTCGGTTTGGAAAAAAAAATCGATTTTATTTCGGTTTTGAAAATATTAAAAAAAATTAGTCGGTTTCGGTTTCAATTTTCGCTTTCGGGCTCGGTCCAAGATCGAAAACCGATTAAGACTTATACAACTATGTAAATACCCTCAATTTTATGCATGTTTTGTGATAAAAATGTGTATATTTTGAAAACAATAATTATATATATATGTTTTGAAGTCCAACTTTGATAATTTAGCAACTAGTCCAACTTTGAACACAACTTTGAATACAATAAATGTGTGTATAAAAATTAAAATATTTTATATAATTTAACCGCTATCCCAACATTGGACTTGGACCCGACCCATTAAATTGAACAAACCGAATTGATTATTCGGTTCTGTTTTGGTTTTAATTCTGGCTAATTTGGTTCAGTTTCAATTTTGAATTTTTAGAATTTCGGTTTTGACTACCTCGAATTGGTTAAAACCAAATAAACGAAATTCTCACCTCTAATCTAAAGTCCCTATATTCTTTCCCAATTTCTATCCCCACATTTGCCAAATATAGATAACGTATACTTACCAAACATGGATAATAAATCTAAAAAAGATTCCAACCATTTAAAAACTTGAACCAAGCCCAGGGTCTTGGATTGAGGGAGAAAAAAATAATCAAAGTTAAGTGAGGGGGAGTTGAGTCAATACATATAACATTGCTTGGATTTGAGGGAGAGTTAAGTGGGTGTGTTGTCTGGATTTGAGGTTTTGAGAGTGGAGGATAAATAAAAATATAATAGTTACCAGAATATCCTTATTACATATCTCATAAAATTAAATTTGATTAAAATTTTAATTAGAACTTGTTAAAGTATGTTCGCAAATGAGGAATCTACGGAGCAACATGTTGAAAACAATAAAAAGTAGAATAAAAAAATATTTTATGGAACAAATAAGATATATTTATGACTTTTGAAACAAAACTTCTAAATTTTATTTGTTGACCCTCCGATTTGGGGGTTAAAAAAGAAACGAAAGATGGTTAAACAAATCTCCACTTAGCCTTCTCTCATAAACCCCACCCCTCAAACCAAACATGGTTTATTATAGAGCAGTCGGGTCGGTGGGGGAGGAAGAAGCTGGCTTGATTGTTCCGGATATATTAAGGCCTCGTTTGGTTTGAGGAAAGTAATGGAAAGGAAATCAATTCCTTAGTATTTTGTTTCCTCTGAAAAATTACAATTTTTATTGAATTTTTTTTTCGACGTTGTCCGCTTGCCATCTATTTAGATGTAATTTTTCTCTCATTCAATCGATCACTAAACAACATGTTTGGAAATATGAAATAAATTAAAAAATGAAGTGAGTACTTGAAGGTAGAAAAGTGAGTAGTTGTTTGGATGAATGTAATTCTTTTTTCTCTAATTTTTCTTCCATTTATAATTACTTTTTTTTCTTCTTCAATTTTTTTGTCATTTAAATATAGAAAAATAATAACTTTCTTTTCTCAACTACATGATTCCGCAAACCAAAGACCTAAGGATAGGGGTGAGTATTCGGTTTATTCGGTTCCAACCGAACCGAATAAGCAAAAAACGAATTGGACCGAAACCAAATAAGCAAAACCGAAACCGAACCGAATTGGTCAATAACCGAACCGAATCGAACCGACACTACACCAAAATGGGCATTTAGGAACACTTTTTATATGTACCTAATATTTTTAGGAACATTTGAAAACCGTTCCTAAAAGTGGCGTTGCAGTTATCGGAACGATTATAAAGCGTTCCTAAATATTGTCTGGAACGGTTATTAGATGTTCCTAAACTAGTTTTTGAAACATGTATAAGGTGTTCCTAACATAATTTTGGAATGACTTTCAAACGTTCCTAAAATTAGATTGGGATACACATATGATGTGTTTCAAAAGTATTTTTTGGAACGTCTTTGAATCATTTCTAACTGTCAATTTGAAACATTTTATGTTTGTTTCTAAATATAATTTGCAATACTTTTTGCATAGTTCATGTGTCTAGTTTTTCAAACGCTTTATTAACATTCATATGCATTTTTTTAAATTCAATTTCACAGCCAATTTTTTGTTACACAAATATGATGATTCATAAAATTACCATTAAAACATAATAAATGGTACAAGATTTTTTACACATTCACAGAACCAACTTCCAATGTTGTCCACTAAATTAACCAAAGTTGTCAACTTCATACAAAACAACTAATATCATATCCCAAAAATTAATCATCATAAAATGTCTTCAAAAGTATACAAAAAGTAAAAGTTACAAATATTATATAATATGTAGCTCGACCACAAAAGATAATTGGTTTACAAATCTTAGTTCTCGGAAAGATGATCCTAAAAGTTATTCTCCAACCAAATGACGAAGATTTGAACGACGACAACTAGCAGCACCTGCATGCAACATTATGAAACAAGTTTAAGTCAAAATTAGGAAATGGAAGAATAAGAGACTAAAATGAACCAAAATCTACTATGTTCAAGAAATTTCCTAATAAGAGACTAAATAATTCGGTCCAAGTCTCGGTGCCAACAAACAACTCAAAATAATGAACCAAAAAACTGTTATGTTATAGTGTCACCCTCAGTCGGATCTAAGCAAGGAGACAGTTTTCTAAAACTGAATCATATCTATATTCCTAAAACTGTGACGCGATGCTAACTACATGTATATTATATCCCGTTTCTATTGTGAACAAGTTTTTTAAACATGTATATACCGGTAATCCACAGGTATACAATATACAAGTTTTTTAAACAAGTTTTTTCAATACCATTTTTCAGAGAGTGCTTCAAAGATGAGCATGGCAACACCATCATCCGAAACGGAGCATGAAACTTTATCAACCGGGTAATCCACAGCAAGAATGGATAGAACAGTATTTGCAGTGATGAGTGGAGGTTCTATGATAGGACCGACTGTGCTAACACAAAGACATCAATGTCTGCTAACTTCGATGGTTTCCCTTCTTTCTCATATCTGGGAAAAAATTTATATACATGTTAAAAAATGTTTTTGAAGCAACATGATTAGTTAAAATATTTATTTGGCAAAGATGTGTGCCACAACAATACAAGATACACAGACTGCATGGAGTCACACGAAATTAAATGGAGTTATACCTCAATTATATCAGGCAAAAATGATGTGTCGCAAGAAAACATTATAAATGGACTGCATGGAGTCACTAAATTGTAGAGTAATACCTCAATGATAGACGGTCCAAGTATGTTTCCTGCTCAATCGGACTCCATTCTGGAAACTGGTCCAGGATCCAGGATACTGCAAACCATACTTCACATATAACTAAAGTCAGCCATAATCCATAAGCATCTAGAACCAAGGGCAGAAGTCTGTAATGGAAGAAGATGCCAAGAATCACGAGCCGATGTAGAACTATTATCCTGTATGGGTTTTTTTATTGGAAAAAATGGGTAGCTTCCTTGATAGTGGTTGCCTGCCTTCATCTGTCCTAATAACAAAAAGTATTAGCAAGTTGCAATTAGAAAAGTCGAAGATCACAAGTAATGGCGAAGAAATTAACAGTTAGATGCAATAACGTAAATTATAAGAACATTTCTAAAATTGGCTGGCTCAAATGATTTTCAGACTCAAATAAGTTGGTGCATTCGTCGCTTTCTGAGCGTAGAGACATGAATAAATTCAGGTATATTGCTTGTAATATGGTGCAGACAAGCAGATTACACTTCCAGTAAAAGTAGAATGCACAATGACACACCAAAGGGTGACACATAAATATATGGTCTTAGACTTTATCAAGTACACCAAATGAAATAGAATTTAAGTTGCTTTCTAACAAAGAGGTAAGATGATAAAGATATGTTGCATGGATAGACGTTCATGTTCATCTCTATGGCACATTCAACTAGCAAAAAAAGGAAATGACATTACCATATTTCTGGAGCAATGATGCAAGAAATATCCCAAAATTAAAATTTAAATATGTGTAGTAATTCAAAAAATTGAAGGGTGATTTCATCCTAAAATGAAGTGGAGGGATCATGTGGTGAAGGCTTGAAACCTGGAAGAGTATATGTCTAATAACTTTAAAACTTGAGGTGGATGTGTGTTTTTGATAAAACCTAGAAGAGGTTTTGTATACACAAACTTGGATATATTATGTCTAGACCAAGGGGGTGTTTGGTTGGCCGTAAATGGAAATATATGCAACATTTGTTGCATCATTTCCACCAATTCCACTATCTGGTTTGTTGTAATTGGTGCAAAAAATGTTGCATCATTTCCTCCAACTAATTGTTGTGGCCAAAAAGGCCGCAACACTAGTTACAGCAACAAATGCAACACCATTTACATCCTAATGATTCTCTCTTCATTCAATTAATAAAGTCACAACCAAATAATGGATTTCCATTTACCACAACCAAAGTTGCACTTACATGCTAATTGCATCATTTCAAATAATGGATTTCGAAATCCCGCAACATCATATACATACAACCAAACAATGGATTTGTAATACCATTTATAGCAACAAATTTTAAATGCATTATGGGCAACCAAACAGCCCCTAAAATTTAATACAATCTAACTCTTTTGAAAGATGTCAACTAAATATTCTGGGAGATTTCAGGTAACCAGGATCAAGGACTACAATTATATCCAAAATACTGATTAATGAGAATGATAGTATATGCAGAGTACTCGAACTGAATCTACTTAGGAAATTGCTAAGCATCGCTAGTTATGTGTCTTTTCATAACCAACACACAATCCTACTGAAAGACAACCCTACTGAAAGGAAGGGTAGACAAAGTAACATATCAACTTACATTGGCAAATCATGACTATCTGGATCTTCTCCATAAAGCACTCTACTATATCTACCTTTAAGCGGAACCTTCTGCATCTTTTCCGACTGTTTCCTTTTCCACTCGTCCATTCAGTTCTTCCAAGCAGCACTTCCATAACCATATAGATATGTATTTGTTAGGATTGATTGGTCTATATTGCCCTACAAAAAGGTTCAATAGGATGAGGGAGAATGACATAGGGACAGACAGCAAAGCTAAAGAATAGGAAGTCATTCAACCTGACCAGCTTGCTTACCACATGAAAGCAATAACCCAGAAAGTGGCCTTGAACTTCCAGAATCGAAAAATTGTCGAATAACAAGAGCATTGCTTTCAGATGAAATCCCATCAACCTAAACAAAAGGGAGAGAAATAGAAATAACAGTAACATTCAAGGAAAGCATGTTTAATAATATTTAATATCATATTTGAGACGTGTATCAGTCTACATGTATATAGGTATCAGGCTTATATATAGATATCAGTCTCAGAGTTTCTTAAACTGTGACGCGATGCTAACAGTCTTATATATGTATCAGTCTTATAGATATCTTTTCAGATTCTTTGAGGTATATATATATATATATATATATATATATATATATATATATATATATATATACACGATTCTAATTTGATAAGAGAATCTCATAGACTTCTTCGTAATGCTCGTAAACAATTCTTTTTCATATTTGAATCATATCATGCCCCAAACTAACAAAAAGACTCCCTAAAATACCTACAATATCCACACAACACAAGCCCATGTAAAACATAGCAAAATGTCAGAACTAAAATATGCACAAATGGGCCATAATAAATTGTTGCACGAACGAAAGAACCAGCTTATATAATTAATAGAGTGGAACAAGAAGTGCTTTGGTCTCCCAATCGAATGATAACCCTCCCTATAAGTACCAAAACTAGCTAAAAAAACCACCATCCAAATTTCTAAAATAAGATTTGATGAAAATATCTTCATATCGACAAATCAATATCAATTTCCACAAGCTGTTACTCTCATGCATGCACACCTACCGCATCAGAGATCAGTACATAGATAAACCGCCACTTGGGATAGCCTTCTTCCCTCCTACTTCTTCTTCCCAATGTTGAATGGAACATACTTGTACTTTATCTAGAACACAAGTATCGGCCAAAACACAGGAACATCAAAAGATGGAGAAGGTCATCACAAAAGCCATCAGGAAGGCTTTAGTTGTGGCATACCAGAACTTAATCAGTCTTATATATATGTCAGTCTTATAGATATATAGATATCTGTCTTCTATATGTATCAGTCTTATGTATGTATCTACTATGAATCAAAAGTCTAAAAGTATAAAGTCTATGGATATCTGACTGCATATATATTCAGTATCAGATCCTGAACTTCACATTGCCAGTGTACCATGACTGCATATATATTAGAGCCTATGACAGAGCAATCTACTTCACACTGCCAGTGTACCATGACTGCATATACTTCACAAAGAAAGTTAAATTCCCTTCGAGCCTGCTCGTGTTCTCCTAGGGGTGAGCATTCGGTTTATTCGGTTTAAATCGAACCGAATAACCCAAAACCGAATTGGACCGAAACCGAATAAGCAAAACCGAAACCGAACCGAATTGGCCCAAAACCGAATCAAACCGAACCGAATTAAATCGGTTCGGTTTTCGGTTTATTTGGTTTATTATTTTTTTTTTTGAGCTTTTTTTTGTTAATATATATAGTAACTAAATATACATAGACATATTTAGTATATACCTATATATTAATACTTATATATATATAGTATACACACACACACACACACACACACACACACACACACACATATATATATATATATATATATATATATATATATATATATATATATATAAATTAAAATTTCTTATTCGGTTTTCGGTTTTGGACCGAAACCGAAATCCAAAACCGAAACCGAAACCGAATAAGAAAATTTAGTATTTTCAAAACCGAAACCGAACCGAATTTTTTTAAAAACCGAACCGAACCTCTTATTCGGTTCGGTTCGGGTCGGTTTTCGGTCCAAAACCGAATAATGCTCACCCCTATGTTCTCCTGCAGGATTTTACTGAGCATGATGTGGCTAAGATATTACTACTTTCCTTTGAGATAGGCGATCGGAAAGGAGATGCGAGCAGTTTTATGTGTTCTTTCAATAAGGTCAATAGAATCACGATATGTCTGGATATTAGGCTAATGAAGCGGACCATCATAGATGAATGGAATCTTCATGGATACATTTTTTCAGACTGATTTTCTTGATGTCATATATAAGTTCCAACATTGGCTTGGTGGCACTTCTGAGAATGCTGTAGCTGCAACAGCAAGAGCAGGTTTGGATCTGGACAGTGGACTCGATGTTGGAAGAATACTTTAATTATCACAAGGAACATACTGCCAATGCTTTTGCTCAGGGAAAAGTGAGGGAGGCTGACAACGACAATGCTTTGAAAAACCTCTAATGGTGCTCATGAGGCTTGGATTATTTGAGGGCATACCCAATATAAAAAACCTCTAATGGTGCTCTTGAAGATTCGTTTGCAAATAGAAATACAGAAGAAGTCGCAACTCATTTTGGTACATATGAGAGAGATGGTATAGTCATACAGGTAAAACAACCTAAGATCATGCAGTTTAAATCCTTAAGAGATTCGCTCAACGGTCCAGGCGATTTCATTTTGACTGGTTTCTCTAAATATGGCAGCCCAAATCTGTTACACCTTGTTTTCCAAGCTTTGGATAAGTTTAGGCATGATTTTGGGTGTTTTCTTATTGCTGAATCTGAAAAGGAAGTTCAGAGGTTAATTTATTTTGCTATTAGTAATTTAGTTTCAATGAAACTTAATTAGGGGATTTTGGGATACATGATATCAATGAGAAACATCTGCAACAATTCAAAAGTGGTAGGGAAGTTTTGTATCCTATGGCTGTAATGATTGGTGGTGTTGTTGATCAGGAGGTTGTCAAATCATGCTTTGGGAAGTTCCATTCCCTTTACCAAATCTTTTACTTCGATCCAGTTTAGTCTCTTTCGGTTGGTCCTCTAAAGCCTGATGATTTGAAGCCATTAAACTCTCACTATGACGCCCTAATTTTTGTATATGGATCCAAGCTTCAGGAAAAAAAATAGAACATGCAAGAGTTTTTATTGTAGGATTTGGTGCTCTGGGTTGTAAATTTTTGAAGAACTCTGCTCTCAGGATATGGGATCCAGGGATCAAACTTCTAATGAAGGAAAGAGGGCAAAATGGGAGCGGATACTTGGGGGATATGTGAGAAGTTCCTTAAGAATATACGAGCTTGGACAGTAGCTTAATACAGTGATAGTGAGTTGCATAATGATATACAAGTTCTAAGAAGATCACAAGTTGCACGCAGAAAGTAATTGTTGAAGTATCATAGTATCATAAGACAACAAGTATCAATTAGCAGTCTAGCCCATAAACTCAGAATCAGTATTCAGTAGCACAGTGATTACACACTCAGTGAATGAAGGTTCAGTAGACAGTTCCCTAGTCTTCCAGCCTTTCCAGTTTATGTGTGTAGTTCTATGGAATAGGCACAAACAACAGATCTGCAAACTCTAAACTCATTGATGTGAACCTAAACAACAGTATCACTAAAGTAGAGTGTAGGTCAGTATGGCTCAGTATCAGTGAGTCAATTAGCCGCAACAACTCACAACTTCACTACTTTACTCTCCAGTCAGTCCGTCTCTACAGCAGATATAGCTAGCTAATGTACTAGTAGCTAATGTAGTAGGTAGTCACTCTGCAGTTGAGTATCAGAAGGAGTATCAATGCAGTGACAGGGAACTTCTCCTACTTTGACCTTGAGACAAGGTCAATTTAAGGGGTGAGCATTGATACGAGCCTAAATAGTTTGGTATTAACATTGAACCATGACCAGTGAGGCATGGGCCAATTTAAGGAATATTATCTCATCAAGTGTCAGATGCTTAATATCAGTAGAGTGGCAGTAATGAGTATCAAATATCAGTGCAACAATCAAAGAAGGGGGATGGAATATGAAATTAGTTGTTTCCATTTCAATTTATCTTCTTAGCATTTACATTTCAATGTACTCTCCTTTCTTCCCTAATTTACAATAAAGAAACCCTAGATTTTCCAATTCCGATCTTCTTCTTCTTCTTTCCAAAATTTTTGCACCACTACTCGGACCGACATGATGGGGACTTATCAAATAGACAGGACAAACGGAAAGAAGAATTAACCTGGCTTGCGATTTTGTTGAAATATGACTACGACCTCATCGGGATGGCCTGTGAACTCGTCAGGGTGACCCGTTATCTTGTCAGGAGAGGAAGCCTGGATATAAATCTAAAAAAACTGAACAAAAATAACAAATAAAGAGAAAGAACAAATGGGAAGAAGAATTACTGGATCTTGTCGGACGAATCTCGTCAGGATCACTCTCGGATGGTCGACGACCTTGTCAGGACGGCCGGCCTGTGATATCGTCGGGAGATAAAGGTTGGACGACCGCCTGTGATCTCGTCGGGAGATGAAAGTTAGGTTTGCAAAGGAGAGGAAAACTTTCGTATATAAGGGGAGAGATGTTTATTGTCCAGAACGCTTTCTCCAATTCCATGAGATGCCTAATTTGTGAGGGATCAAATTGGAACCTATTTAGGACGGTATAAATGTGTACCTATATAAATATATTTTTTCTAAAGATTAAAATAAACTATATTAGGAACATTTTATTGATTCGAAACGTTTTTATTCCGTTCCAGCACCTAGGCATGGATAATAAATGTTCCAAACTAAAAAATGTCTAGTGTTCCTAAATTACAATTTTGGTGTAGTGCGAATTAAATCGGTTCGATTTTCGGTTTATTCGATTTTTGGGTTTTTTTTGGGTTAATATATATAATAACTATATATACCTAGATATATTTATTATATACCTATAGTATATATATATATATATATATATATATATATATATATATATATATATATATATATATATATATATGAGTTATCGCATAGCGATCTTTGATACGCCTCAATACCATCGACGATATGCGTAACCTGACGATCTTCCTTTACAACCAAATTTCGAGTCGTACGAATGATGCTATCGTCCGACTGGATAATCTCCTCGACATTCAAATTCAAGTTCGATCATTATCCCTCGAATCATTCACAACATCGATTTTCCTCAAACCAATTTCACGTATCGTTCATCCGTTTATCTTAAGTCATCGACCAACGTATTTCCTCAATTCGCATCACCTTTATCAATCGATCGATATCCCTGAGGCTATCGCATACACCACTCAGGGATGAAGTCATTCAACAAATCCTCAACTTATCATTCGAATCAAAATCCACTTCTTCAAATCTTTCGTTCGAACCATTCCTCAAATTCCAAGCATGCTCATCTATATCGCATCGACGCTATCGTCACTCGATAGCACTCCTATCGATAGTCGTCCCATTTTACTCAATCGAGTTCAACTTATTCTAGCTCGAAACATTACGAATCCTGCACTCGACTTTGCTAAGGTCGACGCAACTTTGGTGTATATGCCCAGCCCGACTTAGCCAACCGTGCTTACGCGAACCATCTTTTTGTTTTGTTGTCAAAAACTGTTTCTCCTACGTTTTGTAAAATAGATAGACTTATTGTATGGACATCCCGTGGGACATTTGAGAGAGCGCACCAACGATATCAACTTTGCGAAAGCAACGATTCAGAGTTTGCAGAAATAACAGAGTTAAAGAATTCAATCGGTAGTCCAAGGACGTAAAGCCGTGCTCTGATACTGTCACGCCCCAGTTCCAAATAATCGGATTGGGAACACGTGGCATGCCAGTTGTACAATCTAGCATAGCTAAACCCAATTTAATGGACTATGATTCGATTGTAGTACGCTGAAGTATAACTAATAAGTAACATCACAGGCAGGTAAACTAGCCTCATCCATGAAATAATGTAATAGATAACTGAATGGAAAATCATCAGTGCCACAGAATCCAAATGTCAACTATGGCTAGAGGAGAACAATCCACTAAAAGTAAATGAGTACATCTAGAATGAAATGAAGTAGCAAAAGAAATAAACAGAATACTGGAAATGGAACCCACGTCTGAAGATGTAGCTAGCCTCCAGAGGATCAAGGCTGCGGCTCCACCTCAAAGTCGTCGTCAACAAGTCCGTCTAATCCGTAATCAGCCGGGAATAAGTGCTCGTCAAGCTCTGGAAAAGATACCAGGTCCTCAGAGGGACATAACAAATACACAGAAAAAAGACATGCAAGAAAATACTAAGCAATAATGTAAAAGTAACTAGTAAGAATGCCACCCAGTATTTCCTAACCAAACAAGGACAGGAAATACAAGGAAGCAATAAGGTGTTCTAACCATCTATGTGTAAATGCACTCGAGACATCTCTAGTGGCACATGAGAGGGGGAGAAAAAGAAGAAACTGCCACCAAGCGTCCTACGGTTTGAGGAACGAGGGGCTACGAGCATCCAGCGTCCATTGGAAACAGAAATTCTCATACACCACTAGTAGACTCTCCCCACCCAATGTACTCGTACCGTATACGTGGTACGAACAATATGCAAGACGTCATATATAGTAAAACTAACCAAACTTCTAACAGACTCAAGATCACATGCTAATGGCCAGTCAACACAGATCCTCTGCACTCAACTCACTAATATGTGATACGTGACTGAGAGAGTGTCAAGTTTATACTAACTCTATACAAGGTAGTCATCAATGGAGACGAGTTCACACAATAGCAATAACTGGTCAAATGTAAATACTGCATAGTAAATGTCAAGCAAGGTGTACTTGCCTGTGTCCAGCAACTGAGTATCCGGGTCTAAAATAGAGTCCGAGTCCCGCAAAGCAAATAACCCTATATAAGCATTAACTCTAATTAATTACTAATTAACCAAATTAAACAATACATTTAATTGCTAATTAATCAATAATTAATATCAAACAATTATTACTAGCTAATCAGTACCAATAATTATGAATAATAATATACAATAATAAGTATGAAGTACTTATTATTATAATTTATATTCTAAAATTATTAATACAACTAATATATATTTAACAGGAAATTACATAGGGGGGGTGAAGTTAGAGAAAATTATATAAAAAGGGGTAAGTTTAGGGAAATTATAAGTAGAGGGACGTGACGACATCAATAATGGCGTCAAGAAATTGGCACCATGTCTGGCGCCATTAGTAATGGCGCCAAGGGGCCGGCCCCCCCCCTGGCGCCATTACTAATGGCACCGGACCCTCGTCTGTATAACTGCCACAAATTCTCACTCTCTTTTCTCTCTTCTCCATCCAACGTTCCAATTTCCTGTATAACGGTCATATATCTATCCGTTGGAGATTGGATGTATATAAATGGTGGATGTGAGAGAGGTTCATCCCCACTTCACTCTTTCTAATCTTTCTCACACATTCTATTATTCGTGGCCTCTATCTTCTCCAATATTTTCTACATACCAGAAGTCCATTTTTTCGATATGGATCAGAGTCTAAGAATATTGTGCTCACATGGAGGTTCAGTAAATGGGTTATCATACGAAGGGGGTTTTACGCAACTTCTTTTAATCGATCGTAGTACTACATTTGATAGTCTAAGAATCGAAGATCATCTATATATCCAAAACCAAATACGTTAAGTAAACCCTTTTGATATGTATTTCTCCCATGTGCCGTAATTTGCAGCGTTACGCCATCGTCCACGTTCACGCAACCGTACATCCGAGTTATAATCAAATAACTACAAGCGAAACGAACTATATAAATAAACTCAAATTTAATATGTAATAAAATAAAGAATAAATATTAATTTCTGAAAAATTACATCTCCTGTAAACACCAATCGAGATATGTGGCTCTTCCGTTCTTGCTCCTCTCTTTCAGTCGTCGGCCCACCGGGAATGCGACCATCGTTTACTGCAGCCATCCTCTTCAAGCGTCGTCCAAGACAAGCTCCTGCAAATAACAATGTGAATTTATACATCTTTCTTCACTCTCCTCTCCTTATATAGATTTGAAGAACCGGAATGGGGGGAGGAAAGTGACATGGAGGGGGGACAAATTGATTTGTGATAGAAAAAAAAGTGACATAAAGTTACATAAAGTGACATAAAGTGACATAAATTGACATTAATTGACATAAAGAGAAGCTCCAAGCAACCTTGTTATTAGCATGCCATGTAACAGAGTGAGAAAAAATCCAAAAAAAAAAAAAGGTAGCTAGTCCGGTGCCATTAGTAATGGCGCCAGGGGGGGCCGGCCCCTTGGCGCCATTACTAATGGCGCCAGACATGGTGCCAATTTCTTGGCGCCATTATTGATGTCGTCACGTCCCTCTACTTATAATTTCCCTAAACTTACCCCTTTTTATATAATTTTCTCTAACTTCACCCCCCCTATGTAATTTCCTGTATATTTAATAATTAATTAATTACTTATAAATAATTAATTACTCAATTAAATAACACATGCCTTCACAAATTCCTAATAATACCAACAAAATTCGTAAAAATCCATAAAAATCATTTTTAGTCTAATAAGCTAAATAATGACAGAAATAATAGATATATATTATTTTTAAAGAAACCATAAATAGAATTTTCTTTACTTAATATATATCTATCTAATAACTAGATTAGTGCTAATAATTATAAATACTAGTTAATAAATAATAAAAAGATCTAAATTGGGTTATAAAATACTTTTTCAGGAAAACCTACTGTAAATAATATTTTTAATATTATTTACCTAATTATAAGTAATTAAAAACATTTAACTACTCAATATATAAAAATTACTATTTTGGCTATTGAAATTAGAATTAAATATTAAAAATTTACTAATAAATTGTAAAAATTCATAATTCACAGAAAATAACATTTTTCCAACAGTGACTATACATTTATGAACATTACCATAATAATTTATATTTAATAAAAATTAAAACTTAGTAGTGAACCAAATATATATACAATATAATTTAACACTGATTAAATATAAATAAATAACTAATATAATTATTTTATTCTGGAAATTTTACAGTAAATAGATATAAATATTATTTACAAGTCTTGTATAGAGACCATTAATTAATTCTTAGTGAATTAATTAATAAGAATCAAAAACAGTGAAATTAAACAGTCATTTGGATACATTAACCCACAGTTTAAAATTTAATTAAAATATCTAAACTATTTATTAAATCCTGAAAATTTAACAGTAATTAGATTAAATAATTACCTACAAATTATGTATAGATCATAACAAGTAATTCCTAATGAATTAAATTCAAAAAATCAAAAACAGAATATATAATACTGTGGAATTTACACAAAAAACTGCATTAATGCCACCAGTTAAAGGCTTAATAATTACGAATAAATTATATAAAAATCTGACATAATTAATATAGAATCTACACTAATGACTCTAATCATTAGGCTAATAATTTAGATCGTAATTAGCATCACTTAATCTTTAATTAAATCATTACACAGCCATATAATTACACAAATAATTCAACAATGAATAACCTAATTGTTGCAAACAAAACACACGTGCCAGAGGGCACGTGGACGGTCGGGGCAATACCTCGCCACGCCGCAGGGGGGTGGCTTGCCGACGAGGGGGTCGCGCCGACGAGGGGGGGTCGCCGGATCGGGGCCGGTCGGCTGCAGCGAGCGCGGGAGGGCCGGCTGCACGCGCGGAAGGCCGGGACGCGTGCTTCCGTCGCCCGATGGCGGGGCTTAGTCCGAAGGGGGGGGTCGGGATTGGAGAGAGAGAGGGATAGGGTGGCGGTGAGGATGGGAAGAGGTGGAGGCTTGTGGAGGAAATTATTAGGGTTAGGTTTGAGAGAAGTTGCTTAGATATATATGCATGGATGAGATCCAAAGGCTTAGGAATTCCTAATGGGTTGGGCCTAGGTTAGGGGAAGTTAGTTTGCCCATGGGCTGAGCTAAGGTTGGGTTTGGAATAAATGAAATGGATTTGGGTTTTGCTCAAGTTGTAATGCCATAACTAAAAAGTATAGGTATAATACATATACTCCAATAATAAAAACTGATGAATAGTAATACTTTATATATATAAGTATATATATATAAATAATCTAGAAAAAAAATCTAAATGAGTCTAAGGTTAGAGTTAACCTAAGTTTAGTCTTAGGGTTAAGGGTGAGGGTTATATAATACAATGCACACACAAACTTTGCATATATATACATATATAACATATTTTTTCTAAACTATATATATTCAATTTAAAATTAGGGTAAAAGCATTTTATTTAACGAATAACAAAATTTTGTAACAAAATATAAATAAAATAAAATAAAAATAAAATATTTTGAGGGGTTTTACAGATACCATTTTTCGTGTGACCGTGCTACAAACCCTTGCCGAGGTCGTACCTCGCAATTCAGTGAGACTTAACCATATCGCCGCCTCGCGGCCCTTGCCGCCTAGCGGCTCTTGCTACTTTGACCACCAACTAACCCAATCAAGACTTGTGAATGTTAGTGTCACTCAACCAACTTTGCCTTGCGGCGGTTTTCCGACTTAAACTCAAACAACTCAACCGACTTAAGCAACTTATATGCCGACAACTCAAGACTTGACGCCACATCTCGTGCCGAAGCACGACGCCTATGTTGAAACCCAATCTTAGGCCCAAACTTTGTGTTCTAACTGTACACGCATTCAACTCAACTCAATCCAAAGGCATACATGCGGATAGCCGCTATTTGCCGACATCTATATGAACTTGGCCACTAGCATCACAAGCTATACCTTGACGTATAGTTTTGTTAATCGGGATCTTTTCGACGCAAGTAGCTAGCCCCGTCGTAAGTCCCCGCTTAACCTGTGCCAAAACCTTACGCACGACTATACCATGTTCCCTCCTAGGCCGAGTCGGCCCCATGGCCCAGGGTTACCGCTCGAGGGTTCATCGCCCTTGTCGACAAGTTGTCAAATGGCCATGCAAGACTCGACACAAACTGACGTCTCACACAGTCATTCCTCTACCAAAACCAAGACTTCTATCCTTGAGACCCCTCGACGACCCACGGTCGCGAGCATTTCCTTCCTTGTTACCCTATCATTTGGTTCAACTCATGAATGCCTATTTGATAGTCCTTTCTCAAAACTCACTTTGAATCAATTGTGATCCTTGCCTTAAACACTAAGCCCGTGCATCGTGCCTTAAGCCAATCGTGCTCTGCGTGACACTCCTGCCCAAGTCGACGGGCCTTGAGATCGTAGGACTACTTAACTTGACAAACCGCGAAGGAGCAGGACAGTGCTTGTAATATCTTAGGTCGACCGGCATAACTTTGCCTAACTTAACTTCGCAACAACTTAACGAGCAAAGGCTGCGTCAAGCTTTGCCTTAACGGATCGTGCCGTGCACGCATCCAACTTGAACGACCAAGTCACTCGGGTGCCTAGACTTAGGTCGCAAGCCGCTCAACGCAACTTAACTCATGGGCAAGCAAAGGCTATGCCAAGCCTTGGACGACGGGACCGTGCATGCTTTATGAATCATTCATGCGGGCGACGCCTATGACTTAGGCTACGTTCATACTTTGCATACTCAACCGACTTTCCTTCTCCCAAGCCACGGGACGAAGGATCGAGTGTCATTTTCAAAGCACGCCGTGCACCAACTCTAAGCCGACCGTTGGACCTTTCCATATTCTAACTCAATTCGACCCGTCGGGATTATTCCCTTTAGCTATGTGGATTCATCTCTTTTATTTTTAAGCCTACTTGTGCAAGTTGAAAACATGCGATTTATTATGTGAAGGCTAAGATGAGGCAAGTTCACCGAAACTACCCCACCTGAGCGAGCGGTCGCCTTGACCGAGTATATATATATATATATATATATATATATATATATATATATATATATATATATATATATATATATATATATATAAACTAAATTTTCTTATTCGGTTTTCGATTTTGGACTGAAACCGAAATACAAAACCGAAACCGAAACCGAATAAGAAAATCTAGTATTTTTAAAACCGAAACCGAACCGATTTTTTTTTTAAAACCGAACCGAATCTCTTATTCGGTTCGATTCGGTTCGGTTTTCGGTTCAAAACCGAATAATGCTCACCCCTACCTAAGAGCATCTCCAACCCTATTGTCTTGTTTTGTGTTGTGGATCCTATGTGGCATGAGGGACAAGACAATGTCTTGTATAGGTGGCAAGGTTATATTCACAAATGACAATGGGTTTAAAAAGTCATCTCCAATGCAAAAGTATTGAGAAGATAATACAAATAATTTTTTACAACTTCCAAGACAACTTTTACTCTTCTACTTCTTTTTTATAAATATTTTTATTCACAAATGATGATGTGGACATAAAGACATTGTGAAGTGCATTGTCTAGATCTAGACAACCAACTTCACATTGTCTTTGCCATGTCATTGCCATGTCAACTCCACACTTTATTTCACATTTGCATTGGAGAAGTACTTTTGGAAAAAATGGTTGTCATTCCTATGTGGCAACCATTTTTTTCAAACTCACAATAGGGTTGGAGATGCTCTAAGGATCTTAGTTTAAGGGTTAAAAGACTCGAAGGAGAAAAAATTAAGTGACGGAAAATAATCATTTCCATTACTTTCCGCGAACAAACAAGGCGTTCATATATCCGGAATAGTCGAGTCTATAATAAACCCTTCGAATTCTCAAAAAAGCCCCTATTTTAAAGCAAAATTTCCTCATCGTCATCAGAAACCCTAATGGCGGGAGTTTCCGGAAAAGCCGACCGCGATCATTCCATGGTACCACTCTCTTCCCCTTCTGTCTACTTTTTGCGAATTAGTCCCAAGTTTTGATGAGAATTGCATTAATAAAGATGCTAACTTTGTCTATTCTCTCCCAATTTTTTTGAAATATTGCAGGGTTTTAAAGGGTTCTTGAAGGAATTGAATGATTGGGACTACTTGGTCGATGAGAAAGACCGAAAAATTAAGGTAATTTTGTTCCTTTCTAGCTGCTTCTTTAGATTGAAGTTTGCAAATTTAGTAATTTCCAGAGATGTAATCGAATCGATTCTGAGTTGGTGCCCTAAATTGTTTGCACGGTCCGATTAGTGTACGGCTTAGTGTTCGAGCTAATAAAGTATGTGCATTTGCGAGCGAACCAGAGTAAGTAACCAATGGAGGAAAAACAAGTGGAAGTAGTGGGAATCGCGAAACCGATGACCAAACTCATGTTGATATTTAGGGGCATATCGGTTTAGGGCATTTGTAGGAAATTGGATAGTAGGGCTTTGAATACAATAAATATTTTGAGTAGCTCTGCTTGCAATTTTTGGCATCTTGGATGAGAATTAAGCAACTTCGAAAATAATCAGAAGGAAGTCAAAAGGGAATTTGTGAAGACGTTTGAAGCAAGGTCCGCAGTATCATTTATCGGAATCGGTATAGGAATCTTCCTGTGAGTATCATATCGGGGGTATCGACAATATTGATGGTTTCGATTGGAGTATCAGATTTTTTGATGTCAGAAAGCAAATAATTATTAATAAATTTAGAGAAAATATTTCAGACATTTAGGCACAATTTTATGTATTTTTTCATAGTAGTTTTCAAAGCGAATGAAATAATAGTCCAATCTTGCTATGATTTTACATCTTTGCTTACCAGTCTTTTTCGTTCAATTTTCTTTGCCGAATTGACTGGGAAAGAGATCGTCAATGTCGGTATCAATCAGTATCGGCATCAGATCGGAACATGCCAAACTGTATCGGTATCGGCTGTATCAGATCGGTATCAGCCGATACTGCAAACTATGGTTTAAAGGAAGCAAGTGTTGAGAATAGTGCTGTTGTCATGGTTTGTATCCTTATGTTCGTCTATGATTCTTTTGTTCCACATTGTCTAGAGTAGCTAGCCTCTTATGTTTCTCTCTCAATATACAATTGGCCTTGAACCTATATACAGGGCTTGTTTGTTAAGAATCACTGTATAGGTTAGTATCTTTATGTTTTGCTTCTTTAGTTCTTTCAATCTCACATTGTGATCATCTAAAAGTAATCTCGACATTTCCAAAATGTAGTTGCTGATCATCTAGAAGTAATCTCAACATTTCCAAAATGTAGTCGCTAACAACAATCTCGAGGCTTTATTGACGGTGGAAAGCCAAGTTTCGAGGCTGGAACCTGTAGCAAGCTCTCTGAAATATGTAGAACTACCTGAGAGAGCTCAAGAATTCTTCACCATATCATTCAGTCTCTAGACTAGTTATAGGTGATGTGGAAGATGTTAGTGCCGAGGCACAATTTTCGATGAAAAATTCTGAAACAATTGTACACACAACGTTTCAAATGCAGCACCTTAAAAAAGATGTGCAACAGAGATCCTGGAGGATTCTGAATTACGAGGATCTAAAAAGATTCTACGTAATACACAAAAAATCTAAAGAGACTTTGTGCAAGCGACTATCGGCAGTAGAGCTTCTAAAAAGAAGTTACTGTAAAAGGCAACAGCAGCGATGACAGGCGAGAATGAAATGCTGGGATGAATGAACCACCGTTGCTCAAAGCTTTATTCGTCCCACACGAGCACGAACAGCTTCCAGGAACCAGCAAGTTCACGAAGAACTTCTGGAACGCTCGTAAGTCAATATTTGAGACTTGAACGGGCTTCCTGGACTTAACAGACTCCCTCAACTCTCTTCTTGGTGCATATTTCAAAGGAGGTCAAGGGGCTCTATTTATAGAGTGGAGTTGAGACTTCACCTCTTCTCCTATCCGATGTGGGACTAAAATACCAATACTCAAAAATAAAGTTTGATATTTTAGATCATCCCACAATCAGCATAGAAGTGTGCCAGTCCACGCCTACCCCCGGAACACTCCCGTGTATGCACGAGACAATCCTGGAGTCCGCGTCCGAGTCCGAGACCGCACAACAAAAATTAACTTGCATCCTTGTTGGAGTTAATCATTTTTTCTTCTAGAAAAATACTCCCACATGGCACAAACTTGTGCCCCACTACACCTCATGTGCACACCTCAACACAAGCAATGCATTATATTGAGATACTCACCATTTGGTGTAGCCGATGTGGGACTATCTTTTCTAGTCCAAAGGCAAAAACACCAACAATCCCCCACATATCTCAATATATGGGTTGAGCGTTCCCCACAGTGACTGCCCATCATGCATTAGGAGAGATGTCGCTACGACTTGAATCTTTCCGCATAGGTTAAATAACAGCATGATACAAGAATGGACTAAGCCTTGAATTCTGCACCATAACTGCAATTCTTCCTACTCACATAATGACATCGACTGTGCTTCTGGCTGCACATTGAAGGCCTTGTGCCAGCCTGGTTTCAGTGTATAATTTTTGGGCGTCTACAAGTTTACCCTCAAGAGACGGCCTGATATCTCTGTCCATACACTATAGGTGAGTTCTTTATAAAGAGTCATGGCATGAAGCATTGCGCTTCTTTGCGGTGCTACGCCGCTATGACATGGCTTAAAGCCGAGGCTTTACCCCACCTGGGTACCTCATCGTAGTGTCATACTACTGTAGCATGAGGTCACAGGCCTCTTTGTAGTGCCAAACTACCCAGCATGAAGCCTTGCGCTTCCGTACGGTGTTACGCCGCTATGACATGGCTCGCAAAGCCGAGGCTTTACCCTACCTGGTACCTCTTCGTGGTGTCATGCCACTGTAACATGAGGACATCGTCCTCTTTGTAGTGCTGTCTACATCTCTTTATTACGATTATCATGCAGCATTAGGCTACCTGCCTATTTGCGGTGCTACTCCGTTGTGACTTGGCTTGCAAAGCCGAGGCATTACCCCTACCTGGGAACCTCATGGTGGAGTCATCCCACTGTAGCATGGAGTTACACTCCTTGTAGTGCTGCTCTACCGTGCTTCTTGTAAAGCACTCCAGGCATTCACTCTGCCTGAGAACTCATTAAGGCATTTAAGCCAACCTTCCCACATGATCCGTTTTCCGCAGAAAACAACAGTAGACAACAGTGGTTGTAGGTCCGTAATCTCTCCATGTCACATAGGACAAGTACCCACCGTTCCTGATATTCTTCTGGTTAATAGTCCTCCCTTGAACCAAAAGCTAGATGCCTAGTAGATTTCTCTTTGAACTAATAGCATAAAACTTTATGGTAGGAATGTAATAACACAATATCAGAATGCCTTCAAGCCCATTTTACAAGCTGTGTCATCGACCAGCTGGCGCTTGAGGCCCTTGGTGAACGGATCCGTCAGGTTCTCCTGACTCTGAACATCAATCACTGCAATAACACCTCTCTTGATAAGATCGTGTACTGCTCTGTGCTTCAACCGCACCGTTCTCTTCTTCCCGTTGAAGAGTTCATTTGATGCCACTGCTGCTGCCGCCTGGTTGTCACAGTATATCGGTATTGTCAGTATCTGAGCCCCAACCACCGGAAGATCATACATGAGCTCCCGAAGCCACTCTGCTTCATCTGCAGCAGCATCCAATGCAAAGAATTCAGATTCCATGGAGGAGCGAGATAACATAGTCTGCTTCTTCGACTTCCACGATATAGCAGTTCCGCCCATGGCGAATACGAATCCACCTGTGGAATACTCGCTCTCCATATCTGAACACCAGCTAGCATCACTGAAGCCTTCCACTACTGACGGTTCTCCGCTGTAGAAAAGTGCATATGTCTGAGTTTTCTTGAGATATCTCAAAACACGCTTCACAGCTTTCCAGTGCTCAACGCCTGAATTGCTAGTGAACCGACTCAGCATTCCCACTGCAAAAGCTATGTCAGGCCTTGTGGCAGTAGTAGCGTACATCAAGCTTCCGATGACGCTAGCGTACTCCAACTGCCTGACGCTTTCCCTCGAATTTGGCTCCAGCTTCTGATCACTCCGGTACGGTGTATCAATAAAAGGAAGATCTTGATACCCGTAGCGAGTGAGCATCTTCTCAATATAATGAGATTGTGACGGCGCTATTCCAGTGCCTGTCCGGATGATCTTGAGCCCCAAGATTACGTCGGCATCCCCCAAGTCCTTCATACTGAACTTGGTCGAGAGGAATTTCTTTGTCTCTGTGACGCAGCTTAAATCCGTACCTAGGATTAGCATGTCGTCCACGTAAAGACATACGATTACTCCTCTTCCGTCAGCAAACTTCGTATAGACACACTTGTCTGTTTCACTGACCCTGTAGCCATTTGACCTTATCACCTTGTCAAACTTCTCATGCCACATTTTGGGAGCTTGTTTCAAACCATACAGAGACTTCATCAACTTGCAGACTTTGTCTTCCAGACCTCTGACGACAAAACCTTCTGGTTGTTGTATGTAGATCTCTTCGGTCAGCTCGCCATTAAGGAATGCCGTTTTCACATCCATCTGATGTATCACCAGCTTGTGTATTGCTGCTAGAGCAATTAACAATCTGCTGGTTGTCATCCGAGCTACTGGAGCATAAGTGTCAAAGTAGTCGATCCCCTGCTTCTGAGCAAACCCCTTGGCCACTAGCCTGGCCTTGAACTTGTCAATGGTTCCATCTGCTTTCATCTTCTTCTTGAAGATCCATTTGTATCCGATGGGTCTTGCTCCTTCTGGCAGGTCAACCAATACCCATGTGTTGTTGGAGGTGATTGAGTCAATCTCGTTGACTATCGCCTCCTTCCAGAATACAGCATCTCTGGTCTTCATCGCCTCATCATAGGTAAGCGGATCTGCTTCCACATGATAGGTGACGAAGTCATCTCCGAAGTCTTTCAGCCTCCTCGTTCGCTTAGTTGACGGCTCAGCGAGTTCTGGTTCAGCTGGTGTCTCCTTGACGACAGCTTCATCTTGGACTACTGGTTCATTAAAGACTTCTGTCTGCTTTGTACCCTCATCATTCTCCGGAAGATCCGCGAGAACAATATTCTTGTGTTTTGCAAACTTGTCTTCAAAGTATTCAGCATCGCGAGATTCGATGATATGGTTTGACTCGATATCAAGGAATCTTCAAGCATCACTCTTCTCGGCATACCCCAAGAAGATCGCCTTCGTAGTCCTTGTCCCCAGCTTCTGAATCTTCAGATCCGGGAGCTTCACATAAGCCAGACACCCCCACACTCGAATGACATTCAAGTTAGGTCTGACTTTGAACCAGAGTTCATGAGGAGTTATGTCGGAAGTTGCATATGGCACTCTGTTCAGAATGAACGTTGCCGTTAGTGCAGCTTCTCTCCAGTAACACTTTGGAAGACCCGCAGTCAACAGCATGGAGTTCATCATCTCTGTCAACGTTCTGTTCTTCCTTTCTGCTACTCCGTTGGATTGAGGAGAGTACGGAGCCGTTGTCTCATTGATGATTCCATGTTCTTTGCAGAATGATAAGAATTCATGAGACCGATACTCCCCGCCTCGATCACTCCTTAACCTCTTGAGTTGTTGTCCAGTTTGCCGCTCAGCCTCGGCCCTGAACTCCTTGAACTTCTCGAATGCTTCGTCTTTAGACTTGAGCAAGTAGACGAAAGCATACTTTGAGAAGTCATCGATGAAAGTAATGAAATACTTCATCCCGACCTTTGTAGAGAATTGTTTGAAGTCACAGATATCTGAGTGAACCAACTCCAGAAGATCTGTGCTTCGATGGACCCTGTGAAAGAATTTTCTTGTGATCTTCGTCTGAGCACATACTTCGCATTTCTCTACCTTACCCCCACACTTGGAGATAAGTCCTAGACTAGACATTCTGTTAATCTTTTTACAATGAACATGTCCTAGCCTATTATGCCACAACTCAAAAGAATAATCAGAAAAAGTGATTGCATTTATATTATCATGCTGGGTTACAACAAGCTGAATCTTGTACATTCCTTCAGTTTGGAAAGCTTTTCAGAAGAATGTACCCTTTTTGGACATCACCAACTGGCCAGCATTGATGTCCATCCTCAAAAGCCTGCGTTGCAGAGCAGACTTCCAGAGATCAGGTTCTTAGCAATTACTGGAACATGCTTCACACCTTGAAGCGTCAGAGTGTTCCCCGATGTGAGTTTCAGCTCCACCGTCCCGATCCCCAGTACTTCAGCTTGTGCCTGGTTTGCCATTATGACCTTCTCTGAAGTTGGCTCATAAGAGACGAACCAGTCTTTGTCTGAACAGACATGGCAGGTCGCACCAGTGTCTATCCACCAGTCCAAGTCAGCCCCCACAGTTGCAACCTGTGCTATCATGGCAACTAGATTAGTAATCATGGAAACCTTACTAGGCTCACCTTGTTCTTTGGGCTTGGACTTGCATTCGGATTTGTAGTGGCCCTTCTTGCCACAATTGAAGCAAGTCACATGGGACTTGGACTTCTGCTGCTTGAAAGCAGGACCCTTCACTTTCAGATTCGTGAAGTCCTTCTTTTTGCGATGAGAAGCAGCCTGCTTTCCCTGGTACTCTCTGTTTTGGACCAGATTTGCCTTCGCCAGTTGTTTGGACAGAGTATCCATCTTCTGTTGAGAGCGCATCTCGTCCTCAACATGGATCTCTTGCAAGAAATCTTCCAAGCTAATTTCCATCTTCTTTCGATGCATCCTTGCATAGAAGTTGCTCCATTCTGTAGGAAGTTTCGCGACGATCCCTCCAACGACAAACTTGTCGACGAGGGGCATGTTCTCGTCTTCTAGTTTCTGACGCAACTTCAGAAACTCCTTCACTTGAGGCAGCATCGCCTTCTCGTCTTCGAAGGTCCACTTGTGATATTTTTCTACCATGAAGATCTTGGACCGGTTCTCGTCATCTTCATAGAGCTTTCCCAAGGAGTCCCATATCTCTTTGGCAGATGTCTTCTTGGAGTAGGACTCTGCCAGAGAGTCTTCCATGGAATTGAGTATCAGTAGTTTGCATATACTGTTTTCTCTCTTCCACTTCGCTTGCTTGGTCGTAGCAGCGGCCACAGCCGCAGCAGATCCAGTGGTTGGAACGATCGGTTCTTCTTCTGACAGCACGTGATCAACATTCACGAGTTGAAGATTTAACGTGACCTTTCGTTTTCATATCTGGAAGTGTTCGCCATCGAATTTCTCCAACTTGTTAAAGCCGGTATCGATGAGCGAAGCTCGAGAGTTATCCATCTTCTCAATAAAGCTTTGAGATTGTTAGTGCCGAGGCACAATTTTTGATGAAAAATTCTGAAACAATTGTACACACAACGTTTCAAATGCAGCACCTTAAAAAAGATGTGCAACAGAGATCCTGGAGGATTCTGAATTACGAGGATCTAAAAAGATTCTACGTAATACACAAAAAATCTAAAGAGACTTTGTGCAAGCGACTATCGGCAGTAGAGCTTCTAAAAAGAAGTTACTGTAAAAGGCAACAGCAGCGATGACAGGCGAGAATGAAATGCTGGGGTGAATGAACCACCGTTGCTTAAAGCTTTATTCGTCCCACACGAGCACGAACAGCTTCCAGGAACCAGCAAGTTCACGAAGAACTTCTGGAACGCTCGTAAGTCAATATTTGAGACTTGAACGGACTTCCTGGACTTAACAGACTCCCTCAACTCTCTTCTTGGTGCATATTTCAAAGGAGGTCAAGGGGCTCTATTTATAGAGTGGAGTTGAGACTTCACCTCTTCTCCTATCCGATGTGGGACTAAAATACCAATACTCAAAAATAGAGTTTGATATTTTAGATCATCCCACAATCAGCATAGAAGTGTGCCAGTCCACGCCTACCCCCCGAACACTCCCGTGCATGCACGAGACAATCCTGGAGTCCGCGTCCGAGTCCGAGACCGCACAACAAAAATCAACTTGCATCCTTGTTGGAGTTAATCCTTTTTCCTTCTAGGAAAATACTCCCACATGGCACAAACTTGTGCCCCACTACACCTCATGTGCACACCTCAACACAAGCAATGCATTATATTGAGATACTCACCATTTGGTGTAGCCGATGTGGGACTATCTTTTCTAGTCCAAAGGCAAAAACACCAACAGAAGATAGCTTCAATTTCTGAAATGCCATTTAGGGTCATTGCTTGCCGGCAAGTTCCAACTTGCTGAGCCCCAAGGAGATGCTATCATCTGGAAAGTTTGGCACCTGCATGGTTAAAAATTGAGGTTGTTGGCTAGGAACACATTTGTATGAAGGCTATGATTAATCAAATAATAGCTTGTTTGCCTAATCAAGGTAGAATGCGTCTATAGCTTATGTCACGTCTCGCTCCCAAAACACAGGAGAAGGCCACATGACGAAAGCCAGCGATATATCATGATAAAGATATAAACCTATAGCATGGCAAGCTAAGCTTCTGGTGTATATCCAATACAGACTCTCTCTTAATTAAATACATATTTACCTGTAAAATTATATTGCAGAACAATATTGTAGAACAGGAGAAAATAGATTTATTGAATGGAAAAAAAATGTCCACATAATTTAAATAAACCGAGTCACTGAGAATCGAGAAATTAATTACAAGTTCGACAAAGACTAAAAACATGAACGAAATAAAATGATAGGAAATGACTGAAATGCAGGAAAGTCTCTCTGTCCTAAGTCGAATGATATCAAGTCATCAAGACTGATCTCCGGTGTCAGTACAATGGCAACTCTGGTTCGTGATTCTTCTCTAACCTTGAACGGAAGCGAAAGAATAAGTGACAAAATGAAGGAAAGTGCAGGGAGCATGAATATGACAAATATCTATACTATTATATAATGGGAAAAGTTGAGCTTCACCATGGAACTTTTATTTCCAAATATACCCTTGCATATGTCTACTAATTAAAATGGTTTATTAAAGTTTAGGGACCATTGAGTAATTACGAGAGGCGTTATTTGATCTTCCTAAATAGACTTTTAGTCTTCCTAAGTAGTTTTAAAGATACGGATAATTACAACAGCCTTTTAGTATCCTTAATAATAATATATGAAATACGTGCAAATCACGTGCATTTATACTAGTAATAGGTAAAAAGACTACATTACAATATGGGATAGGAACTTCAATAATACTATTAACGATTTATTATTATCATTATTATTTGAAAGTGTGTTACAGTTTATTATGGTATTTGAGAACGAAAATGTCACACGATATCCACCCTTGAAAGCTACCTCATACCTGCCCTGGAACTGGTTAAATGAGTGGTTCGGTGCTTAATTCTGAACCCAACCGCAAGGCTAAGTAATCATGAGAATAGTGGGTGAACATGGCTTCAAGCACGCATACCTAATCTGGGGTAGCTAAGCAACTACCTGTCCAGGAGTCATGTCAGTGGGTCCATATTATCGTTCTTGTTTATCAATTGTTATTGTTTTCGTATAGCATGTCATGTAGGTTTATAAAGGAGCATTCAACATTATTTTCAAAACTACTTTTAGAATTTAATTATTTAGGATTTCTAGCATAATTGTCAATATTATGGTTTTGCATGCTATTACAATAATAATACACACTATGCAAGTTAAAGTAAGAGCAAGACAACGACAATAATCTACGACAATAATCTACGTCACTCACTAGCATTAATTAATTAATAAGTTCAATTTGTTAACATGTCATTCCAATTTGCTCTAGGGTTCTAGCCTAGGGTATAGTCTTGGAATCAATAACATAATAACAATGAAAGAAGTTTAATGCACTTACTCTAAGGTCCCGCCGAAGAAACGGTGCGAGGAACGTCGATTTCGGGCTCCAAACAGAGTCCCGAAATGTTGAAATAACGACTGTAACCGCGTCTGATTCAGTTGAACTGGCTCTGGTCTAGTCCGATTGGAATAGAACAGCAGCAACACCAGAAGAAAAGGAAGTAGAAGAAGTTGAAGCAGAGGGGAGGCTGTTGGCTCAGTCGGTCGACGATGTGGTACCCGATGGATGTGTGGGTTATCAGGATTGGACAGCAGCGAGTTCAGTAGTACAGGGGAGGAGTCATGACGATGACTGTTGTCGATGTCGCAATAGGTCAGAGTCAAGTTTGGATCAGGGATTGACGTCGAGGTAAGGTTCTCGACTGCACGTGACGAGGGGTCGGGATTGGTGGAATGCTGCAAGATTGCAGCCGATTCGATCGACGATGAGGCTCAATGGTGAAGGTGATGATGAGAATGATGGTTATGGTGGTGGTTTGGGGCTGTGAAGGAGGAAGGAGGGGATGAATGGTGAAAATAAAGTGAAGTGGATGAGGAGAATGGGAAGAGTGAGGAACAGGAGGAGAGGAGAAGTGGTTTGGAGTAACTGTAGAGGCGACAGGGAAGGAGAGGAATCGGGGAACTTGGTTCAGTTGAGGATCTCATGCAGAAAGTGGGGAGGGGTGTTTGGCTAAGATTTGGATTTCCAAGAAAATTAAGCAAAGGAGAATCTCCTAATAATGCAATAATTACATTTAAGCTAAATTAACATGGAAATGGGAAGATAGATGATGAGGGATCATCTTGCAAGACTTTAGCTGTTCTCTTTTCCGGACTTCCCCTCCCTCCTTGCTATCCTTTTGGGATCCTTAATGACGATGTCATGGACAAGCGTTTGATGAAATGCATTCCTTCGCTGCTGTTGTGAAGGAGGGTTAAGAGTTGTAACCAGCTCCATTGACTGGAGGTGGTGTTAATTGAGGATAAGATGAGAAAAAGTCTTATATTATGTTTTGAAGGTGCTAGAACTTTGGGCAGGTCTCAACAAACTTGGATTGAAGTTGTAAAGAAGGTTAAGTTTTTTTTTTCTCCCTTTAAATGTTACGTGGATTTAAGTTGTAAATAAGTATATATTTTGTTATAGTCATATTTCACAATACGGTATTTGGGTAAAATACATTCTTTGAATTAGTTATTATTATTATTATTATTATTATTATTATTATTATTATTTTATTTTCCGTAAACCACATTAATTCCTAACATTTTCATTATTACGCTCTAAAAAAAGATTTATTATAAGTATTTTATATTTTGATTTTATAAATAAAGTCCTTATAGGTACTTATTTAAAAACTTGCTAAAATAATTTGCAAATATATCCTTAGACAATTTATGTTATTTCCTATTTTATTTGGACACATATGCATCCATGTGTCATTTAATTACATAAAGGAAGGATAGGTGTCCTCTTGCATGAGGAGGAGAGGGCAATTTTAACTTTTTATTCATTGATGGTAATGATAATCATAATAATTTTATTTAAAATATATATTTTCTTTACATACATATATATTTTACATTGGGACCCCTAGGAAAATTTTGTAATTACCTACTTGATTCACCAACTCAATTGCTTAGGTGTCATCATTTAGGGATAAGGTGGCATGGTAATGACATGTGTATTGATGAATCACCAACTCAATTGCTTAGGTGTCATCATTTAGGGATAATGTGGCATGGTAATGACATGTGTATAGATGCATGAAGAGAAGGGTTGCCACCTCATTCTCTTCATTCACTCGTTCTTCTCCTTCCTCTATTTCTTCCCTCTCCTTATCAATTCCTTCACTCTCCTCCATTCCCACCTCCCTAACTCCTCCCTCTTCTTACTACTGCTGCTGCTACTGCCGTTACTGTTGCTGCTGCCCCGCCGTCGGCCACCCGCTGCCGCCGCCGACCACGTCGCCGGCCACCCCGTCACCGGCCACCACCACCTCCAGCACTTTTTCCTTCTTCTTCTCCTCTTCCAATCCCAAAACCTAGGTGAGAACCACTCATTTCCCTTTCTTCCTCTTTCAATTCCAAATCTAGGTCAAAATAGATTATATGTATATAACCTCAAATTCCTTGATTTGAATCATGATTAGGGAAAAGTTGGGAAAGCTAAAGCTAGGTCTAAATCAAGGAACTAAGGCAAGTCCTCCTACCTCTTTTCCCTTGAAAATTGCTTTCTATTCATTTTCTTTAGTAATATAGTTTAATTATAATTCTGGAAATTATAGAAATTCATGAATAAATTCAATTTTACAAAATAAGTAATGTGAACCTTTGACATAAACTTGGTAGAAATTTACTCATAAATGCAATTGATGTATATATATGTATGTGTATGAGTTGGACACAAGTGTTGGACACATCATGAATAAATATTTCGAATTTAAATTCGTTATAGATATGTATATATATAGAATGATGTTTTCCTTGATATATATATATAGATATATTTATATATATGTGTGTGTCAACACCTATGTGCTATATATCCACTCATATTTCGACACATTGTGTGGACACAACTCATGAAATTATATATGTCATGAACTCTTACAATTCTTGGTTCAATTTAGGATACTCAACTTATTCATTATTTTAAAAAGGGGCAAAACTACATTAATTTTTACCTTCCTAGTTCTATAGGTGTGAACTTGGGATTAATGTTAAATGAAAATTGAAAGTGTTCTTAAATTAATATATTATTTATATATGCATTGTGAATACAAATTATGTATGCATGAAATGGACACTTCAAATTTTAAACCTTATATATATATATATATATATATATATATATATATATATATATATAAAGTTGTGTATATATATAATCCATGAATTAATTATGTATGCATGAAATACATAAATGTAAATTTATATATATATACCTTGATGCGATATGTGGACACAACACACGAATTTTTGTGGACATTTATAAATCTTAGTGCCACTTGGGAACACAACCAATATGCAATTCATCTTTATTATTAAATCTATATCTAGAACTTACTTTTCTTAGTATGAATTCTACAATTTTGGGTTAATTTCGATATATAGGATTGATAAGTTGTTGATTCATCCTAGTACTTTAATTCTGTCCAAATTAGAAATTTCACTAAATTAACATATTTAAATCTCATTTTGCATTCCCAAGAAGTTAAAATACAACACTTAATAAGCATGAGTTAAAGTGGTCATTTAGACCTACTTTGTATGTAATATCAATTGAAATAAGAGTTGATATCATGATATTACTAACAACCTTATTTTCTTTGAACTTGGCAAGTTTTAGGGAAAGCAAATTGCTAATAATCCAAAATAGTTTGCTTGCTTGCTAAGGAAAAGGTATAATCGTTTGCTTGCTTGCTTGCTAAGGTAAAAGTTTCTTTTAATTGAACATCTACATATTCATAACTGTGTGGTTCCGGTATTGAGAGTTGCTCTACCGAAGGGGTCGGCGAACCCAGGGTTATATTTATATCTTATATTGTCTTTTGTGAATTTTCGGAGTCTATAAATACAAATGAGATTTTGCCGAAATTTTCGGAAATTTCAAGAGCCAAATTGTAGATTTTTAGAGAAATCAGTTTATTCTCATAAACCTGAAAATTCTCTAGGAAAATTCTCTTAGAATTAATTAACAACTAGAAAGCATTGGGCAGGAGAGAACAACTTGAATATCACTAAAAAGTTCCGCAACATAATTATAAACAAAAAGCTGATCAGTATTTTTAAAGTTCATTCGTAGGGCCATACGAATCGAGTATGTGAGGCTTAGCTCACTTATGTCCAAGGGAGGCAATTTTCAATTTATGCCCAAGGGAGGCAAACTTTTTATTGTAAGCTCAAGGGAAGCGCGGAATTTTTACATATATTTTGACAATAACATCGAATAGATGAGTATTATAAGCCCAAGGGAGGCGCATGGCCGGATCCTAAGCACCGTGCCACCAAATCACAGCCTGATCCCAGGTATACGAGATTGTTGACGAGAAACTATTTAGATGAATATTCAGGAGATTGTTCTCCAAAATTGCATTGCATTTTAGGATTAGTCCTCCAAACTTTGCATTTCATTCTAGAAGAAACTTATCTCTATTAAAGGGAGTCAACAAGACGTTTACATTACTTAGTTGAATGGAAAAAGGATATTCATATAATAATATAAAACTGCATTTCCTATTTCATTTAACGAAAAACCATTATGTTTCATTCCTTATCATACTTTTATTTTCTTTAACCGTTTTTGGCCGAGGGCTTGCTTGTCGTTTCTAAACGACCTAGTATTTGTTCACTAGGGGAAGATGGTGTTCCTGCCGAGACGTTACCTCTGTACGACGAAGACAATGTCGAGGAATAGTCTATGTAGATCAAGAGATGTCCAGCAATATTTTGTAAACAGTCATATGTAAATTATATTGTTGTAATAAACTTGTAAGACAATGTACTCTTAGAAAATGGTTGCTGTATAATAGATATATTTTGTATAAATGAAATATAATTCCTTGTATTTTTTATTCTATTTTACGGACGACAATCGCGAATTTGGCGCGTAGCCTGGGGATGTGATCATGACGTCACCGTTGATTTTGAATACGGGACGTGATATTTTTTTGTTGATTTTACAGAGAACATGGTCCTTAACAGAGCCGAACGAAAGAAAGGGATTCATATAGCTTCCTCAAAATATTCGGATGAAGGTTTTGTTGAAGTAGGTTTAGGGCCTAAGCACTGTTCTAAAAGGCGGTCTAGGCATCCGCCTAGGCGCTAGGCGCCTGGTGTCCGTCCGATGTCCGCCTAGACCCCCCGACGTCCGACTATATGCGTTTTGGGGTTTTATGGAATTTTTCTGCAATTTTTAGTATTTTTTTGGATTTTATTTATTTATTTTTGAACCGCCTAAATCTAGACGACCACCTAGGCGGGCTAGGCACTAGGCGGCGGGTGCCCGCCCGACTAGCGCCTAGCGCTTTTCACAACCTTGGGCCTAAGTGGTTTCTTTATCTTGAAAATCTACTTTGATAACTTGTATATCGCTTTAATACTTACCAATACTCTGTGGTGCACTGACTTAGACACGACAACAAGACACGAGGCGAATTCAACACGATCAATCTTGCAAAATCAGGACACACGCCACTGCAGTATACGCACTACAAAAAGTTAGAATCTTTTGCCATGTGTTTAAGAAACCACCAAAAAATAATCCCATGACACAATTGACCCCAAATTACTAGGAAGTAGTACATGACGAGGAATCATAAAACAAAAGTAAATTCCAAGCCAATGATGCCCCTTTGAAAGAAGAAAAGTTAGAAATAAATGCACCTGAAAATTAGGAGAGGGAGGGAGAGGAGAACCCCTAACCAAACTTAAGTTATAGCTATGTATCAGGTCCACTCAATCTGGAACTTAAGTCATAACTTAAGTTTGGGTCATGGTTTCCATTCTCCTTATAAACCTTCCCCCCACCCCTCCTACCCCCTACCAAATTATCTTATTCTGACCCATCACCACTACCGTTAGCTAGGGCATCGACTAGAGGCACCGAATGAGTGGCGTCAAACAATGTTTTAAATTTTTCTAGGCAGAATCGGTACGACGGAGGGTCGCCTAGCGCCTAGGCGGTTAAACATTTTTTTTAAAATTTGAAATTTGATATCCATAATACAAATTTGAAATTCAAACATGTTATAACTTCTAAATCCATAATACAATTCATTTTTTTTTTTTTTGAAATTTGAAATTTCAATATTCTAAAATCTAAATCCAATCTTAAAACCCAAACAACATATCCACAATACAACTAAGCCTAAAAAAATCAATTTTTTTTTTTAAAAATAAATCAAAAACCGAACAACCGCACAGAGCCGAATAGGCCCGCCTAGGTGTCGAATAGGCGCCTGGCTAGGCCGAACTTGGGATTTCCGGTGCGAAGGGCGGCCGCCTAGCGCCTAGGCGCCCGTCTAGGCTAGGCCAAAATTTAGAACACTGGCGTCAAGCTAGTTATGCTATTCTTTTTTTTTTCCCCTCATTTTTTGATGAATCTGGTGTGTCCCCAAAAATTCCAGCCATGTCTTTGGCGAATCAGTGAAAGAATTCATTGGGGGACGTACCGATTCGAGCTTGACACGAATTGAACCATGTCTAGTACATTTTTGTGTCGAATTGAATCTGACATGAGTTTGGCACCCTCCTAGACGACTCTTAAGCGAGGCTTCTTTCGATGTCGACATTGCAGTCTACAAAAAATATGGATAAAGAAAAAGGACCGCCGAGGATGGTTCCTGCAGTTGAAGTCAAGAACAAAGGAAATACGAGTTCCGGATTGTACTCAAAAGGATATTCAGGAGTCGCACAACTGCCTAGTAGTTTCTTGAATGATGAAACTTTACCAGATGCTGCTACAGAAAAGGACTTGGTACGTTCTACTATCGTATAACCTCCTACTTGATAATGTTATAGCCGAAGAATGTAGAGCTAAGTAGCTTTCATTTTTCCGTCTTGCAGGGAAATGAGTATTTTAAGCAGAAAAAGTACCTCGAGGCAATTGATTGTTATTCAAGAAGCATTGCACTATCTCCTACGTCGGTTGCTTTTGCAAATAGAGCTATGGCCTATCTCAAAGTCAAAAAGTGAGCTTCATTTGATAGTCCAATTTCCTCTTTTGCTCTTTCATGACTGGTCTTAGTCCTTGCTTCTTACATCATATTTGCTTGAGGAGTTCTCTATTATTCAAATAGGGTAGAAACAGTTAAAACTTGAAACCAAGCATCTTACTTTTTGAGTGGTCTTTCACATTGTATTTATTATGAAGGGTTCTTTTTAAAAGCAAAATTAAGATATGGCAGTTGCATGTCTGCTTTAATTTGAGTAGCATGTAGTCAGGGGAGAAGCTGTCATTCATATTGACCTTTCTACTCCTGGAGATTTTTTTGTATATTGTAGCTGAACTCTCTTTGCTTACGAGCTATTTTTACTCGTTTTACAACTGTTAGCTTTCTCCATCTGTTGTTGTTACACTTGCCTTGAATTCCTTATGGTTTTCTTACTGTGAGTAAATTCGCTAGATTTGAAGAGTCTGAGAGTGACTGTACAGAAGCCCTAAATTTAGATGATCGCTATGTTAAAGCATACTCACGCCGAGCTACAGCGAGAAAAGAACTTGGAAAGCTTAAAGCATCCATGGAAGGTGTGTTATATGATGCATCTTCTCTTATTCTCATCAATCACAGTTCACCCAAGTCTTAATTTTCACTGTGACTGAATGTAATGGCACTCAATGGTTGCAGATTCTGATTTTGCCATAAGACTAGAGCCTAATAATCAAGAGCTCAGGAAGCAGTATACTGAGACAAAAACATTGCTTGAAAAGGTTAGTTTGTTATCCAAGCATATCTTTGAGCATTTTTAGTTCTTTTTCATGAAAGGGCTCTTCAACGTTTCAAAGTTTATAACTTTTCTTTTAAATGATATACTCGGTGACTTTTAAAAGATTGGTGCCTTCACCACTGGTTCAAAATTTATCGAAACAATATGGGGTAAATTACAGGAGAAATTTATATTGTTCTCAGTGTGCAAGAAAATAAGTTTACTGAATATGAAAATTTTCTAGTAATTTGTACTTGTATGACATGTAACTGCTTTTTAAATTGAATAGTCCAACTCATATATGGAAAGGCAAGGGTAAAAGTGTTAAAACTAACAGAATTTTAGCAGGTATGATTCTCTTTATTGCTTCTGGAACGCTATAAAGGTAGTTTGCAGACTAAGAAACATTATCTGGATTTCCAGTAATGGCTCCAACAATAAGTGGACTGTTTTCTGCGTGCGTGAGTCTGAATTAAAAAAAAGTCCATGGACTTGCAAGAGTAACTACCTTTTACTATCAGATGTCTGGTTGAGTGAGGACATTTTATACCGTTTTATTGCTAGTTGAAGATCTAGATTTCAAGATGTTGCTTCTTGATTGAGTTGTGCATTCTGGTTAGTCATCAAATTTGATAAATGATGTGAATATCTGATAATAATAAGTTTATATATATATATATATATATATATATATATATAATATTTCTGATTATGTCATAGATATGTGCAATTGGCTTATATTGAAATTCCATTTAACTGACTATATAAGTTATTTGATGGTTTGTGGAAGTATATGCATGGAATATAGTGTGTTAGGCTGATTTTTATCTACAATATAATAGTGGTAACACAGAATTTCACCACATTAAAAAAAACTTTATCCCCATTTGTCATTCAGCTGTATCAAGTCCCTTCTAGATACCATTTCCAAAACTAAAGTTGAGACAAATTGCTGACATGAGTGGATTTAGAGAAGACACCTGCACCTACGAGGCTACTATTGCTCAAATTTCTCATTGCCATTCTGATTGCTACTTCGAGAGGTGAAGAAATGGCAAAAAAGATGAGCTAAAGCCAAGCGAACAAGGTAGTGTCGATTGAACAACTCAAGTGAAAAAGCCAGGTGAGATATAGTATCAATGAGTGGATTTGTTCAGTTAAAGGAAGGAAAAGCTAGGTTATCCTAGAACTAGGAAGTACTGACACTCCAATACTGTTGCTGTATCCACGTCAGACACGGTTGAACACTCTAAAAATACACTAAGATAAGCCAAGTCAGTGTGCACTCCGTGGTGCCACGTCCACATTGTTTTGTATTGTTTTCCTTTCCATGCAAGATATGATTATTAACATAAATAGATTATTCTAGAAAGGTAATGTAACTCTGTAACTGGTAGTGTATTCAACTCCTAGTGTTATAATGGACCATGGTTGGACCTGAGACCTATTTTTGATCCAAAATTTTATCATTTTGCATTATTTTATGTCACATCTGCTTGCCATTTACTTATTTCTATCTTGTCCTTAGAAATGTCTCTGTACCTTTTTTTCCCGTGTATCTAGACCTAGCAATCGCATAAAAATTTGAATTAGCATTTCTAGTTGTCCCATGGTGGTGGTTGCTGTCATGTGAATGATTTTTGCTAGTTGCCTCAGTTAAGAAGTGGTTTCTGCTCCAGCATTTGAGCGGAGCAGTTTCGATTTCCCTTCTTGAAATGTAGATCTTATCTTTTGGCGTCAATCAATCTTCCTGCCCCAAGCTCCTGTTGTCTCTAACACTTGATTCTTTGATAAAGGCCACCTGCTTTCATGGGCACTTGTTGGCAAGTCCGGAAGAAGTCATTGAGGAGGAAGGTTTCTTGAGAGCAGGGTCTTAGTTGCAGTTTATTCTGTCCTTAACTTTGAAGCTCCAAGCAAGGCCCTGTTAGTTATTGGAGCTTGATAGTTGATACGGAGTCATTATGGTGGTTGCTTTCTATGTTCGTTGGGGAATATTACTTCCCTTCCAACTCAATGTATTAGCAAGAAGACTCCATTATGGGGAAGTAAGTTTGAATGTCATCTTATAATACAAGTTTGTACCATCCAGCTGTAGTCATTTCTCTCTCTCTCTAGTAACTGTCTACTTGCCCCCTCTAACTTGTGAGGATCGTACCCACTTGTTAACTTCATTCACTGTGTACCTCGAATAGATTAGTAGTTGGTTATGGAGCTTCATAATGGTATTTGGCTAACTACATATACAAATATTATGTAACTGTTGTCTTTTAGCTCTGAAAGCTAAATAACACTGTGCAAATCCGTAACTGTAATATATATGAATTTTTTTATCAGTTCGACAGTTTTCTGTTATTCCAACTTTTTATCGAGTAGTTTCTGCCACAGCTTTTTGTATGTGAAGTTTGTTTATACTAGTTAATTGACTTTGTTTACTTTTTGACATGTGTTCAGTCTCATTCTATATGCACTATTTGAAGATCACCGTCTTGTAAAAGTTTAGAAGTATCTTTACTGTGACATTAAATTTTTTGATACAGGAACTTGCGAAAACGAATTCTGGACCTCCAAAAAGTTCTGGTCAAGGAACACAAAAAGTTGAAAATTCAGACATGCTAACGAAAGGTGTTAAAGGAGCTCATTCCATATCAAGTAATCTCCAAAAGGTAGAAGCTATAATAACCAACAGTACTGTTCAATAAGCAAGGTTTTAAATATTGACCAAAACCGTCACAAAAACTACAGAAACCCCGACCCCCACTCAATGCTGATAGGAAGGGTCCGAGACACCTTGCTAATAAGGCATATGCAGATTCTGTGAGATAACTTTTAAACTTTGATTACCTTTTATGCTTTATTCCTGAAAGCAATATGCCACAGGTGCAGTGCAAGTTATGACCTTGTGTTTCATATCATGGAGAAGGAAGTTAACTTGTTATGTGTTTCCTGTACTTTTTGTCATGCTTTTAGGTCCATGTCTTGATGACAAAAGACACAAGAGTGACAAGAGTGACCCAGGTTCATTATAGGATCCCTAAGTGCATGTGTGTGGACCATATAGTGTGTGCCTCAGACGGTGGATGTGGCAAGAGCTGAAACTGTGTGCTCATGTTATCTCGTTCTCTGCCATCAATATGGTTATCAGTCATTCGGTCGGAACATACTTTAATGAACTCTGCCAGGCATGGGCCATGAAGCCTGTATTTCCATCCGAGTTGGGGGCCTAGCTGGGTTCATAACTATTTCCATGTTTGAATATGTAGTCCAGGGACATATGCATAGCTTTTAGGCCCTGTGTCTAACCTTTTTTTTACTGAACCCTAGGTCCCATTAGCCGATTCAGCCTGTTAATGCTTCTACGTCTTTTGCACTACGGTGTGTTTGTCAATTGGAAATGAAAAATCTTGATTATTATGGTTTCTAGAAGCTAGAGGAAACTAGGTTTCCACTAAAAAAGTTTGGTTTGTTTTCTAGAAAGTTAGCAATGAAAAATTGAGGTGTATAATTATTTGGTACTAGTAAAAGTATATTGAATGGTCCAAAAGTTAGGAGTTATATTTTGGAAAGTGAATAATAGTAAAAAAGCAGAGGCATTATTGCTTTCTGTCAACCCTGAAAGTTTGGTTAAAGGTTTCCCTTCCAACTTGCCATTTCCATATGCACAATATGTTCAAAACATTGTATATTGACACACGTTTCTAAATCGTCCATGAAGATACAACTCAGGCTGCTTGTCTACCAGTCTTAATTGCATTTCTTTCTTATCTACGAGAGTAATGGATTGTATTCTGTTATTAAATGTCTACTAATCATGTTTTTGCAGGAGAGTAATGGGAAAGCTACTGGTAAGCCTCTTATTGCTGTGACTGAGGTGGACAGCAATCATACGAGTATAGGAGTCAAAAGCAGGGATCAAACAATGAACGACACCCATGATAGTGTTACATCAATTTCCAATGGCAGTAATGTTAAGGTAATGCAAAAGAAGGTATTTAATGTAACCAAAGGATTTATATGTTTAGGAGATATTTATCAAAAAAGTAGGCCGATATGGATGTTTAAGTGATGACTAGGTGCTTTGCCTCACTCTCATAACCAGGAGGTTGATGTGTTACTGTCTCATAAATATCTCCATTGAAAACGCCACTCTTAATGTCAAGCTGATGAAGTGACACTCTGCAATTGAAGATGAGAGAACTATGAGGCTTATCATGACTTTTTCTACTTATTTTTAAAAAAAAAGCAGTTCCAACTTCCAAAGCTGTTTGGTAACAGCTTGTTAAAAGAATTTGAAAAGCAAGTTCAATGTTTGGACAATTTTTGAAAGCAGATGGGAGTTGCTTTCAAAAGGAGCTTCTGTTGCTGCTTCCTGTAGAGCTGAGTAGAGCCTGGCAACAAAACAAGCTTTTACGTGCTCAATAAACCAGCAAGATTATGCTATATAGTGAACACCCACATGCAACCGACGTGTGAATGCTCCTGGGGTAGAGTGACAAAATCCAATGTATCTTTGAACTAAAGTCTATATATTCTCATCCATAGCAACACTCCGATTAGGATGTTGAAGTGCCTAATAAGTGAGTCGATAATAAGAAACAAAGTTAACAAAAGGACGCATAATATAAGATGGATTATGGACATTGTAGTGGAGAAATCATCGGGCCTGCAAGGCAAAGAATAATGAATGGTGGGACCCCATGTTCCTGCTGGCACGGTCTCTTTTTCTTACAAGTGTAGACCTTGAATTTTGAAGGTGAATGGTTCAGTGGGAATAGTGGTAAGTGGAGAATTAGGTTTAAGGGTGGGACTTGGAGGAACAGGGGAAGCTCTAGATGGTATGGTAAGGAGAAGAACCGTTGTAAATGGAAAATGATATAGATCGAAGTGATAACTTTGTGCTCTGGCGGTGAATAACAAACATACCTTTTTTAGGTACGAAGAGTAACAAAAAAACATATGTAGCTGCCCAAGGAGGGTATGGTATGACATTGAACATGGTGAGTCCAAACATTTTAGGTGACAAGGAGGACAATTCTTGATTGGGAAGATAGAGAATAGTGTGTGGTTGTTGAGGAGACTAGAGGGCATGTAATTTATGAGGTAATAAAGTAAGAAGCAAAATTCCTATAGCTTTGAGGAACATTCAGTTGAAACAGAAGAGATTGTCAACTTGAGTAAGTGCCATGTTTTACGTCCGACAACTCCAGTTTACTGAGGAATACACAAGGACAAAGTTTGGTAGAACTAGAAGGTACAAAGTCCTTGCAGAGGTGTTTAGGACTAATGTATTCTGTGACATTATCAGTACAAAGAGTTTTAATGGTGGAATCAGTGATTTTTTATTTGATTTTGCAAGATTCTAAAACTAAGAGTATTTCATAATGATCACGAAGTAAGAAAGCTAAGTCATGCGAGAATAGTGTTCAATATAGAGACCAAATAGACTTGGAAGCTTACAAGAATCACTTCTGTGAAGCTAAAGAGAAGGAAGAGCAACGATGTTTCCCCAAAATGCACGCCTCACAAATAAAATCAGTGAAGTATAACTCAGCAAGCATCTTTTTGAGAATGAGAAGAGGAGGACGGCCAAGCCAAAAATGCCAATGAATCATGAAATAATGTAGACTGTGGTATGTTTAAGTGGTACTATTCATCCACTTTATGCCCCTGCCAAAGGGAAAGTTATTGAACAACTATGGTCCTCTTTAAAACGACTAATAGAGAGAAGTCTAGCTTATAAGGGGCTCTACTAGAAAACCGACTGAAGTGATGGATACACTCCAAATACATACTCCAAATTATTAAAAATTGAATAAATTATTACTTTTAGAGTATCTTCTTGATATTGCCACACAATGATACATTCCAAATAAATACTCCAAATTAACATCCTTTTTTTTTTTTTTTTTCCTTCCATGTTTGGTAAGATTTTTTTTCTCCCTCTTTTTCCTCTCTATTTTTTTTTCTTCCAGTTTGGTAAGAATGGTTGATTTGGTGGGCCCAAGAATTAATGTAGCGGAGTTAAGACACGCTCAAAATCTGGAGTGTCTGTTAGCTTTCTAGCAATTTTCAAGTATGCACAAGTGCTCACTGTTGCCTTCAAGTGCTATAAAATTTAACTAAAGTCAAACTGTAGCATTTGAAATCTCTCCCACTGTGGATGCTCTAACTTGATATAACAGAACCAAGAATACGTGAGTATGTCTTCATTAGCAACAAATATAAGCTTGTGGAGACAGGTGATCAAGCTCACTTATTGAAGGTTTTTCCTTTGTTAATCAACTCTGAAATACTCAAAGAGACTAATAAGGGCAACTCAGGAAAGCAACTTAGGATTATGTATTTATAGGAGAGGAAACACGAGAATAATAATTGGAATCATATTTACAGGAGAGGGAACAACAGATTCGTGTCATCTAAATCATTCTTCAAATACTCTGGAAGGATTGATATCATTAGGAGTACATATTTATAGGAGAGGATAAGACCTCACTTTGGTGTCTATCCAGTGTGAGACTAAACAAGAGACTAAGAAGGAAAGAGAGAAATACTCAGAGAGGAGGAATACATATAAAGTCAATTTTGGAGTCTGTACCTTTTATAGTGCACAAGCAACATGATTGGATGTGATGTACATATGAAATTCCTATAAAGGAGAGAGATCATTATACACAAAAGTTTATTCATATATTGATCATAAATGAGAAACTTGTATATTATTCATCAGTCATCCAATGAACTTCTATTATTGTACACTAATGCAAAGTTTGCAAACTGCGACCTGCAAGCGGGAGTATATCTTTCCTACCAGCTTGTATATTATTCATCAGTCATCCAATGAACTTTCATTATTGTGCACTATGCAAACTGCAACCTGCAAGCGGGAGACTATATGTTTCCTACCAGCTTATGGGACTAGTCTAGTAGTGACCGACATGGATCCACTAGTTATTTCATGAATATAATGAATTTTATTTTTTACATTAGAAGAATTGATGATCCTTCTCCACAGGTGTTTAATGGTTTTGTGACATTCCACATTATTCTATACGCAGGTTGTTGATCGCTCCAAACATGTAAATGCATTAATTCAGGATCTTGCATCTCGTGCTGCTTCTCGAGTCATGGCCACTGTTGTAAAGGACATTCCGGCACCAAAATCCGCTTACGAGTTTGAAGTTTCATGGAGAGCACTTTCAGCTAAATCTGAAAAGCAAGCTCACTTGTTGAAGGTTTTTCCTTTGTGGATAATATTCTCTAGATACCAATAAATGTTTTTGAATTATTTATATTTAGTATTTGCTAAGCATACTGACTTGGCCAAAAGGTTTTGTTATTGTTGCTGCTTCCGAATATTTCTCATTTACTAATTGTGTCATTAGGCAATACCACCAGCTAGCTTACCTCAGATATTCAAAAATGCACTATCTGCTCCTATGCTGATTGACATTATCAAGTGCACAGCCACATTTTTCAAGTGAGTCCTCTTTGTTCTAGTATTCTCTTATGACATTCTATCATGATAATATTTGCAGAAAATTGTATAGGAAGCATCAAAATTTCTGTTTATTGTGTAAAAGACACAAAGTTTCGATAATTTGTGAATTCAGCCCCAAAACTCCCTAAAATAGGGCGTAAATACTAATCCTATCTCTGACCAGCATTAAAAAATTAATATCATCAATTCGCGCCCTATTTTAGGGTGTAAATCAAATTACATATCAATTTACGCCCTATTTTAGGACGTAAAAAAGTGAAAGTTTTAAAACAAATTTGACCGACACAGGAAAGCATCAGTCCATCATCTCCCTTCACTCAATCTCCTTCCACCTTAACCTATTCCAACACAGCCGTGCAGGCTCCATGCAAGCACGCTCGAGCAAGGTGCAACACAGTCCCACATCACAGCAGCCTTTGGCGTGCTTCCGACAGCTTTTGCGGCACGTCGAGGCCTTCCCCGTAGTTAGAGAACAGCAGACCACTGCCACTATTCCTGACACCAGCACCCCGTGCTCGCCGAGTTTTAAAAAGTTCAATTTACGCTCTATTTTACGGCGTAAATAATCAAGATGCAATCTACACTATTTTAGGAAATAGGGCGTATTGGGACTGAATTTAAAAAAAAAATCGAAACTTTGTGTCTTTTACATAATAAAAAGTTCGTGCTTCCTATACAATTTTCTGTAATATTTGACGTAAAAAAGTACCTTCTATTTATTTCAGGGACGACAGTGAATTGGCTATTAGCATTTTAGAGAATATGGTCAAAGTCCCACGATTTGACATGATAGTTATGTGCCTCTCTGCTGCAGACCATTCTGGTAAGTTAAACGCTACCATTGAATCTTCTCTTTTCCTGCATGGAAGCTTTTCTAGGAACCACATTTTAATCTAATGTACAGTAGTGTTTGCATCAAATATTAATAGGAAAGACGAAAGTCAAAAATAATAATTTATGAAGCGTTTCTGCTGAATGTGTGCTCATAGTTGCTTGTTGAACTTGAATCTGACAGAGCTCCGACGGCTATGGGAGGAAGTATTCTTGCTGGAAATTCCAGCCGATCATGTGGAGAGACTTAATACCCTGCGGCCAAAATACTGCTACAGGAAATGGTAAATATGAGCCTTTCTATTTCTTTTGTACCCATTAAAATCAAAAGAACACTTATTTATAAATAGAAAAATTTTGACTTGCCTCCCATTTTATTCATCATATTTAAGGGTGCACACTACTGTTTTACTATAATGTATTAGTCCTCTATTGTCTTCTACTCCGAGACCCACCTCCCGCCGCTGCCCCCCCCCCCCCCCCCCCCCCTCCCGGTCGTTCGCCTCTCCACAGCACAATGCGTGCTCCCGCCCCCATCGCGCACCGCTGCTCGTGCCCCCCCCCTCCCTGTTGCTCGCCCCAGCCTCTGCTCACCCCCATCGTGCGCTCCCCCGCCGAGCTCGCCCTGTCACGTGCACCCCCGCCCCTCTGCTGCTGCCACCACCGCCTTCCTGCCGTACGCCACCCCCCCCCCCCCCCCGTGCTCGTCCCAGCCGAGCTTGCTCCTGCCGCACTCGCCTACGGCGCGCACACCCCCGCCCCTGCTGCTGTTGTAGATGTCTTCGCGCCTTCGCTGCTATCGGCAACAACGGAGAAAGAGGAAAGGGCGGAGAAAGAGGGGAAGGTGAGAGAGCGTAGCGGGGAGGCGCACTGCGGGGTGGGAGATGGAGCGGGGGATTGGGGGGGGGGGGTCTCGTGGTAGGAGACAACGAAAGGAGGGGTATTTTGGTCAAAAAATTTGTCATAGGAGTTGACCGTCAGTCAATAGGCTGTTTCCATCAAAAGTGGAAGATTTCCTACATTATTATAAAACAGTCTGGTGTACATTGAAATGTCGTAAACAAAGTGGAGGGCAAGTCAAACTTTCTCTTATAAATATTTGAGGCCTTCCTCGTTTTGATTTTTTTTGGCTCGCAAGTTGCAGTTGATAGACTCGAAAGGTATATAGTACTCTCCTCCCAGGACTCTAGAAGCGAGTGCCCGTTCATCCAGGCCAATGGAGAATGGAGAACGAGGATCCGATGGTGCTATGGAAGAATTTTTTCGTAACAAAATTTGCTACAACCAACTATAGTTGGCATGTGACAGAAATGTGTGCTATGTCGAAAGCAGTGCCCCTCCCCCAAAGTTTGTAGCCATACCATGGAGAACTGTACTGCATAATTCGAATAGGTGTGGAGGGAGACAAAAAGTCCAGGTCAAAACTCTGGTTTCATGATGTAAAAATAAGCAATCAATGACTTCGGGACGCTGGATTTTAATTACTTTCCCAGCTGGAGTTTGTTTAGTGATTTAGTAGATTCAGAGTGCCGTGCCCACCTAGTGGAGAATGAGATCTATGATATGGATTCAAGTGTGTTGCTGACGGAACTTTTGAACTTTAATGGTGTTTTTATATGCAATGCTTGTCTGTTTACTTGTGGAGGGGACTGTTGAGTCCTTAATATTCTCTCACCTGAGCCAAGCCATGATGAGCTAGCCACATGCAATGCCTCTGGCATTCCAATGCTTCCTTCCTTCCAAGCCTAGCATGGCAATCGCAGGATGGGACCTGCAAGTGTAGCTCTATCGCAGATATTATTTTGCTGTTTGTAACTTCAACTGCAGCAGGTAAAGTGGAGTTTTCTCGAGCTCATTCCCAACGAATGGGATTGGATAAGTTGAGCATCAAAATTATCATGAATTCGAATTTTGGAAGTTTGTTTTTGGTTGCTAGGAAATGCCCACACAATTGAGATATCTCACTCATGGGGGATTGCGACTAGTGACTTATCAACCATCTTTCCTACTATATAATATAAATTTTTTATGGTTTCATCGTATAAATTTTATTCCAAATGTCATTATCTACCTATACTAATTAAAATTGTACGTTCAATTTGAATGAATAATTAGGTAATTACGTATAAAAAAAGGTTAAAGGTATTTTTTGCTTTTTCCAAGACTCATTCATATTAATGATAAAATTTACTTTAAAATGGTATTTACACGTTTCACTCTCTCATAAATTACTAGATCTCTAAAGAAATATTAGGATGGAGAAAATTTATTTCTTAATTTTTGTATATAGAGTAGCTAATTAATTGTTAAAGAAAATATTTGAATGGATATTCGTTAAGCATAAAGGATCATTATTATTTACCTACTTTGAGGCAAAGTAACACTACTTGAAGATAAAAAGAGGTATTACTAGTATCACTAACTTCTAGGTAGTGGGTATCGATTGTCAAAGGAAGACTGGTGCTATTCTGACCTATGTTCCCATAAAGTGAAGAACGGAATATATTTATTATTATTATTATTATTATTTTTTTACTTCATCAAAAAGAATCTGCATTTTTAAACTTAACATTGACTTGGTCCTAGTAAGTAGGACATGACATGGAAGCCTAGTACAAGTAGGACCCATTTTTAACCCATGGAACAATTTTGCAGCTTCTATAATTTGCTGTTTCCATTTGACACATCAGGAAATGACAAAATCACGAGACATCACCCAAGGAGATTTAAAATTATAAATAAATATCAATAATTATAAATAATAATTTATCACTATGTCAATGATGATATAAATATCAAGCAATATTTTTATGCTACAATAGATTGTCTTAACAAACATTCAATATAAGCAAATTTATATTTATGTATGGCAGCAAAATTTATATATATATATATATATATATATATATGTGTGTGTGTGTGTGTGTGTGTGTGTGTGTGTGTGTGTGTGTGACTGCAACTGGATTAATTGTATTCAAACAAAATTATGGCAGTAAACAAGTTTGTTAGCAAGTAAGTGATGTCAAAACAAATATTGTTCTGTATTTGCTACAATAATTAAGCGATGATGGCAACAAGTATAAAATAATATTTCGCTACAGTATAGTGTTGCTACTATAGATATAGAATATTCCAAAAGTTAAAAAAAAACTTGTTCTGTAAAATATTGTTTGCTACAGTAATTGTAATTCAAACAAAATTACTGTTTGCTACAAGCATAAAATGATTAATACCCCAAAATTAGATGGTGTGCACAGACTACACTTGGTTTAAAGAGTAATTTGATAATAAACTCTTAGATTGTTATAAATATTTTTTTTTGCTTGCTGTAATCTATAAACAAAATAAAATTAAAGTTAATGTTACCAGCCTCCAGAAAAGTCGCACACGAAATACTGTCCTAAGAGGCATCGTCCCAAGAAAATTTAGTTTTTTTAGGACATCCCTACAAAAGTACTCGAATCCAAAATGTAAAAAATATAATTTTTTTTCCAAAACTATGGCTCGGCTTGCAACATTCATTGAAGTTCCTTTGTGAAATGGTAATGGTTCATTTGTCCTAACACAAGAATAATATAAAATATAATAAAAAAGAACATATTATTTATGGTTCCCTTTCGGTTCTTATAGTTTTTTATTGGACAAAAAAATAGATTCCCTCTCCTCTATAACACCGAGTTATGATAGTGTATTTTTTTGATATGAAGTTGTGATATTACCTTCGTTTTAATATATATCCATATGAAATAAGACTAATTGAAAACTAGGGATAAACATGTTTAGTATGAATATTCAATATCTAAAAAAAAATAAGCTCAAATATTAATTCAATTGTTCATGCTTTCCAAAAAGAGAAGAAGATGCGAAACTATTTTTTAAAAACCATTTCCTTAAGTTGTCTAAAAATAGTGATAGTAAAGAAAAGGTGCAGATAAGTTAGTTGTTAGTTGTACCAAAATTAGTCTTAAATATCCTAGGATAATATATTAATATGGATAGTAGATTAGAATCCAATCTAAATAATAATCAATAATATTCCTTTTCTTAAACAAAGAGCAAAAAGAGTAATATAATTATAAAGAGGGAGTTCCCTGTCATATTTGTCCAACCATTCTATTTGTAATTGTAATAAAGAGAAAGAAGAGACTGGAAAAAAAAAAGTCTCTCCTTTATTCTTTTACTTCACGTGGGGTCTCTGCTGCTGTTCCATCACCAACTCCTTCTCTACTTATTAGTAAGTTCTTCTTCCCCACACCAACTCCCCAACAACAGAAAGCTCCAATTTTTATTTTTTGTGCTGACGATTTCCTTTTCTGGGCTTCTGCTGCTGAAGAGTCGAGGGAGGGAATCTTCAGATTCTCCGTCGAGCGATGGGTTTCCTGTCGAGGAAGCTGTTCCCGGCGTGCGACAACATGTGCATTTGCTGCCCGGCGCTGCGGCCGAGCTCGCGGAGGCCGAAGAAGCGGTACAAGAAGCTGCTGGCCGAGATCTTCCCCAGGACCCCCGTGAGAATTTCTTGCTTCGGCTTCTCGATCCATGTTGGTTATATAATTAGGTTTTGTTGGCATTTTTCGTTTCGGCAATTTTACTTTTCTTTTCTTCCTAGAGTAGTAGTTTTATGAGCTGTGAGTGGTACTTTGTGTTGGTTTTGGCAAATTTGTGCTATTCTTCCCTGGTTTAATGTTAGTTTTTCATAGGTTTGTTTGCCATTGTTTATTTTTTTGCGGTTTCTGGGTGGTTTTTAGTTCAAAATGTGTTCTTTTTTTTGTATTTTTATGTCATGTGATGCTTAGTTAGTTTGGATTGCAGTAGTTTGTGAGTGAGTGGTACTCTGGACTCTAGATGTTGTATGATGTGTTTTTTTTTTCTAGTTGTTCTGTAGAAAGAGGCAATTTTTTTTTTTAAAGTTCTCCATAGAAAATATTTGTTTGCTACATATAACATGCACTATCTTGTGATATTTATGTCAAATTTGGCTCGTCATTACTTATTATAGAGCGTGGATAATGGGAGAGACAAAAAAGGTTTGTAGGATGTGATATTTATGGAAATTTTAGCACTATAAATATCAAGCACTTCCCCAAGCTAAAACCTATGCTCTCTAGCTTGAGACTCGCTATTTTTCTTTCTTCCTTCTCCAGCACCAGTTGCACTTGCTACTGCACTTATAACATAGTCATTCAAGTCGGACACACATTTACTGTGCCTTAATAGCCTAAAAGGCACTGCCTAAACCCTAGAGGAGGGCCACGTTTGGTTCGTGGAATCAGGGCCTTGGGAAAGGAAAGTCATTCATTTCCTGTGTTTGGATGCCAAAGGAATTTTGTGTGTGTGTGTGTGTGTTGGGGGGGGGTTCCCTCACTCAACCCATGGATTCACTTTTCCACCCCCAATTATTCACTTTCCCAACCAATTTTCCGGGCCTTTCCAAACACCGGAAAGGAAATTAATGGGAATTACAATTTCCTAGAGGAAAGGAAAAGGCAAAGAATTGATTTCAATTTCCTTTCCTTTCCTTTCTGCGAACCAAACGATGCCTAAGGGATATGAAGCGGCATGCCTCATTTGCAGAATAACGGTCATAGCAGTCTCAGATGTATCATATTTTACATCACTCTGTCCTAACAACTTCCTATCTGGTTCTAAGCAGAAGGTACGACGAAAACTTAGTAGAACAGGAACGACAGGGGAGTTGGGATTCCTCCCCTCACTCAACCCATGGATTCACTTTTCCACCCCCAATTATTCACTTTCCCAACCAATTTTCCGGGCCTTTCCAAACACCGGAAAGGAAATTAATGGGAATTACAATTTCCTAGAGGAAAGGAAAAGGCAAAGAATTGATTTCAATTTCCTTTCCTTTCCTTTCTGCGAACCAAACGATGCCTAAGGGATATGAAGCGGCATGCCTCATTTTGCAGAATAACGGTCATAGCAGTCTCAGATGTATCATATTTTACATCACTCTGTCCTAACAACTTCCTATCTGGTTCTAAGCAGAAGGTACGACGAAAACTTAGTAGAACAGGAACGACAGGGGAGTTGGGATTCCTCCCCTGGGTTATAACATTCTGGGAAGTACCAGTGGACTTACAGGGTCATCATCAATAGCTTCCATTGTCATGGAAGCTTCAGCTGGAATACATTGCCACATGGAAATGGATCTTCAACTAACAGAGCAGGCTTCAAACTTAGCTGGAACTTGTTCATCTTCATCTCTTTCCTCAGCCCTTGCTGCAAGAATATTATTTGGATCGACATTGATATCTTCAGCAGCTTCGGCATCCCTATTTGCATATGTACCATCATTTCTTCCATCCGAGACTCTCTCTTAGCTAGTACCTTCCCCGTAGTCAAATACCCCCAGAATTTGATCAAGCAACAATACCCTTCAGTTCCTTTATGTCCGAGCCCAAGCAAAATAACAAGAATGCCCTTTTGACAAATGAAGAATAAGTGATGGCTGGCTTATATTTACGATAAGATTAGGGAAAATCATTGATATGGGTTGATTCTGTACAGTTAAGGGCGATAGATGCATCTGGTGACAGTCATAGTTGAAGGAGATGCTAAGATTATGGGTATAGAGTATTTATAAAAAAAACATGGATCATTCAGTATATATATAAGGATATGATATTTGCTAATATTGCAGAAGCTATACATCTAGGCGTAATAGAGTTGAATGAAAGAAGAGAGTTCATGTAACCAGGGCCGGCCCGGGAGGTTGGGTTGCCCTAGCCTGAGCTAATTTTTGTTGCCCCTTGACCCTAATTGAAAAAATAATTACAATAAAAACATATAGATAATTTTTTTGTGTGGTAAAATCGAGATTACATTGTGATTTTAACTTGATCTATACCACAAAATATTGATTACAAAAATAACCACAAAAAAGTATGTCCGGTTATGATACCCTTTTCCATTTATATCACAATGTTGGGTGTTAAAAAAAGTTCTAGTTTAGTGCAATGCTCCATCTAGTTTTTATCCTAACAACTTCTCAACTTTGCATTAAACAAGAACATATATAGCCTATATAGGAACTGATCTTACTCCGATTAGAAAAATCCTAGGTTGATGACTTTCCTATTGGAAGAGGAATTTCCACAAACATATATAGCCTATATAGGAACTGAAGCTAGCAAATAGCAATAGCTAAATCATGTGCTTTACTTGAAATCAAATCAAGAACAAAGTTTTGATTTTTACTGCACAACTTGATCAAATTAGGAATGGGTAGTCATACAAAAACAAACTTTACTTGAAATCAACCACAAAATCTCGATTTTTTACTGCACAACTCTATCAAAATTAGTAATGGCAGCTCATAAAAACACAAGCTTCACTTGAAACCAAGCACAAAGTTCTGATTTTTATTGCACAGCTTGCTTAAATTGGCAATGGGCACTAATAAAAAAAACACGAACTTCACTTGGAAATTAGTTATGAACCTCAACGAAGAAGCGGAAGGAAGCTGTGTCGGCACCGAAGGAGCTCCTGTCCTGAAGCTGCCATGGGACTTCGGTCCCGAGTTTTAGTGAACAAACCCTCGAAAACTCAATAATAGGGACTATGGGGAGAGAACCCCTGACCTGACTTCTGCTGCTGGCTTTTGTTTGCCGCTGGTGTTTTGTCAACACAGATTTTTGTTAGCAGCAGGCCCAGGCAGAACTCTACTTGTTAGCCCACCACGGGGGGTTGCCCTGTGAATGGGGGGTTGCCCAAGCCAGTGGGCTTGTTTGGCTTGCCCATGGGCCGGCCCTGCATGTAACTAATTCCATTTGTATGGGATATTGGCTTTGCTCTTGCTATTGTAATGACATGTTATGAACTTGCGACATTTAGTTTCTGCACACTTAAATGTTGTATAATTTTTTCCTTGTAATACTTGATGCATCAGACTCATATCTAAGGGACTGCAAGAGCTTTTGGGTCTTGGTCAGAGTTACCATAAATAAGCCAAACCCCTCTAGCAATTTGCATTCCACGAATTTCGTTTTGAAATTGTGGAACATTTGAAACATTTAAATGTACTGTTCGGAAATTCCAAACTCAAGACAAACAAATTAATCCTTCTCACATACATCTGATTGATTTGATTTGTAAAGTAGCACAATTACCATTAATTGAGAAAACTACATCGTGCACGTGATTGGCAGCAATCGAGAAGCCTGCCCTCATTGTAAATCAAGGAAAATTACTCCTTGTCACACACTTCACACCATGATTTCCATCTAAGCGTCCCAAAGAAGCCTAACACTACGATATTCCTCTTTCCATACAAAGTGGCGTTCCGCATTCCCATTTTCGTTTATCCTTCCATAAAGTTTGACATTCAAGGTAACCATAGTCCTGGTTCACACTACTAATGGTAGTAAAATACTGTATTAGGTAGTGCAGCAGCATGTGAATGCAAATAATAGTTTAATTTCACATATAAACACTAATAAAGAGTCTTTAACCTTAACAAACACTTGCCTTATTTCAATTGTTTCACGTAGTATATATACACATCTATGGAAAATTAAGAGGGAAATGAAACATACATGTTCTTGAAAGAGTGAGTATATTTAACTTTGGAATACATTTAGGCCACATAAATTACCATTGTTCCCGTAGTTGGTATGACAAAGTCATGTGATGCAGTTTGATCAGTTGCAGCTGAGACTTAGCTTTTGAATTATTATGGTAGTGATGGTAGACGTATTGGCAAAGACACTATCTTATGTCGATGCATTAATGTATATGTGATTCCTTAATTCATCTGCACCTTCTCTTCTTTTTGTATTTATAGCATCTAGAAGGCTGGCATAACTGTCCCTTTATTTATACAGGATGATCTTCCAAATGAAAGAAAAATTATAAAGCTTTGCGAATATGCTGCCAAGAATCCATTTCGCATCCCAAAGGTAGTGGAGCTGGGACATTTTTATTTGGTAATGTCTTATTATGAAAATTAATGATCTTCTGTTTCCTGAATTAGATTGCAAAGTTCCTAGAAGAAAGGAGCTACAAGGAACTACGGGCTGAGCATATCAACTTTATCAAAATCATTACTGAAACCTACAGTAAATTGCTTTACATTTGTAAAGAGCAGATGTAAGTTTGACCATCTTGTCTACTAATTTATAGTTTGTTGATCATCTATCTACCAATCGAATATGTTTTGTCATAGGTCCATGGACAAAAAATAACCTTACTATGATCATCGACAGTTATTTTTCCTGACCAGGATGAGGTTCAATTTTTTTAATACTCATGTTTATAATAATAGTAATAGTCTTAGTTTGATCGCAGTTTTAACATGCCTCAGCCATAGCTTCACAGCCCAGAACCAGGATCCCATATAAGGGTAGCATATTTTGTTGCATGAAACTGACCAAACTCTCAAATACATTAGGAATTTTTCGTTTATTGTGAATATCTAGTTTGATTGTATTTTATCATACATCAATCATAGCTTCATGGTCCAAGAACCAGGACCCATATAGGGGGCATGATATGGTTGCATAATCATGGCTAAACTCATTTTGTATCGCTAGTCATGTTGAAAAATAGGACCCAAATTTGGGACCAGATGAGGACTGGAGTTCTAGTCAGTGTCGACCAGTATATTGATATTCTGCATGATTTTCTGCTTGATATTCTAGGGTTTATCATTTATGATGGTAGTGTTGTCTTTGATTTCTACTCCATTAGAATAAGAATGACTCTCCAATTGGGAGGTATGATGGATTTTTTCTGTTGATCTGTTCTTCTCTCCAAAAATAGGGTTAGCCACTGTCTCTTCTTCTCACCATGTCTATAACCACATAAAAAATGTCAATTCACAATGAGAGTACGATTCCTAAATGGATTTTGTTTAAGAGTAGATATGCAACTGAAGAATCATGCGACTCGTGGAAACTCTCTATGTAACATTCCTATTATACACCCCCCCCTCTTCCCCCCTCCCCCCCCCCAAAAAAAAAAAAAAAAAGAAAAAAAAGAAGAAGAAGACAACAATGGGATCCTCAAAACAATGTCCGAGTCACCAGTCAGACTCTTTCTTGTGTTACCCATTACATTTTTTATTTTTTCTGATAGATTATAAATAAAAATAAAGTTGACTATAACTTTTGATCTCTTGTTTCTATCTATTCTGTTTTCTAGTTTATTGTCCCTGAAAAGGATCAACTTCTGAATACAGTAGCGCGTGTGTGGACGCCCGTGGCAAAGCCACCCAGCCGGCGCCCAAGGGGGGACTCGAACCTGGGTCTCCCCACTGGCGGCTCCCCATCCCAACCGTTAGGCTAGGGCGTGCACGCACATTTGTACAATACAAACAATTAGTCATGCCAACTAAAAACAACATATTCGTTTCCATGCATATTTGTTTGTATATTTCATCACTTAGATGAGATATACGCATGATATAGACTAAGAGTACTGAGTTTCAATTAATTAAATTTGAAATGTTGGCAATAATCGAGAGCTCTAACTAAAATAGCATCTACAATGCTAGTGATCTTGCGGTTACTTTGTAGTTCTCATCCATTGGTTTTCTTTATATGCTTTACGGATGAGTCAAATTACAACTATTAGTGGGTGAGTCCATCATTGCGCTTTGCTTTAACGGATTAACCCCAGCTAATAGAGAGGAAGTGATAGATCACCCACCCATATAGCAGAATCTCCACTGGTTAGATCACCCACAAAGGCAAGAAATGTGAGAAAAAAGTGAGTGCCCACCAAGGTAGCAATACAAGGATTCACAGGGTTTTGCTTTCAGAAAATGCAGAAGTGGGAGGAGTCACAGTGCGGAATTGATGACATGGAAACCTGGATGAGTGACGCTGAACTACCTGCAGCTGATCCTAAGGACATGAACAATGCTAACTGATCTGGTTGTTTACATACATCAGGCTCTTGTATGAATCCTTATATTACCTTCGATAGGATGATACCTACTACTATGAAAAGCCTTAGAAAAAAAATGTGTCGAAACCTAGTAAAGATTAGATATCTTCAACACGTAAATAACCTCAATACGTTCTTGTGCTTGCATTACTAACTTCTAGTAATCCATTCCATTTATCTCGTTTATTGAACGACTCTGCGAGAATTCAAATTTTGCCTCATTCCTTCATATGTTATGGTCGAAGGTCCCTTTTTTTTTTTTTCCGAATATGTTCTTGAATCTATGTTCTTTCTGCCATCTTATTTTCTTTTATCTTTCTTTTTGAGCAGGGCATATTTTGCTGGCAGCCTTTTCAACGTTATTAGTGAACTTTTTGATAATAAGCAGCATTCGATGCAAATTCTTGGATGCCAGACTTTGACTAGATTAATCTATGGCCAGGTGATTTTGAACACAATATTACTGATAGGTTCTATTATGTAATATCTTTGAACCTTTGGTACTTACCTGTCACTCTAGTTTTGTTGGCTCGTCCGTGTTGCTTCTAAATTCTATGAGAAAGTTATAGCAGTGTAGCTATTTTGAGTATGGAATAGAAACTTGTGACTAGGTTTTCTAATGCTTGATTAGTCTATTTTGAGTATGGAATAGAAACTTGTGACTAGGTTTTCTAATGCTTGATTAGTCTGTCAACAGGCAGACAGCACATATGCTCGCAACATTGAGAGCCTGGTTCATAAAGTATGCATGCTGGCAAATGAGAAAGGAGAGGAGCACAAGGCAATGCGGGCTGCAAGTTTAGAATGTTTATCATCAATGGTAGTCCCTTCTAATTTTATTTGGATATGCAATAAGTACCTCCTCGGGACTTTTGCTTCAGTACCTACGTTCTGTGTCTGTGTAGCATTTTTAATCTATATTTTGAGATCATGTTTTGAGTGTGATAGCAATTATTCCTCCCATTGCAGGTCTGGTTTATGACAGAGTATTCATGCATTTTTGCTGATTTTGATGAGGTGGGTAATATATGTAACACATGTTTTTATTAAGTTATTTAAAAAAAAACTTTGGTATGTAAAGTTTTTTAACTTAGAAATTGTATAGAGAATGGTAGTACTCATGATGTCTTTCATTTTCTGATTCACGCTGTTCCTTGTATATACTATACGGTCCTTTCCTTACAAGAATGGACAAAAGAAAACAAAGCTATACGAAGATATTATTGTCAGACCTCATGATGAACGTTTAAATCTTGTCCTATCAGAATAGGGTTGGTAATTGTAACATGCAGATATTCTAACGTAAAGTTGGGAGCCTGGTATTGGATCATTTCATCTTCATGTGCTACACTTCTAAATTCAGCTCTCTAATCCCTGCTCTTTGATATCGTTATTTTCTAATTTCTTACTGTTTAACATAAGTGTTGCAAGATTCTCCTATATACCATGCCGAAATCAGTGCCTTTCCCATGTTGCTGTGTCCATATCATGTCCTGTGGATTGTGTTAGTGGAATTCACTATTAGTTCCTTTAGATCCTTTTATTGCCTAATTATTGAAAAGCGTCCACTAAATAAATTCTTATAACAATTATTGTTGAGTTATATGTAAGGCTTTTTTGGTATTATTAATAAAATGGCTGGATATTTAGCATAGTAGTCTAGGTTAAATGTTTACTCGATTATCTCAAAAGAAAAAAAAAATGTAAGGCTTTCTCTACCAGCCTTTCCTTTTTCTGGCGTCATTTTCTGGTCTCAGATTGAATGTGAATCTATACTCACTTGTGGAACATATAAAGTAGTGCATAGTGTGCCTATGATGCTTAATTATCTACTAATTATGAATGCTGATTTTTTTGCAATTACATTGTTATGGTAAGGCATTTACATATTGCATATATGCTTGCTACAACTTTTGCCCATATCCGTCAGTTTCTTATTTCCAATGCTATTACAGGTCATGTTAACCCCAAATTGCAATGAATGGTGAAACTCTTGCAGTGGTTGGTGGTTATAGTGTTATTTGAATTGAGACTTATAGCAAAAATCTGTGAATTGTTAACTATAAATCGTGACTTAATAACTGTTAGAGATGGGTGCAAGTCGGATTTGGGTTCGGTGATGGGTAATGATCCGGAACCGGGGTTAGATTTACAACATGTTCAGGTTTGAACTGGGTTCAGGTTGGATTCTGGTCAGGCGCAGGTCGAAGCTGGGTGTGGGTTTAGTGGAGCGGGCTGCATGGCGGAGGTGAAAGTGCAGGCCCGAATGGGTGCAGTAATAAGGAGCAGGGTTTGTTGTCAGGCTGGGTGTAGGGATTAGTTTGCTTCAGGTCGTTATCAGTTAGGTGAGGGTGTGGATTTGAGATACGAGCAAAGTCGGGTTCAGATGAAGAGGAACACAGACAACACACAGCGGAGAGGTGTGGCACATCAGGGAGATCAGATCTGGATGAAGGATGCAGGTGGGGTGGACATAAGCAAGTGCAAATTGAGCAGAGTTAAGATGGCAGCAGCTCAGCTGGGGAAGGAGAGGTAGGGTTAGGCTTTCGAGAGGCAGAGGCTGAAGGAAGAACAGTTGGGAAAGGTTAGTGTTAGTTTTTAGGATTATATCAAGGGTGGCAGTGGGTCAGCTAGGGTTAGGATAAGGGGTGATGGCCAACAAGGAGGTAGGGTTAGGCTTTCGAGAGGCAGAGGCTGAAGGAAGAACAGGGAGGTGGGGGTGATGGCCAACAAGGAGGTGGGGGGTGTCTTGCATTATGGAAATTGTGTGAGGTGCACCTTAAATTTGGGTAAATCAAGTGGGGTGCAACTCAAAATTTCTCTTAAAGAAAAATAAACTGCAATAAGAACGAAAGTGGGCAACTATACAATAGTTAGCACGTGACATTACTAGTGACATCACCAATGCATAAAATTACAATGATATGGCCATAGCAGCCAATTGGGAGTTGTTTTAATTGCATATATCTCTTCATGTATTGACATTTAACATGTTCATTATTATTACTATGACACTTCATATTTATCATGCTTTCACGATTCATATCATAATGTTTGAAGCAACTTGATAAAGTTCTTAGAATGAAAGCGACAAATTATGGAATTGTGATTCGATTACACTAATTGGATCCAAATATCCGAAAAAGCTTCATTCTTAAATATTTACAGTCATAGGATCACTATGAAGGACATTAGATCACTATAAGGACAATAGTTGATCCTGATAGACTTGTAAACTATGCCTACTCATATTATGAGTGTTAGTAATCTCACAAGTCACTAGTGCCACTTAAGTGAAAGCATGTGTGCTTATTATAGAATAAGTTCACTGAACGATTTGACTAGGGAATCCCCAACAGAGTAACATGTGTTACATGTCAATGGGGGTTCCGCATGGCATCTTGTTGACATGTAATTGCATTTTGATGTAATTGCATTTTGATATTATTCAATTGTAGTCCTAACTATGGCTTGCCAAAGCTAGTTATTGTTCATGGAGATAATGAGTGGTCAATATTAGATCTGTCACTCCTAGAACATGCTTACGAGGCAATATCCTACGTGATCCTATATTTTTATGCTTATGAAAGTTCTTGTATAAGATGAGATGAAAACATACAGTGTTTTTTTTTTATTGTTTATCATTTGATGTGTGACTAATTGGTTGTGATACATATTTGCTAGACACTAGTGAATTTGACTTCATATCCATGTCCCAAATCTAGTTGGGACATTGTCTTGAGTTATTGACATAAAGATTTTATTACACGGTAACTGAACATTGAAATGTTCTTAGGGGTGCAACTATATCCTTACACCATATGAGAACCCATGACATACTACGGCTCAAATGCACTGGTGGTACTCCAACTTGGGGCACTTTAATACTGAAGTGCTCAATGTATAATTCGTTACAATAAAATGACTAACGTTCAATTAACAAATAGAAAAAGTACCTGTCGTCCCCTTACATCTAATCTCTTCACAAAATGTTGACGGCGGAGCCGCAACAGAAGAAGAGCTTCGCGAGGGCTTGCCACCCCCGCCCACGCCGACAGCGCCTCCGGCGGCGACGAAGCCGAGAGCGGAGGCCATACGGGGGGCGCAGGAGAGGCAGAGCTTGCGCGCCAGAGGATGCGACTGGCGATGGCACGGAGGCGACGGCTGACGCAGGCGGCCACCGAGACGACGCAGGGGTCGAAGTTGATCGAGCGGAAGACGAGCAAGAGGACGTTCTGTGAAGGATTGGACGAAATGGGACGGAAGATACTTTTTCTATTTGTTAATTGAACGTTAGTCATTTTATTGTAACGAATTATACATTGAGTAGTTCAGTATTAAAGTGCCCCAAGTTGGAGTACCACCAGTGCATTTGAGCCGACATACTACTAATGGTTGTCAATCTTGGTTTATAGGATGGAGATTCGATCAATCGGTTAGTCAACCTTCCAGTCAACCGACATGTTATCTAGTTGATGGAAGTCAGATACGATCTATCTTGATGTTGGGCCTAATGAATCATACACAATAGATTCCAATCCAATCAAAGAACGCAGACTTGGTTTGTCTGGACAAAGAGTTGGTTCATGGGGTTGAATCATATTTGAATCCTATAGTTAATTGATTTGATCGAACTAATTCAAAAACCAATTAGAGTTGGAGTTTGACTCATGCAACTCCTAACCAATATTCGGGAATTTAATTAGTCCTGTTTAGATTAGGATATAATCAAATCAACTCATATCTCAATACTATTTGGAATAAGATTTTGATTGATTAAATGATACTGAGGTCAAGCTGTTGGTATATTAGAATGTATTAAGGGGTTTTATGTAAGATGAAGGGTTGTAAGGCTATATATAGCCAATAGATGATCAATAAACATTATTATGAATCCTAAATATTCTACATGGTATCAGAGCCAAAACCTTAGCCGTCACCTCCACTCCCAAACCCTAGTCGTCAACCCCACTCCCAAACCCTAGCCGCCGCCATCACCACCACCACCGCTGCCACGCTACCACCGTCGTTGCCGCTATCATCGCCACCACGCCGCTTACCCACCACCGTCGCTCGCCCGCCGCTGCCACCATCACCGCGAAGCGGCATCTCCCGCGGGTCGTTCCGGATGGTGACATCGATGACCTAGATCCGACGGGGGAGGGACATGATCGGGTCTAGGAGAGGACGGAGAGGACGAACACGAATCGTGGGACGGGTGTGAGGTGATCGAATTATCGGAGAAGAGGAGGATCGATGGAGGAGATCATCAAGAAGTTGGACTCTGCGGAGGTCGCAACGTTGATGAAGCTGATGAAACTGTCGGCCGGTGAGAGCGCGACACGAACAACGGCGAAGTTGGAGCTTCCCTCCATCGATCTGAAGTTTGATGGACCGGCCACCTACGTGAGTTGGTTACGACGGGTGAAAAGAACCCTCGCAGGGAAGAACCTGGAGGGTTTCTTGTTAGGAGAGAAGATAGAGCCGGATGAGGGCTCGACAGAACGCGACGAGTGTAAGTCCACTGATATGGTGATATACATTTGGCTCCTCAATTCTTTAGTCCAGTCGATCGCCGCCACAGTGGATGACCTTGAGATGGTGAAGGACGTGTAGGAGAAATTGAGGAGGACCTACTATAGTGTGGGAAATAACTTGAGGGTGTTCTAGATAAAGGGGGAGATCGACGATACCGTACAGAAGGAGAAGACGGTGCAGGAGCATGCCACGGAGTTGGAGCGTCGGTGGTTGGATTACGATCACTCCTCAGATCGGATGAGTTGCGAGGACCCGAAGTGCAAGGAGAGACATGTATGTCTGCAGGAGAGGATGATGAAGTTTCTTAAGGGACTGGCTGTAGCGTTTGCTCAGAGGACAGCACTACTTCTAGCCCAATCGAAGATTCCTACACTTGAGGAGGCTATCTCGGCCATGGTCCAGGAGGAGACTCGCATCAAGCTGCAAGCATGGACAAGTAGTCCTTCTGAAGTGAAGTCAGCACCGACGGTTGCCAATTTAGGCGACACAAGACCTAAGGGAGAGTCTCGACAGTGCTACAACTGCGGGGAGGTGGGCCATCTGAGGTATGCTTACACCAAACCTTCCAAGGAGGAAGATTCATGTGGTGGACGTGGACAGTTTGGAGGATGTGGTCGTGGCCGTGGGGATCGATGGGGTGGTCGAGGAGGTAATCGGACGAACCTACTGGTAGAAGATGGCGAGGAGGGAGCTGATGGTGCCTATACTGAGGAGGATCAGGCACTGCTGGACATGCTGGAGGCACTCAAAAGGAAGCAGAGAGCGTCACATGATGGAGACAGGAGGAGTGGGACCGAGGAGGCGTCCATCTCACTTTTCGCTAGAGGCAACACTGCCATATATGTCCATCCATCGGAAGGTACTGACGACTCACTCGTCCTTGCATCTGTGTCTTCTCTTAGATCGTCGGGCTGAATTGTCGATTTGGGTGTGTCTCGACACGTGACTGGGAATGCCAGTGAGTTCTCTTCCTACACTCACCTAGTATCGGTGGACAACGTTCAAACAGTCGATGGTACTTTCCAGCCATTTGTCGGTAAGGGTATTGTCGATTGTACATGTTCAGTGAGATTATCTAATGTTTTGCATGCTTCTTTTCCGGTCAATCTTTTGTCATTAGTTCTATAATCCTCCAACTAAAATGCATCGTCTCTTTTGATATTCCTAAGGTGATATTCCAGGAGAAGAAGACGGGACGAAGACTTGGGATTGACACTTGGCATGATGGACTGTGGTACATGGATCGGGAAAGACTGGATTCGGCATTGGTGTCTGTGGCAAAGAGGACAAGAATGGGAGGACCGAAGATGAGTGCCGAGGATACACTGATACTCCACCACAGGCGGTTGGGACACTCCTCTTTTGGTATTTTGAGTAGGTTGTATCCATCTATTTATGAAAAAGCAAATAAGGAGAAACTAGTATGTGATGTATGTGATTTAGGCAAACTTACTAGGAGCTCATATGTTACTGCGGGCCACAGGAGCCCGTCTGTTTTTGATATTATATATTATGATGTTTGGGGGCCATGTGCCACAACTACTATGAATGGTTACAAGTATTTCGTTTTTTTTATTGATTGTTCCTCTCATGTCACCTGACTGTATTTGATGAAAAATAAGAGTGATATTTTTGCATGTTTTCGGGACTTTCATAAACATGTTCAGACTCAGTACAGAACAATGGTGAAGGTACCGAGGTCTGACAATGAGATATAGTATACCAACAAAGCACTTGAGGAATACTTGTCAACCTATGGGATACAACATCAGACCACCTGTGCACACACACCAGCACATAATGGAGTGACAGAAAGAAAGAACATACACCTTCTGGAGGTGGCAAGGAGCATGATGATCGCCATGAATGTCCCACAGAGTCTGTGGGGGCATGCAGTGTTGACAGCAGCTCAACTAATCAACAAGATGTCCTCGAAGGTACTGGGATGGAAGTCTCCATATGAGATATTGCAAGAAAATAATAGTGGGATATTTTCGCTGAAGGTGTTTGGCTACGTATGTTTTGTAAAGGACAACAAAACTTCTGTTGGAAAGCTTGACCCAAGAGCAGTCAAGTGTGTCTTCATGGGATATTCGGCGACTCAGAAGGGGTACGTGTGCTGGAGTCCAGTAGAAAAGAAGAAATTTGTGAGCATGGATGTTCACTTCAGGGAGCATGAGCCATACTACCGTCATGAGGGAACCTCATCCATGGACAACTCATCTGATATTGAGAGTATGAGGCGAGGGGGAGATTGGTGAGCATTGATCGTTCCCGAAGAGATTGAAGAATCCCTCCTCATCTAACCTTCAAATCAACATCAGGTTGAAATGGATATCGGGGACATGACAAACATCTTTGAGAACAAGAAATGCACCGGTCTTCATTCTCAAATACACATCTCAAATAGCAACAGCCTTCGACACATCTTCTTTGCCCATCTTCAACACTCCACAGTTGCCTGTTGTGTAAGTGACAAATAGTGCCTTGTTGTGAGATACGTTCGCTGAAGCATCTGAGCCCACCAGCCAAGAATTATCATTGCAGACGAGGTTCATGACTACCTCATCACCTACAATGATCACATCGCCTCCATATGTCGAGACAATTGTTGTATTCTCGCTTTGATTTCCCTTATCGCCCTTTCTCTCTCGTCCAAGCGAAAAAATTTCGCTTGATGTGGCCCTTCTTGCTACAATGGTAGCACTCGGAGTTCTCGTACCGACCCTTGGACTTTCTCCTGTTCTTGTCTCTACCATCGGTCGGACCCCTGTTTTTACTCCTTACCCATGCTTTTACCCCTTTCACGACTCTCTGGAACAAATGCATCTAAGTGAGATGTGGATGAAGTGTCCTGAGAACGTCTCCGTATCTCTTCATTCAGTACCCTGCTCTTGGCGAACTCCAGATTGCGCCTTCTGGAGCAGAAGCAATCATAGACACTCGTACAATTTCTTAGGAGTCTGACAATGTACACAGCAACCATAGTCCCTGTACCTTGTCGTCGAACTTGACTCCCATCGAAGCTAGCAGATCAACTACGTCCTGAAACTCACTCAAGTGATCCGTGATAGACGTACCATCTTTGTACCGCAGACCTATCATTTGTTGGTCCATGAACAACTTGTTCACCTCAGTCTCCTTAGCATACAAAGAATCCAACTTATCCCACAGTGTCCTCGCGTGCTCTATACTGGCAATGCGATTGTACACGTTCGCGTCAACGAACTGTCTGATGTACCCACACACCTGTATGTGCTCAAAGTTTTAGTTCTCTTCAGATTTATCAACTGGCCTCTCGAAAGCAAATAACAAATACTGGAAGATGCAGTTTTTTGACAAACATCAAGTATTTCATCTTGCTCCTCCAGTAGTGGTAGTTGGTACCGTTTAGGTTCACCATGCGCACCGGCTTCACGTCCATCTTTTCTTCTTGGTTTGATTGTCAAACCTGACACCAACTAATAGCTATGATACCACGCGTTGGTATCAGCCAGAACAAAACCAATGCTCTGATATCACGTGAACGAAACGCGAAAACCGTTCTCCTAAACCAAGAAGTTGTGTGAGAACCGAAGAAAAGAACACAAAACCAAACGCCACAATCATACCGAAAAACCAAACACACACAAAAGCAATTTTTACGTGAAAAACCAAGATGAGAAAAACCACAAGACGACCAGAGTCCAACATTGAAAAACCTCCACTATTGGAATAAGACACATCGACTCCTTACAAGCTTCTTACCAATCATAAGCGGATCATCACAGCTCCTTGAAAGAAGAAAATCCGATTATAGACTCCGAAGAACACGAGATGGCGAGAAAAATTATCCGAAACGATGTCTCCTTCACAATAGCCTCCAATCCCCTTTCTCTCTCTTAAAAGTTGCAACCCTTTGATGTTATTGTTATCAACTTGCATGGATCGACCTTTCATAAACCCGTTGGATCAACCTTTTATAAATCTGTGCATGATTAGAATTACCATAGATTGGAAATCTATATATGGAAGCCCAATTTATATATGGAAAGTCCAGTATATATCAATCATATATTTAATGAAAATCCAATCATAATTGGCTTGCCATAAATTGGAAGTCCAATTATATGGAAAGCCAATATATAAAAGATCCAATCATAAATATATGATCAAATTCAAAGATGGAAATCCAATCATATATTTGCTTACCATATATGTTGCAATATATGGCGATGGATGCACTCCCCGAGATTCTCCGACACACGGATGACGATCGTCGCACTCCGGGGTATTCTCCACATAGGTTGGGAACCCCACCCACTCTAACATGGGTCATAATCAGTGGCCAAACATGTGTGAGGCTTGTGTCAAACGAGGTATACAGTTAACCAAACTTTGATTAAAATATGATTCACATATTGCATGATTAGCATATGTTTCTTAGATTTCATGATATTATTGATACAATTCATGTTGCATAGTGAATGTCGAAACATACGATAATTATTGCAAGTTAATCATGAATTAGATTCGTGTCATCTAAATGATTGTCGAATAGTTCAATGACCTTTACGATGCGATAGATAATCTTGACCATGGTTCGAGTTGCTAATTGATAGAATGAAACACACAATGTTTTGTGCGAACCCTTTAATAGGTTATCTATACCTTTTGATCGATCGGCTGTGACGATCTTCAAATGGTCTAGTAAATCCACATAATTAGTCACAAAGAGTTTACATATGAGATACTATACGGGAGAATCGAAACAAAGCTTTTGCATTCCGTTGCATGTTCGGATCCCGTTAGTTACATAAGAAATATAATATTACCAACGAACTATACTTAACAATAGCATTCTAAATCATGTATCTTCAACTTCATTAACATAACGAATTATATTATAATTGTTATAGAAGTTTGCAGTAGGTGAAAAGAAGTTTGCTATTATTTATGACGTGGGTGAAACCTATTATTCTTGTGAGTGCTGTGTGCTACATACCTTTTAACATTTAGGGAGCAATTATGACTCCCTGATATGCAAGTGCTTCAGAAATATGTTTTATGTTCATACCATTCCTTCTTTTAGAAAGTTTCCTTGCTTTACTTGCCTGTTGCCGCTGGCTTTTTTGTTGGAGATCTTTTTCTTATAAATTTTAGATATGCTTCAGATTATTCACGCCATCTTGCAAAATTACGGAATAGATGAACGTTTTGAAGCCGATGCTGAAAGGCGTGATGCACACCATAACTGGCTAGATGAAGTTGTTAGATGCGAAGGAAGAGGCGTTGGAAATATTGCTAATGATGTCAGCTCTGGCGCTATCACCATTATGCCTAGACCAGAGACGAGGAATTCTTCTATGCTTACAAGGTGATTAGGATTTTTATTTCTGTAAATTTGCAGCTCTCTTGTAGACTAGGGACTTGTGTACAATTTTCACAATATATTTACTTTTTTCTAGACTATTAGTTCATAGCGACTCGTATTATGTGCATACATAAAGACGTAGTATCTTATGCTGAAATAAATTTCTTACACTGAATAACTGACATGTGCTTTATTTATATACTAAACTTATTTATATACTAAACTTGTCAAAATTGAATTTTATCTTAGGTATTGTTTGGGAAGAGGGGAAAATGGGGGGAAGGAAAATGTTGAGGGGAAAATTAAAAGTAGTGGTGTTTGGGAAGGGGGAGGGAAGATGAGGGAGAGGAATTTGGGAGGAAAATTCATGCGGATCCCACTCAAAAAAATTTCTCCAAAAAGTGGGAGGAAAATGGAGAGAGTTGAGAGGATCGTGGGAGAAATTACCCAACTACCCTTCAAAAAAGTTAGTATCATTTATGATTTGAAAAAAATCAAGGAATGAATGGTAATTATATCTTTCTCCACAAACAAATAAAATATTATTTTTAAACTTTTCCTTCCTCTACGTTTTGGTCATCCAAACAAGTGAAGGAAAAATTAACTTTACTTTCATTTCTCTCCTCCATTTTCTTTCCCCTCAAATTTTTCTTTCCCTCAAAAATGTTCCCAAACACAAGTGTTAATTTCATATTAAGTTTTAAAGCATGAAGAGATTCTATCCTCCATATGTAACTAAATATATGAAAATTAGGTAGATCTCATCTTCATCAATAAGCTGCTGACCTTCTATACTGTTTGTTCTTCTCCCTCCTCGACATCCTTTTTTTCCCATGTTTATGCTGTTTCCAACTATTGGTTTATAATTACATTTGTACCCATAGCAAACTTGTCCCATTTCGAATTGATCTCAAAGAGCTGTATTAATTATCTTAAGCATAGAATAAAACAACAAACAAGAACTGTCCACCTTAACTATTCTAAGATATTGCCTTTTCTTGTTTTCTTTATTGATACTTATTTTTCCTCACCTGCAGAGAAGAGCGTGAAAATCCAGTTGTTTGGTCTCATATATGTATCCAGAAATTGGCAGAACTTGCCAAGGAAAGCACAACACTACGTCGTGTTTTGGAACCGATATTTGTCTATTTTGATACTGGAAGGCACTGGGCTACACGGCGGGGTTTGGCGTTGCATGTTCTATCTGAGATGTCTTACTTGGTCGAAAGCTCTGGTAGGCACATCATCTGTAAAGCTGTTATTTTCATATTTGTAAATGTAAATAAATCTCGTGCTAAACAAGTATATACTATTAATAATGTGTATTGTGGTAGCATCTTTTTATGGTAGATATCAGTTATTCTCTTTGTGCAAGGGATGTTCATGCTTTATGGTAATGTTTGCCTTCCATAGATACTGAAAAATGAGAGTGGACTTGTTCGTAGTGTTTCTCTTAGAAGCCAGAAGCGAAAGCGGGGGCGGGGGAACGCGACTAGTTAGAAGAGAAGTTGGGAGCGTGATGGGAGCGTGTGCTAATAAAAAATTATATTTGTTAATTATTGTTATCAAAACTTATAAATATCTTAATATTTATTAGAATTTACAAAGTTTACTTCAAAGTTACAGAAAGATCATTCGCATGTTGATTATTTATGATGTTAAAGTAAATAATTTTTAGTTTCTTGCTACTTTGATAAACGTGTATTAAAAATCTTATAAGTTTCTTCCGAAAATTTATGTCATCTTTTAAAATTATGGTCATATTATGGGAAGCGTTCATGTCGTCGGAGAAACGTGCTCTCGTTGCCGGAGAAACGAGCTCCTCTCATCGGGGAAGCGAGCTCCCAACGAGCTCCAAAGTAAGAACCGCCGAATCGAGGTTCTTACTGAGATTCGTTGACCTTCTAGGAGTTTCTGGCTTCTAAGGTTTGTCTTGTTAGTTGCATCCTTTGCATGACTAAATACCAATGACCATGTTGTCTCCCGCACCACTTAAACTTGGAATTAGGACTAGTGAGGAAGTCCTGTTTTGGGCTGGATCTTATCAGTGAAGACTCCAACCTGTAGAACAAATCTTGCTTTTAACCCTTCTCTGCGTGTTTGAGTAAACTAGTGTGCATTGTCTGTGCTTTTGAGTCTCTTTATTTAGGGTTGAAATTGATCTAAAGCCAGCCCAAGCATTGATTGCACTTGTATGTAGGTTAATGGCCATTTATGTTGTGGATTACGTGAATTTCATATCAGCTATGTTTTGGAGCAAGCTAGTTTGACTGCAAGTCTCAAACCATTTCGTTTGAGGAAAATTCAGTAGCTATGCTTATTCACGTTAGTCAACCATAAAGAACTGTAAATCTGCACTAATTAATACTTTAGTAATGGTCAAGTAGCTTTGCATAGAAAATGAGGAGGGTTTTTCCATTTATGTTCGTACTTCGTAGTTGCCTTTTAAGAAACATAATGATTTTTCACAGTTTATTAACTAGGAAATAATGTTCTTGTGTTGATTATCTGTGTATGACTGTATTCTAAATTCTGTCTGTAAGATGTTTGGCTTCTCTCTCAAAAAAACGAAGACATAACTGATGGTAGCAACAAAGAACAAGCAGCCTGGAAAATTGTTTTTAAGAATATTGGTTCCTAAAGGCCCGTTGAAGTAGATAAATGTTGGGGAGGCAAGTGAGATAGAATATGGTGAGAACTAGAAAGGAGATGATGAGAAAAGAGTACATAAAGTTGTAGTGGCATTACAACTAAAGACGGCGACCTTTTAGTAACTGATGGTGAGGGTGAGATCTCCAAAGAGTGGGGTCTATAAAAAGAGGTGCTTGAGGAGTGGGAGACTAGTGATAGTTTGAAGTTGTGATGAAGGATTTGTAAGTGCTTCTAGTGCCATGTGTCATGAGCCTTAGTTGAAATGACTGACATAGAGGGACGTAGAGGGAATTTGACAATGATCCCATATATATATATATATTTAAACCAGCACGTGCTCAGTTAAATCGTGTCTCCCCGCACACGATTTTTAGCCGGTAGTCATATCATTCGGACTCTTCATGCGGATCTTGTCCGCACTGACTTTGTCATCATCGCCCCACACGCACATCCCGCGCACTCCGCACGCTCCAGAGCTCCACGAGACGGCGATGACGTTTTTCAATGCCCGCAACTCAACGCCTCGCTTCGCCCCCGACGTCGAAGGCGCCCCCGACGTCTTCACGACGCCTACGACAACTGATGCCGCCCAGCCACCCGTTCTATGCGCACGACGCCCATACGACGTCTTCTCGACGCCCTTACGGCGCTGCACGACGGGCCGCGTGGTCGGCCGTCGTTTATACCCGTGGTAGAATGGTGCCAGTCCTCGACCGTCCGCACGGTGCCCTAGCCGTTGAGTTTTCATGCACGGGCGGTTGGAACATTGTCTATTATTTATTTTATGGTGTCCAACAATCTTTATGCTTGTACTTGCCTGTACTTATAAGATAATCAGTTGGCAATCTTAAGTTCAAAGGACTAACATTATATTGAATAGTACCTCAAAGTGTGCCATTTCCTTGTAATTTGTACTATTTCTACATTACTATGTGAGATATTCTCTCCTTTAAACCCTAAATTTTATAGATGTGCTCTATTCTATCATAGACCTTTATTGTAACCTTGTCATATATGATATATCGATCTTCTGCCCTTTCATTCTGTGAGAACCCTTCATTCTGTTCAATTTACATATCCTTCTGTAGAAATTAACATGATTTAAAGCACATCTGATACACTGTATTTTTACCTATCTATATTCTCAGGAAATGAGCAAATGATTTTAGCTGCTATCATTCGTCATCTGGACCATAAAAATGTGCTGCACGACCCTCAAATCAAATCTGATATGGTTCAGATTGCCACTATTTTGGTTCGTCAATTAAGACCAGGAGCTGTGGTTGCTGAAATTGGAGTGGCCAGTGACCTGTGCAGGCATTTGAGGAAAAGTCTCCAGGCCACCATTGAATCAATTGGGCTAGAAGAGTCCAAATGGAACATCACGCTTCAAGATTCTATCGAGGATTGCTTATTAGAGATTGCTAAAGGGGTATGTCCTTGGACTTGTACAAATTAATTACTTAATACCAAATGTTGTTTATGATATTTTTCTCATTTTGAATATTATTTAGCCAAGTTGAGTGATGAGTGTGATTTAACATATTTACCAGCTTCTAGTTTTGTTACTTGTTCTGAATAGAATATATTTGAAATTATCTTGCTAGATTGGTGATGCGTACCCACTTTATGATTTGATGGCAATATCGCTGGAGAAGCTGCCAGCTACTGCAACTGCTTGTAGGGCAACTATTGGATCTCTGCTGATACTAGCTCATATCATCTCTTTGACGTCTGTCCATTCATGTTCACAATTGGTCAGTTTAGATATTCTTCAATGTTGGTATAATTTTAATTGTATGTTTCTAGCTTGAAATCCCCAGAGAAAACTTTCTGATGTTAGAAATAATAAGTTCATGGTTCCCGATTAATTATATTATGAATTGTGTTCTGAATTTAGTTTTCTTTGCGGCATAAGCGAAAGAACATAGAGTTTGCAAGCTTGAGCTTGAAATACTAGAAAATTATCCTTTATCTGGATGCATCTCTGCAGCAAAATATGAGGCACTGGCATCCTAAGTAGAAGAGTAGACGTCATTCTTAAGGATATGTGAACAAGGCCTAGCTTTCTGTTTTTAAGAAAGTTATCACCACATCTATTCTGACTACAGATCACCAATAGTGTTATGAATCAACCGGCTTTTGCAGTTGCTGCTAAGCTGCCTACTTGTATTTGAATTTTGTTTGCTTTTTGACCTCCTCAGGGTAACTTTTATTTGAATGTTGTAATGTCTTTTTTGTATTATAGGAGCCGCTATTTGGAAACTTAGATGAGGCTTGCTACACTATTGGATGAGGCTTGCTACACTATTGAACCTTCTCCACCCCAACTCATGCATTAACACTCCCTTTTTTGAACCACTGCCACTGTCTTTTCTATCTTATGTTCCTGCTTTACGCTCTCTCTCCACCCCAGCCCATGCATTATCACTCCCCTTTTGTCCACTTAAACTTGCACAACTTGATAGTTTGTCACATGTTCGAGTATTTTGGCCAAATTCATGACTGAAAGGTTCTAGAATCAGACAGAACCAACATGCTGCTTCTACTTTATTTGTTGGATCTGTCAAGTATTATTTTATGACTTGAAATTTAAAACCTTGGTTTATTTATGAGTGAAATTCACTACAACTTTATCAAACACAAATGTCATACACCTGGTGATACTTAATTTTACTGCTGTTATTCCGTTTTAGTTACTATATATTTTATCCCTTGCTAACCATCATCTCTAAATCAAATAGCTATGCTCACATTTGATATTAAATAATTAAATTTAATTCATTTGTCTCCTTGCCTTGGTGGAACAGATCTTTACTTCCATATTTGTCTGCCAGATTATGCACGACATGTCATACTTGTAATTTCCTTCATAGATCCTGATCTTACTTTTCTCTTTGATTTTTACAAATACAAAGTGGAGCAGTAAAAGATTTCAGTCTATATGCCACAATGATATCCATTAGAATGTATCATCCATGTTTCAATTGTATTGACTGATATCGGGTCCTGTTGTGTGTATGTCAGCTAAGTTCATGAAGCCAAACATAGATAAATGGTATAACACATGCTTTTAACTGATTATCTTCATCAAGATATCTTTGAAGCCTCCTATTGTCTTCTTCGACTATTGTTTGTGTAAGCCAGGCATATGATGTTCTTCATTTGTTAATATGCTGCATAGGTGTTCCCAGAGGCTCTACTATTGCAACTTTTAAAGGCTATGATACATTCTGATGTTGAGACACGTAGAGGAGCTCACCGCATATTTCAAGTTATCCTTGTGCGATCACCCATTTATCCAAGACTTGAATCAGAGTATTTATATGGACTTAGGAAGTGGCAGTCGAAATCTACATCAGCATTTGCTTCAGCTACTGCCCTTCTTGAAAAACTGCGAAGGGAAAAAGAATGTTTAAATGCAGATAAGCATGAAACTTGTGCTAATAATGACATCAAAACAAAAAATATGGATGAGGAAGAGGTGAAACATGGAAGGGCCTGGAAAGCTTCACCGTATTTTCATAAATTAACTTTCTCTGTTATGGACAGGATTGTCACTTCTACCAGTTCTCCAGAAGCAGTAAGTATTGTGTGGTCTAGTCATTACTTATTGAAATTGAACCAACTGCATTACATCTTCATGTCATTATCTTGGAATACTGGTTTTATTGTGTCTGATATCCTATATATGATGTGAGTCTGAGACAAGTTCTGCTTTCTAGCTCGTAACTGTGATCTGGTTGTTTGGCAATCTAATAATATTTATCTTCTTTTGCTGGGACAGGAAACCGATGTTATTATACTAAGTGAAGAGCAAACTGCTCAATTACTGTCTTCATTTTGGATGCAAGCTAACCAACCCGATAACTTGCCTTCAAATTTTGAGGCAATATCACATTCGTTCAGCTTGACACTTCTCTCTTCATGTCTCAAGGTGAGGCTTTTGGACTAGTTGAATGGAACATTATGTATAATATATGATATTCTCTATGTAACACTCCCTTGTTTACTAAAAAAAGAATCTACATGAGCAGTGAATATATATAGTTCATTATTTTTCTGGAAAATCTAACTTCTACACAGCAAATGCAATATAATAAACGTACAACATATGCAGAATAAGAGGGTTGCATTCTTGCTTTAAAAGTATTTAGGTTGTATACATGAGAAAACTACAGGAAACATCCCTAAAGTTTGTGTGATTATCCCCTCTATCAGTACGCTTACATCACTTATCTCCACGCTTTTAATTCTTTGACAAAAGCATTAAGAAAAGACCAAAATACACCTCCATGTGTATGACTAGGAAACCCAAACTCTCCCAAAGTGGTCGTGGAAGCAGCAGCAGAGGGATCTACAACGGCTGACGAGCTCCCAGTCCCTTCTCTTTCTGGCCAGCACCAATATTTCTGGCCTGACCACTTTCTCTCTGTGATGGACACTGTGGATCTGGCTTGGCCAGGAATGTCCAGTGCCAGGTTATTCTTGCTGGGACCATCCAGAGAGAGGCCTATTCAAGACATTTACTTAAGTTTGCATATATATATATATATATATATATATATATATATATATATATATATATATATATGGAACCAGGTAAATAGTTTCTGGAATCGCTCGCTCCCACTGGGATTCGAACTCCTGACCACTCGGGTCGCATGCATCTCTCTTAACCACTAGGCTAGAGGTCATTTGCATATATATATATATATATATATATATATATATATATATATATATATATATATATGCAAATGACCTCTATATATATATATCGTACGATCTGTACATGGTTTATATTATTTATTAGCTTGCATTTGGTTGTTGCAGAAATCTTGTGACAGCAATACTGTCAGCTTCTTCCAGCTTCCATTATCTCTAATCAATGCCTCCCTTGACCTTAATGGTATGGATTGTAGGATTGATTACATTATTTATGAAGGCTCAGATTGTTTTCTCCAGATGTTTGATAACCCCTTATTGTTAACAAGTCATACTTACTAACCTTTATTTGACAGGAACATTGTCTCCTTCATGCCAGAGATCTCGTTTAACATTGGCAGTTGGTATGTTAGCTTTTGCAGGAAAAGTCTTTCATATCACTGAGTTGACTGACTCACTTAAATTTTTGATCTCTCTCGATGTGAGTTCTTAGGATGTGCATTTTAAATAGCTTATCCTTTTCTTCATTGTTTGTGAAATAAATTAATCGGAACTCCATGCTCTATGCACTTTGTGAGCGGTTTTTGCTTGCATTATGCTCTGGAATATGCTGCATAAAGATAATAGGATGTTTGTTCGTGTGTGTATATGTCTATATTTTTCAGGTTGACCCATACTTATTTGTTGGTGATGATTTGCAAATATACTTAAGAACACAATCAGAATTTAAAGAATTTGGCTCTGACACGGACCAACTTGCTGCAACTTCTGCACTTACCGACATGAGAAATCTAGTCTTTGGATCTTATAAACATCTACTTGATATCATAATCCAAGGCCTTTCAAGTTTAACCAGTGTAAGTGGGTGTGGTTATTTTTCTATTCCACCTTTTTGTATATAGATTTTTGGTAGATTTGGTGATTTAAATTGTTGGCTGAATGCAAGAGCTCTACACTGCTTATTGTTGTTTTCCTTATTCCTTCAGCTGGAAAAGGATGAGCTAGCCAAGCAACTTTCTGAAACTTTTACCCCTGAGATTGGGACCTTATGTGGTTCGATTCCAACCCTTGACTGGGAAAACCTTCAATATCTTCATATTTCTGAAGAATCACTTTCTTTTGATGAGGTATGTTATTTCGTGTTTACAATCTTATTATACCATTCACCGCTATACTCTGTGTTAAGTTTCTTGGATTAGACATATGTTAGCAGAATGCTGGTACAACCGTAGAAGTTCTCAAGTTCTTGATCTTGTACCTGAAGTTAGTATGAAAATTTTGGTATTTGTTCTTCAGTGACCACTGGACAGACTCTTCTAATTGACCATGCGTGAATATTTTAGTTGTTCAACAATCCTTCTCTCTTTTTTTTTCTGTGGTTTTTGTTTATCAAAATTCCAAACGATTCTTAATTGCCCTTTTTCAGGAAGTTTCAAGGACTTCTTCAATAGATGGTGACATTGTCAGTCAATCTCCTGCCACTGATCTTCCAAGTACAATATCCAGGAATCCTACTTCCTCATCCTTGCCCCAAGTCATCAGTATTGGGCAATTGCTAGAATCGGTAAGATTTCCATCTTTGTCTGTCATACATATTGGTTGTTAATGTTAGATACTCAAATAAAGTTCTAATTATGTTATTTTTATTTACTATACATCTTATGTTTGAGTCCTTCAAACTGTATAAGAATTCCGGTCTCATGGTGAGTGGAACTACACATACTAACAGTCGTGGAGAGGTACTCTTTTTGAGAAGATACATGTCATAATGGTTTTCTTTTTTCATAATACCATTTAATTTGATTTTTTTATTGTATAAATCCTCCTAATACGTGTGTCAAGGCCCTATACTTTATTATAGAGGTTCTTTGTTTTTAGTTCTCTTAATACGTGTGCCATGCTCACAGCTTGAAATTGGTGGCTTTGAGGCCATACTTACAGTCCTTTGCTGTTGCATGAAAACTTTTGTGACCGCGGGCGGGGGGGGGGGGGGGGGGGGGGGGGGGGGTGGGTGGGTGGGTGGGTGGGTAGAGGGGCACGGGGAGGTGCACATTTTGACACTATGAGCATAAAAACTGTTGATGAGAAACAATCTTGTACATAACAATAACAAATAAGCATTCTCTTATTTACTTAAGATATGATCTTATGAGCCATTCATATATGGTGACTTCTACACTACTTTGCACGAGCACGGATACACAACGACATGCTAAGAACATGGAGACTTGGACTACACCAATTTGATCAATCTGTCCACAAATCGACCTTGTCTGCATCAACTGCGTTATGATATGTGGTCGTCAATCAATCTTCTCTTCCACTTTCTAGTGCTGCACAGTCTTCTTGGAAGATGAATTTGGTGTTGATTGTCTTCCTCGTTTTCTGATTCATTCTAGGACCCCGAATTATCTTGTCCTGTACAGTTTTTGAATTAGTTGCAGCCTCCATCGTCTGTCAGCTTGGATTTTTTATGAGTTGTTGAAAGATGTACTGCAATATTCTCCATGGTCTTGACTGCCACTTTGAGTTGTAACATCCTTGTTTCCAAGTCCTTGTTGTTGCCCATCTTTGAAGTCTTCCAATGTTTGTCACCGTGTTGGACTGATCTTTTAGTGTTGACGATTGTTGTAGGTCTGGAAAATAAAACAAGCTCTTCAAACTTTGAAGGTCCGGTTCTGGAGCTCTAGTACCAAGCTCGGATATCAATCCGATTCTGATTTACCAAGTAGGGAGATGGATCTCCAAAAAGGTAGATAAAGATGCCGGTGGGTTTTTTTTTTTTTTTTTTTTTGGGGGGGGGGGGGGGTGTGGTTTGATCGATAGAGAAAGAGAATAAAATGAAACCAATTTAGGTTTGGAGGGAAGAAATTCTCTGAGTACTTTTACTATATCCCGTTATTTCCTTTTAAAAGAAGAGTAGGGTTTACAAAAGCCTTTCAAACTCCCAATCTCGTAATGAATCCCAAGAGTAAGACTACTATCCTCATATTGTCCTAAGTCCTAGGATAGATCTCCACACTTGGATTAAATAAATACATTATATACAAAAGTCAAAATATCCTAAATTTAGCCTTGGACATGCACTAAGCTCGGGTTCAAAACTTCGAATCCACCTGGTCTCATACAATATGGGTCAGCTGGTCATTCTACCAACTAGTCTCTCTCTCAGATAAACTATACTGTGCTGGATGCTTCATATTGGTCCTCTTACACCTCTTTTTTTTGTCCCATCGAATGATTGGATCTCATGAAGTGATGATTTCCAGAACTTTTGGTTTTGTGTTAGACCTATGTAGGTTGAGTTATGTATTTTCGAATGAAGGTGCATCGGTGCTGGATTGCACTGCACTGCACTTGTGATTTGCGCTCTCGCCTTGCTTCTTAGTAACCCTGAGAGTCCCTTGAGTAGCTTGTAGTGTTTGTAGACTTCTTCCTACACATCAAAGTTAAGCAGTTGCATAAATGACGGTCCTCCTGGATCATTTTGTATCGATTCCACTGATTCCTCGTGTCACCTTGTGAAGGTTTAGTTGATGCAATTCTGATGTCCATGCATCTGACAGGTGTCACGTGTCTGGAACAAGGATCTAGATTATGAAAAACTGCATCTGGTATGGATGCAAGTGTGAAATTGTTTAATCTCATTATATTGGAGCCGGATAAAATAAAAAAAAACATAGAGACGTCAATATTTGGTTTTGAAATGAAACATTCAACTGTAGTAAAGGAAATCGGATGCCCTGTTGTATGTTACCTTTTGTTCATACAATGCCTATTTGTGCATGTGAACAGGCACTTCATGAAGCTGGCCAGGTGGCCGGGACATCTGTCTCAACATCGCCCCTCCCTTATGGCACCATGACAAGCCAGTGTGAATCCCTTGCGAGGAAGAAGCTCTCAGCCTGGCTGGTTAGTGGTCAAGACACCATGCCTGATGATCCTCTCTCAGCCCCCTGCATCGACAATCACTCAGCTAGTGGGAAGGTGAGCCAGAAGATTGCAGTATGTGCACTCTCGTTACATACCCTTGTCGCGGTTTAGTCTTTTCGGTGTATGGAGTTTGAGGTACTTATAATGCGCTGCTAATGATCCTTATCAATGCAGATGGAACTTTTAAGCATGGAGCAGAAGGCACATGTCCTGAGGTTGCCTCCTGCCAGCCCCTTTGACAACTTCATGAGGGCAGCTGCGCAGGACAGATGATGTGTTTGTTTCATCTGTTTTGTTCGTGTCCTCTAGCCTATCTGTAGTCTAATCTAGAGTCTAACCTTCCGTCGATGTAACCCTAAGAATGTGGTGCGGTTAGTTCCTACGTGTCAGGGCAGAAACATCGGCTCCCAGTATGATCGTAATTCCAGTATTCAGTTGTATCTTCTTCTCTTGTAAGTTAAATCCCTTTTTAGTTACCGGGGAAATTTGATGTCTAAACATAGTTGCTACTAGTGATTTCTGGCAAGTTGATTACTTGATCTTTAATCGCGAGTGATGAATTTGGGCCTTTGGTTGTCGTGGTTTCAATGTGTTCTCAATCCAGACAACTCCTTTGAACTTTGAAGATCAGGTCAATTGAAGATCCATGGAGCAGAGGGCTCTGTGGAGATTGAAAGGTGCCTCCCCTGTTTGGGCTGTGGCATGTGGTGGGAATTGTTTCTGGATTAGTATGGCTTGTACGCATGAATTACCTGTAGATTCTCTGAAAGGAACCTGTCCTGTGTATTTACATTATAGCTCATGGTAAGCATCACTGCAGGCCATTCGTAGAATGCCAACATGATTAAGAAAACGAAAAAGACATGGCTAGCTCCAGCAAGGTGGCAGAGGTTTTGTATTTCTGGTAATCAATTTACGGGCGTTTGGGTGGCGAAGGTTTTGTATTTCTGGTAATCAATTTTACATTCATTTCTCATGGGGAATGAATTCAATATTTCTATACTCATGTTTGATTAGGCTGAAAATATGTAGTCCGAAAATTTTAATTTTTTTTATTTTCATGTTGGGTTTGTACAAGAATGTGAATATTAATTTGTTAAGTTTTCTATAAATATTCTTTCATTAATTTTATTATGTTATTATTATCTAAATTCAATTGATGTCATTGGTATTATCGGCAAAATAAATTGTAATTAACGTATCCAACCAATATTTTCAGGAAAAAGAAAAAAAATACTTCCAAGGGAATCTAAAGTCTTCATTTTTTTTCATATTTTGTTCGACTTTTTAATTTCATACTTAACAAATATGGATAATTAACAAACATGGATAAGGAATAGCTCTCCATAGGAGTGTCGGTTAACTGAGCTAATATGTAATTTCCACCGAACAAAATTTAATTGGTTATGCAATTTATGTAACTCGAACCAAAACCGACCTAAATTTTGTCCCAAATCAGATTAGTAAGTTTATTTTCAAAATTTACCAAAAATAGAAAGAAAAAAAAGAAAAAGAAAACAAAAACAGAAAACAAAAACAAATTCAGCCCAACATCTAAACTATTCAAGACACTCCAGTCCAAAGCCAATCCAATATCTCTCTCTCTCTCCCTCTCTCTCTCTCTCTCTCTCTCTCTCTCCTTCCTTTTCTTCCTCCAAACGTTCCGGCGAGCAGTGGATAAGAAATTGGAGGAGAAATGGCGGCGAATTCCTCAGCATTGGCAATAGCAGCAGTCGCAGCATCCCCAATCTCCTCTCTCAAAACCCTAAAGTTCTCCAACAAAGCCCTCACTTTCCCTCTCCAAAACCCTAATTTCCCCTCCCTCTCATCCTCCTCCTACAAGAACAAGAACCTCACAACAACCAGAGCAATCCCCGCCGAGAGGAAGGGCCTCTGGTCCATCAGGTCCCTCTCTCTTTCCCCCAATTTTCACAAAAGAAGCATAAATTTTGGACCTTTTTTTGTTTGTAACCATTCGTTCTTTTGTTCAGGGAGGATGTGCTGGCGCCGTCGTCCCCGTACTTCCCGGCGTGGGCCCAGGGCGGGCAGGGGCCACCGCCGATGGTCCAGGAGCGGTTCCAGAGCGTCATCAGCCAGCTCTTCCAGCATGTACTCCTGCTTTCATTCCAATTTGTTGGATTAGATTTCTAGGGTTTTATTTGGTTAGCTTCTTTGTGTTTTAAAACTTTGTTTCTGTTGTTGTAGAGAATAATTCGGTGCGGTGGCGCTGTGGATGACGATATGGCGAACATCATTGTTGCCCAGCTCCTCTATCTGGACGCCCTTGATCCCACCAAGGTCCTTTTCTGTTACATGTTCTGATTTTGTTCGATTTTTAAGCTTTACTTTTGATTTTTGTACTCTCTCTATAATTACACCCTGAGGGAAAGGTATGTAATGCGTTTATCGGTAACTTGTCTGGATCTTGTCTTGTTGGGCAAGTATTGAACACGGAAGGGACTGTCCAAAACACAATAGGACAATCCAAAGTTGGTGTTGTGTTCGCATCGTGTCGTATTTGTGCAACATGGCTTAGTATGTTGTAATAACTTTGCCGCATCATGACCCTGCCATCACGTATTAGAGTAATATGACTATTGATGGTTCCTTAGCATGTTTCCTTTGTAATATAGTTTTATGTCTATCCAACCAAACTTTGTGAATATTGACTTGAGCACAGTTATGTTTTCAACAAACAAATGAATCCAAAGCCTTTCTAGTTGCACATCTTCTCAATTTGACATTTCACTTGGTGGTCTGGCAACTAAGTTGCATTGACATGAATGGTTCAATGAAGCAAGACGAATACAACACCTAATTTAGTGTATTTGGAGTGTCCATCATAGTAACTAAAGGCGCACAAGGAACAAAGAATATTTAGGACTAAAGCGCAAGGCGAAGACGTGAGCCTCATGAAGACGATGCACACACTTATTCAAGATTATGTCAAATTTATTTATAAAGCATATATATGTAATAAATATTAGTTGCAAGCAAATAAACACTAAATTATTGATGACTTATCATTTTCTTCTTTACACAATAATATTACTTATTTTTTTAATGTTTTTGTTCACGTGAAAAATAGGGAATAACATACTAGCACTCTAATAGCAGTACCGAGAATCCAAATTAAAAAGATGGAATTTAAGTACTTATGTCAGTAAAAGAAAGTAGAATATGTATGAGACAAGGCTCAAATGGGCTTGAGCCCCTCCGAGAGGGAATGTGAGTCGTGAGCATCATGATGGCAGCCTTGCTCGGCTTACATTGAGGTGTTGAGAGATGAGCCTTGTGAATCTCATTCCGAGGCTCGCCTTAGTGCGCTTTTCAAAATATTGTGTCCATGCCACGTCCACTACGTCTGTCTGACACTGTGGTATGCAGGCACAAACATCATTTGTTTTGCGTGTTTGTTCTTCCTGGTCTAGCATTGAAGTGTGCTTTCCTACTTCCTTCACCTTCGAAAACCTCTTCTGTCTCACATGATGGTTTTATGAGCGTCTACACTTTCCTACTCCATTCACTTTTTGGTTTTGTAGTAAACGCGATATGTACTACTTGTTCTTTACCTACGATACTGTTGCCAAGCATGTTTTGTCTTCCATAGTAAAATTGGTTGGCTAGCTATAAGGTTGAAACCTATATCTACTTCCTTTACCTAAGATAATGTTGTTGTATATGTATTGTATGTCATTTATGTTTTACTTGTCTTGGTACTATTTGGTGTAAGCAACATGTACAAATCGTAGAATTGCTATCTTAGTATTATTTGATATAGGGAACTTTATGCTTAAACAAAAGACTATTGGTTTTTTTGTCATTGGTTTTCCATATGCACCATTTAGTCAATTTCTATAGGACTCATAGAACTCTGTAGATTTTTATCTCTAATATTGTAAGGGAATATCTTATATATTGTATACATTTTTGCTAGGATGGGATAATAATTTATCAGGGCTATTGGTCAATATAGGACTTGGTAGTCGAAGACGTCTTTCTCTGGATGCATCCAAGAAAAGATGCGCCTTATATATATATATATATATATATATATATATATATATATATATATATATATATATATATATATAACTGTGAGGTATGGAGATAACTCTTACCTTATACAAGTGGGAGGGAGGTGACTCTTTCCACGGTTGCCAAAGTTGGAACAGTTGAACTGAAAAACTAAATTTTACTAAAAGCGTCGTAGAGAGAATACAAATTCTTGTTAGTTTTGATGACTGATGCTCTGCTAGTTTATCTGGTTATGCTTAAAATGTTTTTGTTCTAATATGTTATTTGATTTTATTTTTGGTACTTCGACGATGTGGACCCTTTGCGTCTGGAGTGCGTCTTGTGTCTTTGACTAACTTGTTATAGGACTACAAAGCATGTGAAAATGCATCAGTGACCCTAACTAGAAATGGAAAATACATAAAGCAGTAAATGCATGAAAGGAAGATAACTAATATACTCTTTAACATGTCCTCGCAAGGTGAAACTTGATAAAAATAAGTCCAACATGGAAGTACTGAAAAAGAAGAGAAATTGGAAATCATATGAAAGTAGAGGTAGGGCTTCGAAAATGAAGACATTCCACAGGAGGTAAAAAAAAAGAGTCGAACTTCGCAACTGAATTTTTTTTTTTAAACAAACATCTAATGAGATTACCAAAGAATCTGAGTTGGCAACCTTCTAGGGCCCACGAAAAAGAGCTTGGCAAAAGCTGGCGTATGAAGACATTCGGCCAAGAGAGTAGTCAAATCAAATAGTCATCGCGAAGGATAGCGATGCCAAGAACATGTTACAAATGGATAGAGTCCAACATCTCCCATGAGTTGGACATGAATGTTACAACTTGGAACATAGAGAAGCACAAACGAAAGCAATACCAAGTAGTGAGCTGTGAGAGAGATGCCAAGTCGAGTAAGTTGCGGCCAGGAGAAAGGGAACGCAAAGTTATCTGACGATCCTGCTCGCAGTTGAGAGGACAAGGGTTGGGGGCGGAGCCCCCTATTGTTTTATATCTTACATTCTAGTCTTTACATCAAAAATAAGAAAAAGAAAACAAAAACAAAAACAAAACAAGAGAAGAAAGTGAGACTTGTCCACCATAACTGAGACCGACACATCCAGGGTCCACTATAATTGAGACCAACACACGGTATCCATCAGAACTAGAACTAAGCATGATACAATGTTTCCACGAAAAAATGTGTCCGATACATGTCCACCAATGAACTACCAAACCGGTTACAATATATGTGTCTAACAAACTGTGTTCACACAAATCACAGAATCCAATATACGAAGTAGATTACTATATCTGATACACCGTTGTGTCCACTAGAGGAGGACAAGAACACAAACGTTGATGAAGTTGTTGCTGGAGAAGGAGAATCATTGGATCAGAAAAAGAAAACTTAGAAGCCATGCTCAAGGAATCAAAGTCCTTATCCACGAATAGGACACGTTGTGTGCACCAGAGTATTGAGTCCAGATGTGGACGCAGAAGCTGGCGACGAGGTCTGGATGTACGAAAGTTGCGGTGAGGAGAAGAGGGAAGTTGATGTCAAGGCTGATGTGACAAAGTGTTGATCTGGATACATGAAAGTTGCGGTGAGGAGAAGAGGGAAGTTGATGTCGAGGCTGGTGCGACATAGTATTGAGTGGACAACGGAGTCGATGAAGTGCGAGGAGGAGGTTTGTCGTCTTGTTGGTCGTGGGGAAGATGCTGGAGAAAGTCGACGACCAAGCCATGTGATTGCATGCTGACGCCCAGGCAAGGATTGACCTAGAGATGGTTGGTTACGACGGATCTGTAAAGCTGATTGTTGGAGGAGTTCTGGTGGTGCACGGGGAGGTCAAGTGCTCAAGCAGGGGCCATGTTTGTAGCGCTCAAGTGACGACAAGAGGTGAGATGGCCTCCTGGTTTGACCTGAAAGAGAATGGCGATCTCGACAAGGGTTCATATGGAGGTGAGAGGTGGAAGGAATTAGGGCTCTTGGGATGGTGGAGATGTCCGGATGTTGGGTAGATCTAGAGTGGCAGATGGTTAGGTTTGGAATTTGAGGAATTTCTAGTGTTTGGTTAGATGATTGAAGAAGAAGAGAAGTAGATGATAGAAGAAGAAGAGAAGTGGAGTAGGAGCTCCTCTCTGCAAAATGGAGGGAGGGAGGGAGGGAGGGAGAGAGAGAGATAACAGAGGGTAGATGGAGATGAATATTCAAGTTCAAGGATTGTCCGTGTTCCGATACCATGTAGAAAATAAAGAGTATTTACTAGAATGAGATAAGATTTTATTATGTCTCTTGGCTAATATTTATAGGACTACAAAGTATATGAATAGATATCACTAACCTTAACTAGAAACAATAAATGCATAAAATGAAGATAAGTAATCTACTCTTCAAGACATGTATTAGTCCCGATGCAATATCAAAGGATACAGTTTCTAGTTGAAGCATTTGTTGCTTTCTTTGAAGTTAAGGGAGACAATTTGATACCAAAAGTCATGTGGAATAATCAGGAAGCCTTTAGTGGGTGTTTGTCATTGATGAACTTTAGTGGGTGTTTGTAATTGATGAAATCTTCATAACATAGCAGCTATGTTGTGAAAAGTGCGCTTAAGCGATGCTTAAGAGAAAACTGGAATTTGGGCGCCTCGCTTAGGGAAATCTCGCCCCAGAAAAGCGATCGTCGCTTAGGCGCGCTTAAGTAGCGCCCCGCCTAGTGTTAGGCGCTGGAAAAATGTCCTGGTTCAAAAAAATCGAAAAAATCGACCCTGAAAAAATAGGAACTTTGGAGACTTTAGCTTTTATGTTTAATGGTATTTTGATGACTACGTAGTATGTATGCATTGTGTGGCTTGTTGACTATTTTGACCATACTATTTTGATGACTTCGCATTTTGATTCTAGTATTTATATTGTTACTTTGTTTGATTGATAATTGGTATTGTTATTCATGCATATACTAGTAGTATTGTATGGAAAAAAATTGAAATTTATGTGTATATAGAGTATTTTACATGTAGGAGGCTCCATGGATGGGTGAAGTGCTAACTAAGCACCGCTTAAGCGCGCTTAGCGAGGCGCCACCTTCGTCGCCTTGCCTCACCTCAGGCTTAATATAACATAGCATAGCAGTTGCTTAAGGACATTTAGGAATTTTGAAATATCATTAAAACAAGAACGTGCGAACCCTATATGGAATACTTGAAATTGCCATTTTGTTTACATTTCTTCAATTTTACATCAAAGAAATAAAGTAAAATTACCATATAGGGTCTGTACGCCCCAAATTTTTTTATGGTGTATTACGATTAGTTGTTTAGTCAGTTTATTCTGTTTGCTTATTTTGATGCAAGGATAATAATTTCTTGGTTGGGGCAAGCTTTTTTAATTCCTTGTCCTTCTCAACTTTTGTCAGCTCCTTGGTTCCGCAGCGAGGTGGAATTTTGCGGAATTAGAGGTCGAATTTATGACCCTACATAACATAAGCAGGAGCCTCGTTCACTGGGATTCCCTTAGAGGTCTAATTTTGAGATACTAGGACAATAAAATTAGAGTCATTTGGCAGGAAGTAGTTGAGGAATTCAAGAATTCTTGCATTTTGAGTTAGGACTCCTTTTTTTCTTTGACCGGAATACTGAGTTCTCCAATTCCTTATCCAATAGGCAACTTAAGGTTTGATGTTGACATCTTGTAAGTTGCATGCTATAGCTTATGAAATAGTCAAATATTTGGTTGCTAGTCTTTTAGTTATTCAATTTTTGTAATTAGTAGTCACTACTGTAATAGCTAATACTTTTCATTCAGTTTTTAGTTAGCGATTCAGAATTGATCCTCATTTATGTAGCTATACTTACAGATGAATATGATGAAGCTTTTCCATTAATTATTAATTCCTTCATTGAACTTCTAGTATCAGACTTCTTTAGTTAGTGATGTGGCTAGCGCCCTGCTTCAACTAGGTACTCACCTTATTTGTACTTCTTGCATCAGCAAAGGCTTTTTGTGAATTCTATTGTCAAAAAATTTAGTGTCAAGAATGAATATCACTAGTTTCATCTAGCATATATAAACATTTCAGAAGCAATACTAGGATTCACATTATAACGTTGAGGAACTAATGATCATATAGTGTGTTGATGGTATATGCAAACTCCACACCCTTCCTACTTGCGATAGTAGATGTTTAGAGTTCATAAACCTTTTATTTAGTATTTTATTGTATCCATTGCATCTTCTTATTAGAATGCAAACACACACCATTCTTAGAGCATTATTTATGACTGGCTGATTACAAATCTGTCTGTTTGATAGGATATTGTCATGTATGTGAATTCGCCAGGAGGGTCAGTGACTGCTGGTAACAACATGTTTCTTATTTTGCTCCCAATGAGGTTCAATTAACACAAAATTGCATGTATTTGTAAAAATAACAATTGATTTTTGTCCTTTACTTTAGGTATGGCTGTATTTGATACTATGAGACACATTCGACCAGATGTTTCCACTGTTTGTGTTGGACTGGCAGCCAGGTAAAGGAATTTTCAAATGTTTCCACTGTTTGTGTTGTTATTCAATGTGATATACGGGAACATGTATTGTTAAAAGATTATGCACAAGTCTAATAAGCAGTATGCAGGACTTCTATACTCTGCTCTAAATCTGATATTCACAGCCAGTTAACTCCCTAAATGTCTTTGAGGTCTGAGTACTATGGAGGCTTCATATTGGCCATGTACCTATGACGTTGGAGACTTGTAAATAGGCCATAAAACACCATGTGTAATGAACTTTCAGAGATTCATGTGTTAATCTGCACATAAACTCTGCACCTTTGGTATCTTGTGCTTTTTATATCCTTCTGCTTTATTATGTGGTGAATTGGTGTGTTTCTACCTTGCACTAATGGGTTACCATAGTAGGTTTAATTTATATTTCTTCTTCTTTGGGGAATGTATGTGGTGTCTTTTATTAAGGACTCTGTCGTTTGTGGTCTACCTAAACGTTTCTGGTTGAAACTTTACCTCCATTTTATTACTTTATGATGGGGCTTTGTTAAAGAGGTTATTTGGAAGTAGATTCTATTTTTTTGTATTATCAGTTTCGTAAATCATTTAGTAATACAAATTTATGTTGATGCAAACTATGCACTTTAGTGTCATTAGTAGTAGAATACAGTATTCATGACTGTTGTAGAGCAGATACATTCTAGTTTTATCTTTCTTTTAATTAGTGTTCTAAAAATCGGCCTAGGCAGCCGTCTAGGCATTAGGCGGCCCTTGGTGGCCCTAGGCCGAACCAAAAACCCCATGTTCGGCGGCTTGTGCGGCTGTTCGGATTTTAAGTTTTTTTTTTATTTTTTTATGCTTAGTTGTATTATGGATATATTGTTTGGATTTTAAGATTAAGATTGGATTTGGGTGTAGAACATTGAAATTTGAAACTTGAAATTTGTGTTATGGTTTTTTGATGCTTAGTTGTATTGTGGATACTGTTGATGATTTCTTTATTAAGTGTGTTTTATTATGATATTAATACTATATAAGCTGTTACAAGAGAGTAGGAGTAGGAGAGGAAAGAAAAAAAACCCTGATTCCTGTTCGGGGCCTAGGCAGCCAAGGCGCCCCTCCTCCGCACCGAATCCGCCTAGAGAATTTTAGAACACTGCTTTTAGTTAAGTTTATGAGTATAATAGGCCAAATTCGTTGTAGTTAGGTGTTTTATGCATCTTCCTGTTAAATGCTGTGGGTGCTAAATGTAGAATGAGTGAGCAATGTCTAGGTCCAAGGACAATGTGTGTAGAGAAAATGAGACTGATGAAAGAACTCTCTCTCTTGTGTGTGTGAGCTTACATTCATACCATCAGTTATTAAACCAAACAAATTTGGTAGGAAGCTTAAATGTTATTGGGGGTGTTATTTGTGATTAATATTTCATCTGAATCATAATATGGTTATCTGTAGAGCTAAAAATTATAATAATATTTAGGTAATGGGGACCTTTGTACCAAGTTACACAGTGTTGGAATTGGTTTTGGACCTTTCCTATGAATATCAGTATCGACAATTTTGGCAGTTCTGGATCGGAGTATCAGGGTTCTTTGTTTCGGAAAATCAAAATTGATAAAAAGGATTTTAAGAAGTTAGAAAATTATTTGATACATTTAGACATAATATTAATTATTACTTCTCTTTAGTTTAAACGGAATAACATTCAATATTACCGAATTATTCACCCGCAATAGATGCTATTGCTTTTTTACTTGCATTTATACATACTCCAACGATAATAAATAGTTTTGAATGTAATTAAGATGGACAATGCTGTGAATATATACATATATAAATTCAACAATTCGCAATGGCTACACTATTTTTTGGCGCAAACGAAACATCTTGGTGTCACTATTTTTTCATGCTACTTTGTTTTTTCATTCAATTTTTATTTAGCATCAACATCGGTATCGGCTACTATCAGAACGGGACATCCCGAAATCGATGGATACAGTTGACTCATATCGGTATTGGCCGATACTGCAACTATGCTTTTTTTTTTTTTACCTTACCTACTGTTTTCAATTGTGTTCTGGTTCTATATTGGCACAAGGATAGCTTACAGCTAGTTTCTTCCCTCTCTCCCCGTTAGGTACCCTTTTATTTTGTGCCTGCATTCCCAACTCAAACCAATTCACCTAAAGCCTCCTTTGTGTTTATATTACCTGCAAATTTGTAACAATTAGCTGCTTCATTTTGATATTTCATCTTTACTGGCATTGCTTCCTTTTCTGCTTAATTTAATCAATTGTTCTTTTTGTAATACTTCTGTTTGGTTCTAGAGTGTCAGTCACAATGCCATGTAGACTGATTGGCCAATTAGTTTTTCACTGTGCTTAGTAGAACCGTAACCTTAACCACTTGTATCTCTTTTCTCTGGGGCTGTGGAGCTCACTTTGTAGACCTTGTCTATAAAAAAATAGATATGTATTTTTTTTTTGATGTAATGGGGATGGATAAATAACAATACAACAGGAAAGAAGCTAAAGGCTTGTCCCAAAATATTGTGATGGCTTGAATGATTAACAGATGTAGTTCTGAAATGTAAAATCTGGATAGTTATAGAGTAGAACTCACTCTTTGGTCTTCATCTGGTCTTTTTTAAACGGTTGTGAACTGCATATGCCTGAGTACACTTGTGTGCGCTTTTTGTCCTAATTAGTGCTAAAGATGAATTGTTGTTTTTAATGTCTTATCACAATTTGCTTCCGTTGCATAACAAGGTCCTTGCCTTTGTAGTTCAGTATTCCTTTCTTCTTGTCTTTGTAGTTCAGTATTCCTTGTTTTAATTGTTCAAAATGTATATTAATCAGTGACTTTTGCCCTGATTGTTGCTTTTGACTATTTGACAACAGTATGGGAGCTTTCCTCTTAAGTGCTGGCACTAAAGGTACTCCTCTAAGATTTACTCGATTTGAAATACCTTTTCTGTTTCCTTATTTTCCTTTTTCTAGGAGATTATATTTGGTCAGTCTTTTAAACGTACGCAACTATGTTGCCTGCCCCTAAGGGGTGATTGCGCCGGCCCGCGGCCACGTGGCGTGCAACCATTGGTCCCATGGCCAGGGGTGGGCACATGCTAGAAGGGGGGCCAATGGCTGGCTGCCACGTGGGCGCGGACCAGCACGGTCACCCCTAGGGGCGGGCAAAATATCATTCCGGTTTTAAAAAACTCTGGGCACTCCTAGGCGATCTGCCTCGCCTCATTGCCTGGGAGTGCCTAGGCACGCCTGGCCTCTTCCAGCGAAGGAAAGCGTCACATGGGTAGTTTCTCAAATTCTCTTTTCATAACACGTTGTCACTTTTGTAGCTCATGTTAAACTATCCAAATCTGTCTTGTACCCCTAAAAACTCATCAAATTTAAAGTTTTTAGACAATAAACTAAAGAAAAAAAAAGTTAAAAAAAACCAAATTACAAATAAAAAACAAGAAAATAACTTAATAAGACTACAAAATAGTTTATGAAACACAAAACAATAAGATCACTCATATGTCAATATGATAGAAGACAAATTGTTCAAATGGAAAAACAAACATAAGATGACCAACGAGTCAATGTTCCACATTCCTTAAATAATTGAACGAATCCTTTTTCTTCCTACTCATCATCCTTCATTCATCTTCATCAGCAAAATCTAAAAGTTCGTCATGAACATTAGCATCAATATCATCATCGAAGATGAAATCTTTGTCCTAAACATTATCATCAATATTATCATCGAAAATAAAAATTGTCCTCATTAATTGATAGATTTTGTTCATCAATATTCTCCCTTTTTTATTTATGTCTATTTAATAGTAACTTATAATGTTAAAACTTAAAAAATAAAAACTCTATTTGGGCTTTTAAAATTTAAGTATGCAACTTTAGAAACCAATAAAAAAAAAGTCCATAAAATTTATAAAAAAAACCCAAACAAAAATTTAAATAAAATACCCAACACACCTGGGTAAAGTGCAACAAAACCCTCCTTAGATTTGCCTCGTTAGCAAAATAAGACTAATTAGAAAACTTAAGCAATAAGACCCTCACTAAATTTATGACTCGATCAAAATGCCCCTTACCGTTACAAGTCGTCAAATTTGGCCGTTAATGGCTGTTTAAAAAATAAAATAAAAATAAAAAAATACCCAAAATGCACTTCACTCTTCTCCATTCACCTCCCTCCATTCCCTCACCACCCACCCCACCCCCATTGGTGGCTGCCCCCTCCTCCCCTCAGCCACCCTCCTCCTCCCCGTCCCCCTCCCTCTCCTCCCCGCGTCTAGCTCCTCCTCGCGTCTAGCTCGTCCACGCCCTCCTCCTCCTCCCCGCGTCCAGCTCCTCCCTGCCCCCCTCCTCCCCGCCCCCTCCTCCTCCTCCTTGGGTCCAGCTCCTCCCCGCCCCCCTCCTCCTCCTCCCCGCGGCCACCCGACCCCCCCCCCCCCCTTCTGCGGCCACCCGCTCGATCCGCCCCCACCACCGGAGAGAGGGGGGGGGGGGGAGAGAGTGGGGTAGGGGTAAAATGGTCAACACAGTCCGACTTAACACCGATTAACAGAAAATTTTGATTAGGGGGTCATTTGAGCATAATTGAAACGTAATGGGTCTTTCAAATCAAGGAGTCTTTAATTGCATTTTTCGTAGATCTAGGGGGGTTTATATGCACTTTACCCCAACACACCTAGATGTGCACCTAGGCTCGCCTAATTTTACCCATTCACATAATCTTGCCTACGCGTCGCCTAGATAAGTTACCGCACATGTCTTTGGATTTAGGCAGTGAAACATCGCCTCTTGTCTTTTGGGCGCCTAGACGGCGCCTTTAACAACAGTGATTTTGGTAATTGCATGTTTCTTCTGTTCATAAATAATGCAGGGAAAAGGTATAGCTTACCAAACTCCAGGATAATGATTCATCAACCTCTTGGCGGTGCTCAGGGTGGGCAAACTGATATTGATATCCAGGTAAATCTGAATTCACTCCCATGTATGTTCTTTAGTATCCTTATATATTGCTTTCTTGGATGTCCAGTAGAGTTGACAATTAAGTAACCACCACATAAAGTGGCGAGGTGAAATCCTGCCACACAAGCAGCAGCTTTTTCCTTGACCAAGAAAAGATTCACCTATGAAATTCATGTTTGACGATCTCGTAACAAGTTTTATCTGGCCTCCCTAGCAACCGGCTAAAAACTGAAAATTTGGTTTTAATTTCATTAGGCGAATGAGATGTTGCATCACAAAGCGAATTTGAACGGATACCTATCCTACCATACTGGTCAAAGTCTAGAGAAGATCAACCAGGACACGGATCGTGACTTCTTCATGAGCGCAAAAGAAGCGAAAGAATATGGCCTGATTGATGGAGTAATCATGAATCCTCTCAAAGCTCTCCAGCCATTGCCAGCCACCGAGGAAGAAGGTGCTGTTGCTTCTGTGAACTGATCTACTTTAACATGCCTTGGTTAAAGTGGTTCTACCAATTGTATTGTTCAAGTGCTTAGCATCTCTTAGAAATGTGGACAATCTGATTAACCAGACAAAAGTGTTCATGGCCATATTTTATTTATACAAGAACAGCTTTTTGCCCATTGTAAACCAAAATTTTGATAATTTTTTTAGTGTTCAATTGCATAGCAATTCATCTTTCTTTTCTTACTTTCATATGCTTTTGTCTCTACATTTGCATGAGAAAGTAATTATGATTTTAGTTGGTGTTTAGATGTTGCAAGTTAACACCTCTTCATCCCTCAATTCACTACTATTCAGAAGATGCACAAACTCTTACTAGCAGCAGATGGTGTTACTGAACACAGTTTTGTCACCATTTTTTTTTCATCACCTCTGTTCATCTTTGGTAGAGAAACTAGAATCATCCTGTGCTTTCTGAATTGGCCATCAGGATGGATATCAAAACTGAAAAATGTAACTCAAAGCATAAACCTTTCATGATTTAGTTCTTTGTTATTCTTCTACTCGGTTTATCATCTCGGAAATCTACAATCAAACACAAAGACAACCCTAATCTTTGCTCTTTCCTTTTTTTGGGCTAGTTTGGCTCGCGGAAAGGAAGGGACTCTGTTCTTCCCTTTGAAAAATTACAATTTTTAACCACACAAAAAAAAAAAAAAAAATTCCATATTTGGAAGGTTAGGAATATAGTCTGAATATGATTGTTTAGTCCTAATTTCTTGTACTATGAGGGAAAGTGAATACTTGAGGCGGGTGGAGGAACAATTTTCTTCCATACTGTTTTTTCTTTAATTGTTTCTTTCCTGTTCTTTGACATCCATCATTTATTTTTAAGGTCCTGATTCTGATTCTGATTCTGATTCTGGTTCTGGTTCTGGGAACCTTACCAATAAGTAGACTGATTTCAACTAGACTGTCTATTCAATAGTTGTTCCTAACATTCAAAACTGCCTCACAAAACTTATAATGGCAAACATGACAACCACCAAACAGAAGTTGTCTCGATTTGGTTTGTCAGCTAATGCATATTTGTAATTGTCAACCATCAGAACTGCTAAAAATCGTGCACAGCACCCTCGGACTCTCAGCATTTCTTCATTCCATCCCCCTTCTACTTAAAAACTCTCTCATATCCCACACCATGCAGAAAAACAAAAATTGGGAGAATAAAGCGAGATATGGGACTAAAAATGGAAGAATACACCACCAGTCTCTTCCTGAAGCACTCTTTCCACACAGCCACCCTCACCCTCCTGACCCTCCTCCTCCCCCTCTCCTTCCTCCTCCTAACCAGGCTCACCTACTCGTCGCCGTCTCCCTCTATCCCTCCCCCATCCGTCGTCCTCCTTCGCTCGCTCGTCTCCCTCCTCTCCCTCTCCTCCCTCCTCTACTCCCTCTCCGGCCACCTCCTCCGTCCCCGCCTCGCCATCGTATGGTCCTTCCTCTGCACCTTCCAGCTCTGCGTCTGCCTCGGCATCGAGCTGACCATCGCCGAAGGCGTCGAACTGACCACCACCAGAACCAGCCACACGCTGTGGGTTGGACGTGCCGTGTTCTTTCTCGGGCTGTACGAGACAATGCTGCACTGGTCGAGGGTGTTCGTGAGGCCCGTCGTGGATGACACCGTCTTCGGGGTCGATACCGACGAGGGCAGGACCGATAGGGCGGCGGTCGGGGTCGCCTTCGGCGCATTGTGGCTGTGGATGCTGAGGGACTACGTCGAGCCGCTCGTCGTGGCGGCTGGGAAGGAGGGGCTGGTGGCGGTGCTGTCGGGGAGGGACGGTTCCGTCGGGCTGTGGTTCGTGAGCTACACCACTGCGGTGATTGGGGTGCTGAGGGTCCTGCAGGTGGTCTTCTTTGCTGTTGGGGAGCTGCTGGTTTTGTTTTTGCGTTGTGGAGGAGTGGATGATGATAATGCCTCACTTTCTTTTCCCGACGGTGGTGAAGTGTGAAGGAACCTAGAAGTTTTCACATATTTCTTTGTTCTTTCATGTTTGTAAGTTGTCTATAAATTTTAATCAGTCAATTGGTGGTCTAAAACTAATGATATAGTTCCCGGAACTTTGAAAGCACAAGTATGGACTGCATAGGCAACAGCAATCAAGAAGGAATAATAACGGACAATCAATCTTCTGTAACGAGTCGATCAATCTTCTCTGGCTCAAATATAGTTCAATTACCAACTCTGAACTTGTTTTCAAGGCTCAAATATTGATACAGTCCTAACTGTATTAGTGAAGAGTGAAGTTCCTGACTGATTACTGAGCTAACCGCCATAACCACTTCTCCAGCTCAGATTTGCCACATCAGCCAGAATGTTCTAGTACATCAGAGGAGTACCTGCACCCATATAAATAGCAGGGATCAATAAAAGAGGGCTAATTATAAGGGCACAGCCTTTTTTACTCGGAGCTAGCCAGGATTAGGGCTAGCCAGGCTTTGAGGAACTTTTACTCGGGCTGTCCAAAGTTTTCATTCAGGAGGCTGTCCAAACCCCACAGCCCCCCCAAACCCGAAAATCACTCTCATTTCAAATTTTCCCTCTCTCTCTTCACAAACCCTATTTTCCCTCTTCTTCTTCTTCTTCTCCACGATTTCCCACTCCTCTCTCTCCATTTGTTTTACGCAATTGTCAGGGTAAGGGTTTCGATCCTCATCTCCACCATTTCCTTTGTCTTCACCATTTTTCAACGATCTCTCCCTACGATGGCACGCAAACGTTCCTCTCAATCAAGGTAAGAAACCTAATACTTAAAGTTGTCAATTCCCCCCCCCCCCCCCCCCCCCCCCCCCCCAAAAAAAAAAAATCCTATTAATTTAGTTCGAACAACCCAAGTCAGTTCCTCTCGAGTCGACGACGACTGCCCATGTTTCTGGCAGTCCTATGTACTGTTAGGACTGCCAGAAAGAGAGGCAGTCCAGTTGTACAGCAAGTATTACACAGGACTGCCGTACTTTGTGGCAGTCCTTTATGCATAAAGGACTGCCACTAAGTGCGGCAGTCCTGTGTTATACTTGCTGTACAAGTGGACTGCCGCTCTTTCTGGCAGTCTTATGTACTGTTAGGACTGCCATAAAGAGAGGCAGTCCACTTGTACAGCAAGTATAACACAGGACTGTCGCACTTCGTGGCAGTCCTTTATGCATAAAGGACTGCCACAAAGTGCGGCAGTCCTGTGTAATACTTGCTGTACAAGTGGACTGCCGCTCTTTCTGGCAGTCCTATGTACTGTTAGGACTGCCATAAGGAGAGGCAGTCCACTTGTACAGTAAGTATAACACAGGACTGCCGCACTTTGTGGCAGTCCTTTATGCATAAAGTACCGAATATTCTAAGAATGTTCCTTGGAGAATCTTCTAGGGTTTGGAGAAATGTGGGGTTGAAAAAAGTGTGGGGACCAGACCTAGGGTTTGGAGAAGAAAGAGGGAGAGAGAATGGAGAGTGAGGAAGAAAAGATTTTTTTTTTTTTAAGAGTTAACTTTTATACCTACCACTTGGATAGCCCTGAGTAATTTTTTCAGTGGCAAACTTGTAAATAATGGAAAACAGTCACTTGGACAGCCCCGAGTAAAAAAGGCTGTGCACTTATAATTAGCCTAAAAGAGGAGGATGTAAAATTTTGTAATCACTAGTTTTACTTTAGCTTACTGTTAGCTGATACTTAGCTTTCTACTTGTAATTTCCCTCTCATTTCAATTCAAATAAACCCTAGAATTTCCCCCTGTTCTCTGTGTTCTTCCCCAAATTGTTGAACATCATGGTGAATTCATCTCGAAATCACTCAAATCCTAGCTTGACAGGAAGAGGCTGCAACAATTTGGTATCAGAGCCACTCGAGCCTGTGCTCGAGTCGAGTCGGGAGAGGCTCGAGCAGCCATGGTAGTCGGCAGGACTCAGCCGGGGGATTACCGGTCATCGACGGAGGAGGGCATAACTCATGAACTTGGAGGGAAGTGTCTAGGATCTGGAAGGTAATGTTCTCGACCTGAACACATAACTCATGAACTTGGAGGGAAGTGTCTAGGATCTGGAAGGTAATGTTCTCGACCTGAACATCAAATTCGATAAGTTGTAGGAATAGTCGAGATCAAGAAGGGGATTCGAATCTGTCCAATTAAACCCTAATTTTGGATCTCAATTTTCTTCTCCAATGGTGACTCCAACTCAGTATACACCTCCATATGTTCCACCAAAGGTTAATCCAGCTACCACTGTTCAACGTCCATTGAGAGCTTTTGAACCTCCCATGTATGGTCAAGCAACAACTAAGTCAGCCACTAGAGCTACCTCTGGGTTCACTCCTATTAGTTCCCCAGAGCTGCATTCACCATTGTTCTCCACTCCTGCACATATAGGGAGGGAACCAACACGTTGCATATTCAGGGAACCCAGCACGGGGACAGTCTAGAGTCAGAAACAAGATCCCTGACTACGATGGGGAAAGAGATGTAGAGGAATGGTTGACGAGAATTACCCGTTACTTCAACTATTACAGTGTTCCTGATTGGGATAAAATCAAACTCTGTTCAGTACAATTGAAGGGCAAAACTGATCTTACAGATCAGTAAGATACAGGAGTTAGGTTTGGAAACAGATGACAAAACAGCATTGTCTGCAAAATTTAGGGAAAGACCATGAAGACCACCTCTTCCTTTTTTTCCTCTTCCATGGCAAGGACAGCTTCTTGGATAATGATAATGTTATCATCAAATAGATGTACCTTGTTTTAATTGAAAATTGATAGTTTCGAGTTCATAGAAGGAAAAAAAAAAACAAATAATTTAACAAAAATGGTGGTTGTAGTTTAGTGGTGAGAATTTCACGTTGTGGCCGTGAAGACCTGGGCTCGAATCCCAGCAACCACATTCTCTTTTAAGTTTGATTATTTTTCTTTTAATTGAAAAAAAAAAAAAAAAAAAAAGAAGGGCAAAACTGCATATTAGTTTGATTGGGTGATGAAAATCAAGGGAGGCATTATGAATTGGGAAGAATTTTCCCAAGCCATCGGAGTGGAGTTTGGTCCCCTCAGTGTTTACTGATCATGTCATAGATCCCAAATTGTTATAAAGCAGGAGGGAACAGTTCAAGACTACACTATGCAGTTCCGAAGGTTATCAAAGAAAATACATGGATATCTTGAAAAATGTTTAGTAAGTCAGTACATAGGAGGGTTAAAAGAAGAAGTGAGGTATGAGGTGCTTGTAGCCAATCCAGTTAGCTTACCAGCTGCAATACAAGTAGCCAAACTCTATGAGGCCAAGTTAATGGCAATCAGGAGGACTCATAGATCAAATGCTTACACTTCTAAAAGCCAGAGCTCAGTAATACCTGCTGCTTCCATGGGGCAAGTTCAAATAAAAAGAAATCCAGGTCAGGGCCCAGAGTACAAAACTCAAGGTAGTGTAAACACCACACCTGCCACCATATCAACAGCAGAATTGGTTAGAAGAAAAAACTTGGGGCTTTGTTTTGTATGCGATAAAAAATGACCAGAAGGCCATAGATGCAAGGAAAAAAGATTATATATGCTTGTGGCAGAAGATGAAAGTGAAGAGTCGCAAGTGACCTCTAGCCTAGTGGTTAAGAGAGATGCATGCGGCCTGAGTGGTCAGGAGATCGATTCCCGGTGGGAGCGTTCGCCACAATTACCATCTTTCCAAAAAAAAAAAGATGAAAGTGAAGAGTCAAAGTGTGCAAGAACCCATCACAGAGGTACCTGACTCTTCTATGAACACTCAGCAGAGTCTCGTTGAGATTTCCCTTCAGGCATTATCTGGAACTTCCCATCATTCTACTATGTAGATGGGAGGAGCTGCGAAGGGCAGACAAGTGATGATACTCATTGATTCTGGGTCTACTCACAACTTTCTTGATACTAGCTTCAGTGAAAGAGGACTTCCAGTACAAGAGAGCAAGTCTTTTGAAGTTATGGTGGCCAACGATGAGAAGTTGGTTAGTAAGGGACTATGTAAAGGAGTACAAATTGAGTGTCATGGTACAAACTTTTTTGTCGATCTCCTGCAACTTCCTGTCACTGGATGTTAATTGGTGAGAGGCCAGTTGGCTTAGTACTTTGGGGGACATTATTTGGAACTTTAAAGCTCTTACAATGAGTATGAAGAGCAAGGGAAGGTAATGAAATTCTTTGTTACCCGGACTCTCCACTTTAAGGAGAAGTACCCGTGTCAACCCGATAGGACATGGGTATGGATATGGCATCCGTATCTGATCCTCCATCGTGACAATCGGATCCTTCATGGTGACAATCGAAAGACTGGTAGTGAATTAGATAGTTTATTTTAATGTGGTAGTGATGTAGATAGCTTATTTTAATATGGTAGACTGGTAGTAAAGTAGTAGGGGAGCTGAAGGGACGGTTCCATAGGGACTTATTCAACTAGTTCGGTAAAGTTTATTAATTATTATAATTACAGGTTGTCTTTTTATGAAACCTTAATCATATTTCCGTACCCGTATCCAAAAATTGGATCCTTTTTAGCCGAGTCCGTGTGTCCTTCAATTATGAGTTTGAAGGACCCGACTCTTGGATATGTACCCGTACGTGACACATGTACCCAAGTCCAGGTAAGATAGATGAAATTTCAAGGGGTCAAGGTTATAGTTGTTCACACAGAGAATTTGCTACCAAAGACATGAGACAGAAGCCAGAAATGTTTTTGATTCAATTATGTTCTGGAGAAGGTTGCTGACAAACTGAAAACAAAGAACGAGAAGTAGCTGTAGCTGGATTACTCGGTCATTATGAGAAACTTTTTGCAGAGCCTAAGGATTACCACCAAAAAGAGATTATGATCATAAGGTCCCTCTATTGCCAGGTTCACTTCCTGTCTGTAGTAGACCATATAGACAGCCATACTTGCATAAAAATGAGATAGAAAGATAGGTGCAGGAGATGCTAGAGATTGGAACTATAAGACCTAGTCACAGTTCATATTCTTCACCAGTGATTTTTGTTAAGAAAACTGATGGTTCATGGAGAATGTGTATAGACTATAGGTCTCTAAATCAAAACACAGTGAAGGACGAGTTTTCCATCCCATTTGTAGAAGAATTATTTGATGAATTACATGGAGCCCAAATATTTTTTCTAAATTGGATTTATGGGCAGGGTATCATCAAATCAGAATGGCTGAAGAAGTATCCATAAAACAACTTTTAGAACCTATGAAAGGCATTATGAGTTCTTAGTCTTGCCCTTTGGGCTCATAAATGCTCCATCTACTTTCTAGTCAATGATGAACTCTATATTCAAGGAATGTATGAGAAAATTTGTATTGATATTTTTTGATGACATATTAGTCTACAGTCCAGGCTTAACTTCTCACCATGATCATTTGGAGAAGGTTTTTTGAGTTGTTGGAAATCAATCAGCTAAGAGTGAAAAGAAGCAAATGTTACTTTGCTCAAAGGCAAGTGGATTACTTGGGACATGTGATCTCGGCAAAAGGAATAGAAATTAATCAAGACAAAATTCAATCCAGCATTGAATGGCATGTGCCAAAAAATATCAAACAGTTGAGAGGTTTTTTAGGGCTTACAGGGTAGTACAGGAGGTTCATACGGTATATGGTACAGTTGCTGGGCCATTGACAAACTTACTCAAGAAGAACTCATTTCAGTGGGGAAATGAACCTCAAAGAGCTTTTGAAGAGTTGAAAGACATCAAAGGAATCAATAGGTTATTGCTAGACTGATTTTGGTGATGCTTCCTTAGTAACTTCATGTTCATTGCTAATTATCAAAACTAATGCCTGGAGTAGAGAACTGGTATCATTGAAACAAAAATCTTCTAAGAAATATTCCACAAATTCTCTACTTTCAGTATCACAGGCCTGGAGAAGCAACTAAAACCCAATCTTAGACGGGAAGATTAGAAGACTCACTTGCCAGGGACAAAGTTGGTGGCAAAAGTCCAAGCATTGTTGTTGACGGTGTCAGTTGGGTACTCAACCAAGTTCTCCAATGGCCCCTTGCCAGTCAATTGCCTGAATGAAGAAACGGAATATAGAGAACATGGCCAGTCTGACAATCTTGATCCCCTTCACTTCGAGTTCAACAAAAGCCTCCGGGTCATCAGCAAGGTCAAGAGGATTGAAGCTTCCACCTGGATACACGACCACTACACCAAGTGGCCTTCCTTACTTCAGTTTATACAACCGATGGTTCATAGTTGCTACATGCATATCATGTCCTACATATTCTGAATATTGACAATATGAGAGTCATTAAAACTCTCATTTGAGTTTTAAACTCTAACAAAATAATGTAGAGTTATTATTGAGTCAATTTTGATAGTGAATAAAGACGGGTTTTGGATCCAGCCTCTATCATAAGTTTTGTACCCATTCGGTTTATTTGTTCAACGAAAATATTCTATCTCATTATCCTTTTATAAGAAAATTTAACATATATATTTGAGAATAAAAGTAATATTTAGTTTGAGAATTAGAGAAGTTCAATATATATCGAAAATTAGTAAGTAAATGATTTCCGCTCCTTTTATGTTTTTAGCATGATTCATTGCATATGTCTTTTATCTTTTTAAACTTCATCTTCTTCCTTTTCTTTCAATAGAGATGAACAAAATACATAAATTTTACGATTATTTGAGGTTAGAAGACCACAATGAAGACGATGCCTGAAAGCATGGATAGTCATGGTGGTTCTTCAACTGTACAACACGGGATCAAATTTGCTATTCAAACGGATCTTCAACCATGGATGCTTTATTGTTCCAGTTCTCACGTATCAGAATATTATAGTAGCACCATCCGTTGCTACCCTTACTCTGTTTTACGAGATATTATAGCCTTTAAGGCGATAAAAATCTCGTAAAATAAATTAAGGGGAGCAACATAGAGTGCCCCATAATGTTCCCATAAATGAGAACTGAAACAATGAAACAACCACGATTGAGAATATGTTTGTAGAGCAAATTTGATCCTGTATTGAAAAGTTAAACAACCATCATGATTATCCATGCTTTCAGGCATTTATCGTTTCCATTGTGGTCTCCATTCTAACCTTCTCCGCAGCAAATTCATGTATTACGCTCATCTCTCTTATGGAAAGGAGATAGACAAAGTTAAAAAAAGATAAAAGAGATGTGCAATGAATCATGCTAAAAGCAGAAAAAGAAACAGAGATTATTTACTTACTAATTTGCGATATAGGTTGAACTTCTCTGGTTCTCAAACTAATTAATCAACTAATATTCTTCTCGAAATATATATATGTTAAATTTTCTTATCAATGGATGACAGGATAAAGTATTTTATTGAACAAATGATCAGAATAGTTACAAAACTTAAGCTAAAGGCTGATCCAAAAGCAGTCCATAGCCACTACTCAAAGTGACTCAATAATAACTCTACATTATTTTATGGAGAATAAAACTCAAATAGCAGTTATAATGACACTCACACTATCAATATCCATAACATCTAGGACATGAAGCATGTAGGAACTACGAACCAGAGGGTGTAAACAATTGAACAACCACCATTATCATCTGTGCTTTCAGATGCCCATCTATTGTGGTCTCCATTGTATCCTCCCTCTACAACAATAGTGAAGTACATGTATTATGCTCCTCTCTTTTCTAAAGAAAGTAAAGACAGTTAAAAAAAAGATAAAACACATGCAAAATGAATCATGCTAGAAGCAGAGAAAAAGCGGAGATCATTTATTTACTAGTTTGCGACATATGTTTAACTTCTCTATTTCTCAAACTAAATGACCAACTACTGTTATTATGATGGGATATGATGGGATAGAGTATTTCGTTGAAGACCTGAATGGGTACAAAAATTATGATTGAGACTGGATCCAAAACCAGTCCATGGTCACTACCCAAATTGATTCAATAAGAACTCTCTAAATATCCAGAACATCATACACATGTCGAAACTATGAACCAGCGGGTGTGTAAAGAATAAACTATACATAAGAAAGTGTACAATGTCGATTGCACTACAAAAAATTTACGGAAGTTGAGGCAGTTTATTGGAGGTAGTTTTGAAACTGCCTCTAAGTTAATACAAATATAAATTTTAGTCGGAAATTCAAACAACTTGTATAGGTGAAACAACAGGGACGGTTTTCCCAAAACCACCTCTTCTTATGTATGTTTGAATTTTTGGAACATGGTACTAGATTTGATAACCCTCTTTTAACTTTGCTTTTCATTTTTATTTAGGCGCCATAGTTTGGCGGTCTAAATTTAGTTTACCTAGGTGCTGATTTGCAATTTCTTAAACCCTAAAATTTGAGGCTAGTTGGCAATGTCTCAAATCCTAAATGTTGAGATCACATATGACAGCTCTCAGCCCTTCCACTCGAAATAACCCCAAAAACCTATTAAAAAACCATTTTACTGCTCATTGTCCTCAAATATCATTCCTCCTCAAGGTAATTCCCCTATCTTTCTTCATAGAAGAATTGAATTGAAGATGACCTATTCTCCAAAAATACTTAGCGAACTATGTGTCATGGGTCAACAACAAAAAATCTCTCTCTGTTATTCTTTTAATTTTGTTTACTCCTTGGCCATGTTAAATTTCCTTTGCTATATGACTTTTGCTTTCTTATTAAGAATTTTGTCCATTCTTATAAATGAATTTTGTTGTTAATGTAGACTTAGGTCAAATTTTTGGATCTACAATGTTCATACTACATCTATGGTTATCAAAGATCAATTTTATCCTACTTGAGTTTTTTGTAATACTTGAATCAAGTTCTCTAAATTGTGCCATAACATGCTTCTTTTATCTGGTTGCAACAATTGATTCTTTGGTGACTTCACCTCTCATGATATAAAGTTGACGAACATGATATAAAGTTGCCTAGAGAGAGTTTTTAGAGGCAATATCTTTGAAGTCTTGAATATCAATTTTATGTCGAGCTGATTAAATGGGAGGGGTTGGATTGATTAATGGTATCATACTAAAACATTCCAGGTTGTGACCTTTTCCTTCGATCCTAACTAAGAATACTTACTCCCCCAATATGATCCCATATTGCTCCTTCCTATGATTTCCATATCTTGATGACATGGTACTTAGGTTGTAAGACTTGCATTCTAGAGATTTCTTAGTAGCTTCATGGTCTAGTAGTTAAGTCAAAAATGTTGTTTGGTGGCCAAGTGAAAAGATCATAGCAGAGTGCAGCTTTGCTTTCCTTTCTTTACCAAATGATACACATACAAAAGTGGGCAAAGAATAGCAAAGCAAGTGACATTAAGAATCTTCAACAATCTCCTGCAAACTCTTTATATGTTGTTTTTTATAATAATTATACGGGGTAATAGCTTGCTCATGAAAATTTGGCAGCCATTTGTAACTTTTTGCTGTGAACAAAGGAAGTTGGATGTTTCTTGTTCCGGTTACAACTTAAAAGATCAATTTGACTTGGATTTTGCATGTTGTGTAGTATGTCTGTCGTAGTATTTCAAATTCCCTACTGCTAATATATCATATCTTAAGAGTATTCAACAATTTTGCCAATGGAGTGAGATGGGCATCTTAAGACTAAAAGGCAAATGTTGGATATGTCTCGTGTTCATCTATGGGATACTGCGGATGCCGTTCAAGGAGTCGGAGAACTCTAGAAGAAGTCGAAATGATGCGTTGCAGGGCTTGAAACAACATGGTGTATCAAGGCGACAAAGTGCAAAATTTGTCCAGTGACTTTTGGGTACTTTTATAGCTCACTCTGGCATACTGGGGTATGTCGGCGGCATATTGCCCACATACCGTTGGGTCAGGGACTGCTCATGTTTATGAACGGTTCAGATCTAAGGGCTCGGTTTGGAAGATTCGGTTTGCTCCTAATTTAGGTTGAGATTTGGGGATCCTATTTAAGGACTCCCATCAGCCTAGGGCTAGCTTGGCAAAAGTTTGGCTTGTTGCTTGAGGCTTTGGTGTGCTAAGAGCAAGAAATGAGCTCTTAGGGTTTCCTAAGGAGGCTATTATGGGAGTCATCAACAGGAAGGAGGAAAGAGCTCGTCGATAATCTCGTTGAGGGAGGGAGGGTTACTTGCTACGGGTAATCCTTGTAAGGTTTTTTGTTGTTTCAAAAAAGTAATTTTTCTCGTTGTCCCGTGGAGTAGGTTGGATTTGACCAAAGCATGTTAAATATTGTGTTTTCTTGTATGCTATTAGGTCGATTATTTGTGCCTTGCTATTTTGCTTGTCGTCATAAGGATATTGTTGTTCCATGTCGGTTCCGCTTGCGCAATCAGATTGTGGTTTTTAACAACGAAAAACTTCGGTCACAAACTAGTAGTACTAGTTGTCACAATAGCAGTAAGATTTTGACTCCTTTAGATGGACTTGGTTTGATATAATGTGAGAAGAATATTGATACGAGAGAAATGGAGAAAGCCTTTAATACATAATATAATTAAGATTAAATTTCAGTCACATGTTGTAGGATTTCTGTTTATGATTTAGTCACTCTATTGTACAATTCCTTATTTCCGTATTGAATCTTCTTTTATAGTCTTGACGCATATAGGATTAATAACATGGTTTAAAGTATCGGCCGATACCGACCCGATACGGCCGATACCGATACGGTTTCACACGTCCCAATCCGATACTGAACAATACTGACATTGGGAATCTCTTTTCCGGTCAATTCGACAAAGAAAATTAAACAAAAAATACAAATCAGCAAGGGTTTAAAACATAATAAGGTTGGTAAAGCATGTAAAAGAAGAAAATCAATCTATTGTATGTAAACCAATCGGTAAGGGTGACTACTATTTCATTTAGTTTCAAAACTACTGAGAAATAACACTGAAAATACTTAAAATCAATGTTATAGATTTCGCTAGGCGGAATCGGTGCGTTGAGCACCCGCCTAGCGCCTAGGGCGCCTAGACGGCGCCTAGGCGCCGCCTAGGCGCCGATTTGTTTTTTTATTTTTTTTTTTGGCTCGTATATATATATATGTATATATAACATATGTGTAGCATGTGTATACACACAAGTCTTATGGGCTCTTATGGCTAGTACAGCCATGTCTAAGCCTTCACAAGGAAGGGCAGGGTTCGAATCTTGGAGGTGAAGTCTTTTTTTTCATTTTTTTTCATTTTTTTTTGTTATCTTTAATAAAAGGGGGAGGGGAGGAGAGAGACTGCAAACAGCAGCTCTCCTCTCCGATCCCTTCCTCCTCTCCTCTCCCCTCCCCTCCCCTCCTCCTCCCCACCCTCCCCGGCCCTCCCCTCCCCTCCAACAGCAGCAGCAGCAGCCAACACGACGACGACGACGACGGCGGCGGCGGCGACGACGGCGACGGCGGCGACGACGACGGCGACGGCGGCGACGGCGGCGACGACGGCGGCGGCGGCGACGACGGCGACAGCAGGTAAGTACAATTTTTTTTTTTCAGATCTGATTTTTTTTCAGATCTGATTTTTTCAGATCTGATTTTTTTTAAAAAAAATTGATATGATTTTTTCATATTTTTTTTCAAAAATTTCAGATCTGATTATTTGAAAAAAATTTGAAAATTTTCAAAATAAAATCGGCCGCCTAAGGCCGACTAGGGCCGCCTAGGACCGACTAGGTCCCGCCTAGGCCGAAACCCGCCTAGGACTGGCGCCTAGGGGGTTTTCGGTGCGGCCGGCGGCCGCCTAGCGCCTAGGCGCCGCCTAGGCGGCCGCCTAGACCGAATTTTAGAACACTGCTTAAAATTATGCCTAAATGTGTAAAATATATGTTTTTAATGTAAATAAATTATTAATAATTATTTGTTTTCTGATACCAAAAGATCCGATACTCCGATCCGAAACCGCCGATACTACCGATATCGTCGATACCAACTCTCATAGGAATAGTCCGATACCGATTCCGATACCGATACTGTGAACCTTGATTAATAACCATTCTCCTTCAATGTTTGATAACTAATTAAGTCTACCACCTAAAAAACAAGTTTAAATAAACTCTAACATTAATTAGCCTTAACAATCATCATATAAATCTATGGATCCTCACCCACTATGACAAAAGCCTTTGTTATCAATTTATGTAATAGTCATGACTTAGTAAGACTGTCTTGAATCTATGCATTTGGATTGTGACAGTGACAAGGTTTTAATATTTGAAACAATATCATTGACTAAACTTGACTAATGGTAATCTTAGCTCTCCTATTGAATTGATTTCTAGTAGGAATTTGAAAGAGACATGATGAGATTTGAAGTTTTCATGATATGCAACTGGCACCTACATTAGCAATCTAAGTTTATTGAATTTAAGTCCTAGGAAAAAAACTATAGAGAAGCATGATGATGATGGCTAAGAAGCACAAATAGTGCAAAATCCATGCCGTATTGTGTTGGATACACATAGCAGACATATCACGGACACTCCGAAATATACTATGATACCAAAATACTAGGGCCATAATTGTCTGTGTCTGAAGCGTGTCATGTCAAATTCATATCCGTGCAACATAGACGTGCAACATAGGCTAACGGTGAGTTCAAACATGCAAGGGTTGCATCTCCGAATAATGCAATAGCTTGTGATTTTGTTCTGGAGCATCCTGGACGTGTTCGTCGTGGAGTTGCCCCTACCCAAGATTTTGGATTGGGTACCAATATGTCGAGCAAAATTAGCATTGTTGAAGAGATCAAATCAAATCTGATTGGATTTAGTAACTTCATTTGATTTAGATTTTATTGTTTATTAATTGGAAGAATCTATTTTTTGTAACAGATTTTATGTTTGTAACAGATTTTCAGTTTTGATAAAATATGTTGTAAACAAATTTTTGTTTTACTTTTATATTTTACTTCATCTTATATATGCTTGTTGTTCCCTTTGATTACATAATGCATAAAATAATTTCATCCCAAATTTTATGGTATCTGAGCAGCCATGTTATTCTCATGATCGGCAATGATGCCACCTCTACTAAGTCCGGACAGACCCAATATCATTCTCTTACTCTTTTTCCTGGAGGAGAGACTAGTTCTCTTCATATCACAACCCATAAACTTTTGTCTCAATAATTACATGCAATGGGTTAATCCGTCAAGATAGCTATATGTGGTGGTGGCAAACTAGACTATCTCACCGACGAACTTCCAGCCCTTGTCGCAGTTAACTCCACGCACAAAACATGGTTGGACAATAACTCCATTGTTCTCAATTGTCTCACTAATATCATGGAGCCCATAATCAACCGTCGGCACCTCTTCTTTAAAACAGCCAAATAAGTATGGGATACAGCTCGCCGGATGTACTAAGGTCTTGGAAACGCTTTCCAAATGTTTGAACTTCGATCCAATTTGAAGGAGATGAAACATGGATCTAACTCTTTCACTCAATATTTCTCTGATGTTCAAGATCTTTGGTAGAAACTTAATTTGTTTCTTGAAGATGAGTCACTAAGCGCTATGTGTACTGTCAAACAACGACGAAATCGTAAGAAAGAACATGTGTATGATTTTTTTTTCTTGACCTTAATCATAATCTAGACTAGGTGCGAGGACGGGTGGTGGCACAAGGACCATTTCTTTCTACCGAGGAAGCCTTTGCTGAGGTTTGTCGAGAGGAGGGATGTCGCAAAGTGATGTTAACTAATAATGCACCATCAATCCAATCAGCACCAGAAGGATCAGTCTTTGTGTCCAATATTTCTTCTTCAAATGGCCGACCTAACCATGATCCAAACATGAAGAAAAGAGGAGACCGACCGTGGTGTGATCATTATAGTCGTCCTGGCCATACCCGAGAGAAATGTTGGCAACTTCACAAAAAATCGGACAATTGGGTACCATGAAAACAGGTCGATGGTTGTGCCTATCAGACCTAATCCAGCCATGACAAGGTTGGCAATACTGAAAATTCTATACCATTCAGCAAAGAGAAAGTTGAGCATATTTGTGGTCTTCTAAGTTAGCCTTCCTCTAACCTCTCTCATACCACCTCGTCATCAGGCTCCAATCTAGGTTCATGCCATGTGCCTCCAACCATATGACATTACGTGTTCTAATCATACTACTATTAAAATTGTTGATGGATCTTTATCTCTTGTTACTGGGATTAGCACCATTCAAAGTTTCAGAATCTTGCTCTTAAATCCGTACTTCATATTCCTGCATTAAAATGCAATTTGATATCTGTTAGCAAAAGTACTCGTGATAATAATTGGGTTGCTAAATTCATGTCTCTGTCATGTCAATCTTAGGAACTATCATCGGGGATAACGATTGGCAGTGCTAGGGTTCATGATGTACTTTATTACTTTTAAGATGATCATACGAAGAGTCAACAAACTTTTGTGTCCGGTATTGCTTTTGTGTCTGTTTCTAGTACTAAGAAAATAAGTAACATTATGTACGAAAGACTTGGCTATCCAATTTTTCTCTTTTGAAACTTTTGTTTCCATCTTTATTCGATAATAATTCAGTTTCTTTTCAATGTGAAATATGTCAGAATGCCAAACACATTTGAGCTTCCTTTCCTCCAAAACCATATACGTCTTCCACACCATTTTCATTAATCCATAGTGACATGTGGGGATCATCAAAAATCACCATTCATATGGCAAAAAGTGGTATGTTACCTCCATTGTTGATCATACACGCACTACATAGGTTTACCTCCTTTGAGAAAAACAGAAACATGTCTAGTGTTCAAAACTTTCAGCCAGATGATTCAAACACAATTCCAGACCAGAATTCAGGTACAAAGAACTGACAATGGTCGAAAATATTTTAATTGTATCTTAGACGGCTATCTGTTGCATAATGGTATTATTCATCAAAGTTCCATATGTTGACACTCCATAACAAAATGGAGTGTCAGAAAGAAAAAAAAATCATCATTCGTTGGAAGAAGCTTGTGCTCTCTATGTTCGCCATGAATGTCCCAAAATACTTACGGGGAGATGTTACATTAACCGCCACCTACCTCATAAACCGTCTACCCAATCGTACCATAAACTTTGAAACTCCTCTCTTCGTTCTCACAAAAAACTATCTACATACTTACACATCAAGCTCTTCCCTTGAGAACTTACAGGTGTACAACCTTTATTCACGTTCATGGTCACAATTGTAATAAACTTGATCTCCGGTCTCTCAAGACTGTCTTTATTGGCTACTCTCCAACTCAAAAAGATTATCGTTGCTACTGTCCTAAAAATAAGAAAACCTATGTCTCTTGTGATGTCACATTCTTTTAAGATACCCTTTACTTCTCTCCAACTATGCTTCAGGGGGAGACTCGTGATTAGGAAGCTTGTGGTTCATGGGGCACCCTTGACATACTAATACTCGGTTTAGATCCTACCATACATCCACTACCTACCATTCCGAGTGTGCCTAGCATGCCAAATCCAGTTACAGATTTAGCTGACCCAACAGGACTTATCCTTGATTCAATCCCAATCAGTACTTCAATAATCAACAAACTGTACCGGTATTGAAAACAAGGGGAGAATCAACTATGCCTAATCAACAAGAGTTAGATGTCTACTCTAGACGAAAAGTCTTCCAAAGGAAATAAACAAATCATGAATCCTACTCACAGTCAAGAAGCCAAGCCGGTGATAAAATCTCACTTGCCAAATGTGTCAAGTAATCCAAGTCCTAATCTTGATCTAGATGTGCTAATAGCAGTTAGAAAGGGTACTAGGTCGTGTAATGAACATCACATTTCCAAGTTTATTTCCTATTCCAATATCTCATCTTCTAGTGTTTTTATTCTCAGGTCGATTGAGGAGGCATTGATTGTTCCTAAATGGAAAGCTACACTATTTGAAGAGATATGTGTGCTCGTAAACGAAACAATACCTGGAGTTTGGTAGAGCTGCCAAAGGGAAAAAAAACAACAACATTGTCGGGTGCAAATGGGTGTTCACTGTAAAATATAATGCTGATGGTTCTACTGAAAGATACAAGGCGCGGTTGGTAGCCAAAGGTTTTACACGAACCTATGGGATCGACTACACTGAAACCTTCGCTCTTGTTGCTAAGCTCAATACCATCCGAATTTTACTTTCACTTGCAGCAAATTCTGATTGGTCACTGCATCGACTTGATGTAAAAAAAAAAAATGTGCATACAAATAAACATTGTATAAAATTTATATCACATATACAATGCAGAGAATAGAAAATGGGGGAATATAGGTAATTTACCTATATGTATATATAGGGATAGTACGAGAGTGCTGCTGCCGATTCTCATCTGCGCCTGCAGCTGGTCCTTCTTCTTCTTCTTCAACGGCGGATCTCGGCCATGGGATTCCTCTGAAGGCGACTGCTCGCCGGTGGAGAGGCCGCGGGCACGGCTCCTCGTCGTCGAGGAGCCCGTCCTCGACTTGCACCAGCTGCCGCGGCGGCGGCGCGCAGGGTGAGGCGGAAAGCGTCGGAGCCGGGAGTCGGACGAGTGGGCTGCGAGGGCGACGCTTGTGGACTGGTGGAGTCCGGCCTGGACGTTGCACCGGCAGATCTCCTTCTTCTCCTCCGGCGGCCTGGCCGGAGAAGAAGACTGAGACGGGGTCTTATTGTCTGGACGAGCGGTGGAGAATGCCGGCTTGAGGGAGACAGTCGCGGTGTTCGACCGGAGCGGCAGAGGCGGTGCAAGTGGGAAAATGTACGAGGAGGCCGCGGCGTAGGTTGTGTTGAAATTCAAGAAGGCGGTACTGATGGATTGATGGGCTGCTCTGCGCTGCTCTGGTAGGTGTGGCAGGGAGTAGGTATGCTCCAGAGATGCCACGCTTAAGGTGTTTGTTTGGAGGTGATATTGTTGTGTTTGCGGGTGGGTATATTGTTGTTGAGGGGAAAAGGGGATTGGTGGATGGGGCTAGCCCAACTGACAATATGGCTTAGATGCCCAAGATATACATAATATGACAGGCCCAAACAATTTAGTCTATTTAGATATAACTAAAGGGTTAGCTAAATACTTGGAAGTAGGGGGTGAGTATTCGGTTCCAACCGAACCGAATAACTGAAAACTGAATTGGACCAAATCGAATATGCAAAACCGAAGTCAAACCGAATTGGTCAATAACCGAATCGAACCGAACTGAATTAAATCGGTTCGATTTTCGGTTTATTCGGTTTTTGAGTTTATTTTTGTTAATATATATAATAACTAAATATATCTAGATATATTTATTATATATATATATATATATATATATATATATATATATATATATATATATATATAAACTAAATTTTCTTATTTGGTTTTTGGTTTTGGACCGAAACCGAAACCCAAAACCGAAACCGAATAAGAAAATTTAGTATTTTCAAAACCGAAACCGAACCGATTTTTTTTTTAAAACTGAACCAAATCTCTTATTCGGTTCGGTTCGGATCGGTTTTGGGTTCAAAACCGAATAATGCTCACCCCTACTTGGAAGAGAGGATAGGAAAAACCTTTTTAACTAAAGTTCCTTAAGAAAATATTTTAAAACTAGAATAGAAACAACACGAATAAACCCATTTAGTTAAAACAAAATTCGCGGGGAGGGGGGGGGGGGGGGGGGGGGGGGGGGGGGGTTGGGGGGTTTCATCCTTTCCTCTTTAGAATAATTTTGTTCTCGAAATTTCATGTGCAACCATTAGTCGCAGTAACCATAGCCTTTTACCAGTTATGTTAGCCTAATGATTGTATCATATTTTTGAAATATCTAATCAATTAACTTTAACATAATGATGTCACTAATATTCATTAATCATTATTATGTTGCTACTTAAACATGGCATTGTCTATTCATTAAATTTATCATACTATTATACTACTTTGTTTGCCTAACATATACTTGTAGACAAATAGTAAGCATGATCAAACCAGGACATATGCAATGAACAATTAATAATGGGCCAAAGACGGCATTATACAAGAAGATTTCTCTGAACCGTCCAACGACCTATCCAGGCCTCGCAATTGGGGGTTCCACTGCCTGGTCAGCGGAGAAGGGTCGAGGGATAGCGTCCCCCGTGGGGGCGGGAGAGAAGCCCCCGAAAGGTATTCAAATTTTCAGATATGTTTATCTTTGGACTACCGCGGTCAAGAAAAAAGACGTCTTCAAGTCTGCTCAAATATCAGAAGAAAGCCGTCATCAAAGGGCTATTGGTTTTTATGTTTATTTCTTTGAGTCTAAACAATTTGTACAACGGACTGAGTTGACCCTTGGCTTAGCTTTTCATAAACTCCACCAAAAAGCCTACATAAAGCCTATATCATTCATGTTCATTCAGTCCATAAAGTCAAACAAAAGTCCACTCAAAAAGAGCCCAAAATCCACTCAAAAAGAGACAATTCTACCTGAATACAGGACAACCGAACTTGGACCGAGTTCTGGCTGAACTCGGAACGAACTCGGTTCTCCTGACCCAGTATCCCATTGGATTAGGTCACCCTGTAGACTCGGCTCCAACATTCGAATTTATGAACGTTAGGGAACCGAACTCTGCCCGAGTTTGATTCTCCATAACCTTATAAATAAAAGAGATTTCTTCATTCTATTCATCTCATATCATTCTCTTCTCTTCTATTCCTTAGGAGTTCCAGAGCTACTTAACCTTCCTATCTAAGCCTTTACGACTCTTAGCCAAGCAAGTGCCAGTTCGGTTCGATCTAGAAGTTGGTTTGTGTTGTAAAGAAGACTTGAAAACCAGTTTGTTTTTATCTTGTTTGAAGTCGACAAGTCCTTCGGATTAAAGGCTTGCAAGTTGAAGTAGTGCTCTTCGAATAAAAAGTATGTGTTGTAAGTAACTTCAAGCGCTTCGGATTCAAAGCTTATATTTTACAAGATAGTGAATTCAACATCGAGCTAGAGTACTCGAGACTGGACTAGTCATCTCAGAAGAAAACCAATATAAACCTTGGTGTTTGTGTTTGCTTCTCTGAACTTATTTATATTACGCATTTATTTGTACTGTCATAATTAGTTTTTAGAAGTCATTTTTATTTCGCTGCACACACACACTCTATTCACCCTCTCTCTAGAGGTGCTTAATGTTCTGACAATTTAGTCTTTATTCTTCGAGTTTAAGCTTTCATCTCATGTTCATCGTCACATAGTCATTGTAATTTAGCAAAATTTTCAAATCCCAAATTCCAATCTCATAATATCTTGTTGGTAGGCAATTAACGACTTAAACCTGGAAGGATCTCCGACAATCATAAGATCCATCATTATTGCGATATGTATTCTTCAACTTAAGTCCTTTATCTCATGATTCTTATTGCTCCATTGTTACTATTCCTTTAGGTCACTAAGAACCACAAGAATAATGGTTTTAGATTACTATTGGATATGCTCACCAAGGTTATAGCCTAGATTTATTAAGGATTTTCAGTCATGGCTCAACTTTGATCTCTATCTTTTATCTACCTATCTCGTTACTCCCTCTTAGGTACAAATGCAATCAAATTATATCATCATTAATGAAACTTGAAGCCTACTATCTGCAATGTCCCTTGATGACTTAAACCTCGAAGATTCTCTTTGACAGTTCTATATGCAACGTTATTCCCAATTTGCACTCCTTGTATTTCAGATTTCCAAACACCACTTAGTATGGTTCTTATGGACTGCTACGTTACCATACTAATAACTTAGTTAAAAGGGTCGTTAGAGCCTAGTCATCGTAGTCATCGTAGTCTGTAGTCTAGGTCTATCGAAGACATATTCTTAAAATTAAACTCTTGACATTTCCATCTAAACTTCCGTACTAATAATTGATAATCGATGTGTAGTTAACCCATTATGTGCCATCAACTATTTAACCATTAAGCATGTTTTCACCCACGACTGCAATTAATTGTTATCTTTAGAAAATTGTAAAACATCGATTTCAGTGACCTATCGTAGGTGATACGTCCTTAACTACCTTATCACCCTTGAAGTCCTCAAGTCCAATTAATTGCCATCATCTTCCTAAAAGCTCTATAGTCAAACATAGTCGTTCTATCATACTTAACCTAGATGTTTCACTCATACCACCTTTAAGAGATCACACACCCTTAATCATCCCAATATCACAATCATACAATGGCCCTAATTAGCTTCACTAAGAAGTTCGTCCACGGGGTTCTAGTAAAGTCTTTAAGGGCAAAAGATAGTAAGGACCTATGACTAGGTCGAACACTCCATACCAAATACGAAACAAAATTAGGATCAAGCAAATAAGGAAAGAATTAACAAAATGTCTCTACCATACGTCTCTACTTTTGTCATCTCTCCCTTATGGAGTCTCAAAGACACGTGTTTTCGACAAGATGCCAAACTCCTTTGAATGTAGCAAATTATCCATCTCAACATGCTCCAGTGATCATAGTGACCATTGAAACGTGGAATGACTGGTTGTACAAAGCTTTTCGCCTCGTCGACAGACGCCATGACCTTTGAGTGCTACATATCTAAGCTAACTTGTTTTCTTCCGGGATTTTCCTCAGGCCCTAGTAGGGAGCTCTGATACCAGATGTTGAACAAAACTGAAGCTTCAACTTGAATGACAAAAGGAGATGGCTGAATATGCTTCAATTATATAGTTTTGAAGGAGATTACAACTTAAGTAGGAAAAATAAAACTTGATCTGCAAGCAAGCACAACACCACTTCTGTATATTTTGTGGGATAGTCTGGTTAAACCCACTAACCATGACTCCTACAAACTATGAATTCTTCTATAGACTAGCTACAACTAGTATCCTAACCACAGGCAATGACTATTATCGAAATAATATTCTCTCTTAACAAGATAACAATTAAACACAAGCTAAAGCAACAAAATCAATCTGCAATATTATGTTACTTTCTGTGAAACACAATAGTAATTTTTTCTTTCCTTTTGATCTTTTTCGATTTTTATGTTAAATGTATCCAAAAAAAATCTTATCTCCATCTAAACATGCTTGAATCTAATAAGCAAATAGGTCTGAAAGCTTGTGTTAAACTGGACCTGAGGAAGGCGTATGACATGGTCAATCGTGACTTCCTCTGCCATCTGATGTCCGCTATGGGATTCGTGGATCACTGGGTTGCGTTGATCAGGGAGTGCATCACGTCCCCTTCTTTCTCGGTTCTCATTCAGGGCGTTCCTTATGGGTACTTCCAGAGCAACCGTGGGCTTAGGCAAGGTGACCCATTGTTCTCTTACCTGTTCACGCTTGTTATGGAATACTTTACTTGTTTGATGGACCTGGCAGTGCACCGTGGATGGCTGGTGCCTCTGTTTCGGAGGATGGATCCCCCAGTTACCCATCTTATTTATGCTGATGATCTGCTAGTCTTCATCCAGCCTTCGACGGAGGGGTTGCAGATGCTTGCGGGTATTATGGAAGATTTGAAGTCCTTTTCGGGTCTCCAGATGAACATGGATAAGATTCAGGTCTACTTCAGTTCCCGGTGTTTCCAGAAGGAGGAGCGGGCAGGTGTCCTAGGTATCGCGAGGAGTGATCTTCCGGTGCGTTACTTAGGAGTGCCCCTCACAGTCAATTATGCGCGGGATCAGGACTGCCATAGCCTGGTAGAGTATGTCCAGCGAAGAGTAGAAGGTTGGCAAGCAACCGGTCTGTCTTTTGGCGATCGCATTGAGTTGGTCAGATCGGTGATCTCGGCTGTGGCCTATTTTTGGCTACAGTCCATCCTCCTCCCTGTGGCCACTATTCAGCGAGTGGAGCATCTCTGTGCTGATTTTCTTTGGAGGGGGGGTATGCATGCGGTCTCGTGGGAGCAGCTCTGTCGTCCCAGGAAGGAGGGATGAGTGGGGCTCAGGCCGTTGCTGGAGATTAGGGAGGCCTCTGCACTCAAGGTGTCCTAGAGATTCATCAGCGGGGGGTCTCCCTGGGCGGCCTGGATGTACAACAGATACGTGAAGCATGGCAATTTTTGGACGTGTACTCTTGATAACAACCATTCTGTCACGTTCAAGACTGTCCAGCGACACAGGGGAGTGCTAAAGTCTGCTATCCGGAGGGTCATAAAGGATGGATCGGGTACGGACCTCTGGCGGGACCCTTAGATAGATCGGCGTTCGTTGCTAGACATCAGGGGATCTCCGACTCACCAGGAGGACAGGCGAGGCCTGACGTGTAGTCGCATCATACGAGATGGAGAGTGGAGGCCGAAATTATATCGGTACTCTGAGGAGCTGGGAGGGTCCATTATGTCTACAGTCATTGATTCGGCTTTGCTTGCGGATCGTTGGATTTGGGAGCCGACTGGAGCATCTTCGGGCACGAGAGAGTTCCAATTCTGCAGCTGCTACAACCTTATCCGGCGCACCTTCCCTCTGAGTTCTGATTACGAGTTCGTCTGGTGCAAGGGTCTGGCCAGAAAGATGCAGTTGTGTGTTTACAAGCTTCTTCTGGGTCGCCTCTTGACGATGGATCGCCTGAGTTCATTTGGAGTGCCGGTTCCGGATCCTAAATGTGTGCTTTGCTGTCTGGAGCCTGAGTTTATTAAGCATATCTTTTTCGAGTGCAATCTGGCATGGCAGATCTGGTCGGAACAGAATCGGGTATTGGGAGTGTGCGTCTCAGGAAAATGTATTGGGGACATCATCTCGGTGATACGAGATAGCAGGGGTCGAGGTCAGGACTGGTTCCGAACAGCTAGAGTTCGCCTGGCTGCTTCGGTTTGACATGTATGGTGGGAGCGAAATCGTCGAATCTTTGAGGGATTGGTCACCCCTCCGGTTGGCATTCTCCATAACATCGAGTTTGATGTAAATGCTATAGAGAATGGTTGAGTGATGAGTGGGAGTCCCACTCATATTGTATGTTGTATGATTATGGCTTTTCCTTTGGAATAAAATTTACCTTTTTCCGAAAAAAGATAACAATTAAACACAAGCTAAAGCAACAGAATCAATCTACTCCAACATTATGTTACTTTCTGTGAAGCACAATAGTAACTTATTCTTTCCTTTTGATCTTTTCCGGTTTTTATGTTAAATGTATCCAGAAAAATCTTATCTCCATCTAAACATGCTTGAATCTAATAAGCAAATAATAGATTGGATTTTTTTTCTTTTTAATGGAAACAAGTTTGTGTTTTAAAGTTCAACAAACAAGAAAGAAAAGTAAAATTATTATTGAAAAGTAAAATAACAACATAGGAAACAGAACCAATCAAAAAATAGAGTAAAAGAAGCATATATAAGAACTCAACTAATCTTACCGAACATAAAATTATGAATAATTGTAGATCCCATTTCAGCATCCAATCATAGTTTGCAAGACTTTATTACAGCTTATTTAGAAGTTTTCAAACAACTGTTATTCACGAAAATTCTAATAACATTTGTTTGCAATAACAGCTATTTGCAAACTTCCAAATAAGCACCATCCATATTATCATCCAATTCTTTGTAGGACTTAGCCTTAAGTTTTTCTTGTTATAAAGATCTAAATTAAGCAAAGAAGGTACAAAGTAAATATTAACAACATTTAGCTTGTGATATAATCTACATTCTTCGTTCTTCGAGTGCTACAATCTTAGTAATTCACATTAGTAAAGAGGCAACAGTTGTATTACATAAAACTAATTCGCATTAGTAAAGAGACAAATGTTATATTACATAAACGATGCAATATGATGTAGACTCCAGAATCGTTGTAAAGTTTTAAAATGGTTAGTACTTCAAGATTTTGAACATTAAATATGTCATGAACAATATTGTAAATGTGATACTTTATGAGTTGTTTTGTAAATTAAAGATGAACTTGTTAATATTTTTTGAGTTGCTTTGTAAATAATTAAGAAACGTTGGCACTTAAAATTGTGGATTCATTCCACTTCCAAAACAAATAAAATATATGTATGTGCATGTGACCAATTAATCTAATAAGAAAAAAATTATCTACAGAATTTGACCAATAGCGTTGGCAAGACTGGCACCTAGCAATAAGGTATTTCCAAACAAATTGTTTATTGTTGGGTGCTTGATAGTTTTGAAGGAGATTACAACTTAAATAGAAAAAATAAAATTTGACCTGCAAGCAAGCACAACACCGCTTCTGTAGATCTTGCGGAATAGTCTGGTTAAACCCACTGACCATGACTCCTACAAACTATAAATTCTCCTATAGACTAGGTAAAACTAGTATCCTAACCATACGCAATGACTATTCTCGAAATAATATTCTCTCTTAACAAGATAACAATTAAACACAAGCTAAAGCAACAAAATCAATCTGCAGCATTATGTTACTTTCTGTGAAACACAATAGTAATTTTTTCTTTCCTTTTGATCTTTTTCGATTTTTATGTTAAATGTATCAAAAAAAAAAAATCTTATCTCCATCTAAACATGCTTGAATCTAATAAGCAAATAGTAGATTGGATTTTCTTTTTCAATTTTATGGAAACAAGTTTGTGTTCTAAAAGTTCAATAAACAAAAAAATCAAAAAAAAGTAAACTATTATTGAAAAGTAAAATAACAACATAGGAAACATAAACAATCAAAAAAAGTAAAAGAAGCATATATAAGCACTAAACTAATCTTACCGAATATAAAATTGTGAATAATTGTAGATCCCATTTCAACATCAATCATAGTTTGCAGGACTTTATTACAGCTTATTTAGAAATTTTCAAACAACCGTTATTCATGAAAATTCTAATAACATTTGTTTGCAATAACAGCTGTTTGCAAACTTCCAAATAAGCACCATCCATATTATCGTCCAATTCTTTGTAAGACTTACCTTTAAGTTTTTTTCTTGTTATAAAGATGTAAATTAAGCAAAGAAGTTATAAAGTAAATATTAACAGTGCGCTACAATCTTAGTAGTTTCTCATTAGTAAAGAGGCAACAGTTATATTACATAAAACTAATTCGCATCAGTAAACACTACACCAAAATGGCAAATTAGAAACGCTCTGTATTTTTCAATCTGGAACGCTTATTTTTTGTTCCTAGGTTCGGGAACATATTAAATATGTTCCGGATCGAAGAAATGTTCCTAATATATTTTATTTTATTTGTTAGAAAAAATATTTATTCAAATACGTTTTTGTAGTATTCCAAATTGGGATTACATCCATGTGCATCTCACGTGCTTTCTAAATAAAACATCCAAGCAAAGGAAAAAAATCACCAAACCTAATCGTAAACGTTCCAAAGTTTCCAATCCTTTTCCCCATTCTCATATTTCACAAAATTTTCATCTCCCTCCAAGTCATTAATTTGTCTCTCGTCGTAGTCTTGCCATCAAACCCACGTATGCTCCTTCAATTTTCTTCTCTCCATCAAACTCGCATATGCTCGCCATCGAGGAAGGGTTTGAAGATTGCCATCTGCGTACGAACGCTATCGGCGTACGGTAGCCATCACAGAAAAGGGTTTAAGCCATCATCCACCGAGGAAGAATCAGCATACGATCGCCATCATCCACCAAGAAAGGGTTTGTTCTTTCTACTTTCTCTGTTTTACTCTGGAATTTTCATAGCTTATAGGACTTATGGGATTTGTAAGATTTCTAGGAGGATCACTTGTAGAACTTGTAGGAAACTGAGGACTGAAAAACATGATCAAAACTATAATAACTGTAGAATTGATACAAGGTCGACATTTACATATTGTTGATATAGGATTTGCTTGGCTAAATTCACCAAGGAGATTTTATATTGTTGATATAGGATTTGCTTTTATTGTTCTCTCTCATTTGGTCGGGCTTTTAAGGAAATGACTTCCTTTGTCAGAAACTCAAGTGCCAGTTTTTTGCTTTTTTTTGTAAAAGTCACTTCTATAATTATTGAAGACCTGATGTGACTTTGTAGTTTTATAACTTGGTTATACAATGTTGCTTTATCATTAACCATTTTTATATTAATTAACATCATGATAGAGATTCAAAGTCTCAAAGTAATATCAATTGACTGATAGTTTACTGATATACTAAAGTTACGAGTGACTACATAGGAGGTTTTGACATTAAGATATGCAAATTGTTTCATTTTGTTATTTGCATTCCTTAAACAAGCAGTACTATTTACTTTCTGGGTCGTGTAGTCAATTCATTTTGATGACATGTCACTCCCCATTCCCGGAATACGTAAATTTTTTATTTTTCATGTATATGGTATCTGGCACTTGTATCTTTATTGCATTTATCCTGTATTTATAACTGGCCATGGCATGGAACAGTATCTCGTCGCGGATTAGTGTGCTACCCCTTGTCCTTGTTTGGTTGTAGGCGTGGTTCACTGTTTCGATGATAGGATTTCTGAACCGTGTTGTGGTTAGAATTTTTATTTAATTAATTTAATTAGTTGTATCATGTAGCATTTAACATGTCATTAGTCATGTGGTTAAGAGCATGCTTAAGCTTAGGGTTTCTTTGAGTCAACCCAACCCCTATATATATTCTCTTTCTCACTCTCTCTCCTCATTCACTCTTTTCATTTCTTTTCCTCCACCAACCAAGGCAAGTACCAACTTGCTCAAGAGATGGATCCATAAATTTTGTTCATGTTTTCTTACAAAATCATTTGTCAAAATATGTTCTTCTTCTCATCCTATACTAGTTTAGAACTTGAATTTTTCTATTTTGAAGCTTTGATTTTTGTAGATCTAAGTTTTAACCATTTTCGGATTTTGGTGGTTTTGATCTATCAAACTTCTTTGTTTTCAAGTTTTGATGGTTCCATGTTGTAGAAAATTTTGTTCTACCCAATTTTGACCTTTGAAAAGTTGGATTTGGACTTATTTTGACCAAGTTATGGACTTTTGAAGCTTGGGTTTAACCTATGGAGTTCTTGCTGTTTGGAGAAGACAGTGAGCAGTGCACGAGCTTTTTAGCTTGTGCCACTGAGCTGCGCGTGCTCTTTAGCGTAGCGCAGTCGACCCCATACGCTGCCTTTTGGGAGCGTATGACTCGCATACGCTCGCTTGCTTGACAAGGAGTCGTATCGACCCCATACGCTGCCTTTTGGGAGCGTATGACTCGCATACGCTCGCTTGCTTGACAAGGAGTCGTATCGACCCGATACGCTGCCTTTTGGGAGCGTATGACTCGCATACGCTCGCTTGCTTGACAAGGAGTCGTATCGACCCGATACGCTACCTTTTGGGAGCGTATGACTCGCATACGCTCGCTTGCTTGACAAGGAGTCGTATCGACCCCATACGCTGCCTTTTGGGAGCGTATGACTCGCATACGCTCGCTTGCTTGACAAGGAGTCGTATCGACCCCATACGCTGTCTTTTGGGAGCGTATGACTCGCATACGCTCGCTTGCTTGACAAGGAGTCGTATCGACCCCATACGCTGCCTTTTGGGAGCGTATGTCTTGCATACGCTCACTTGTGTGACAAGGAGTCGTATGGAGTCCATACGCTGCCTTTTGGGAGCGTATGTCTTTCATACGCTGACCTGAGCGTAGGCTGACCTGAGCGTAGGCTGACCTGAGCGTAGGCTAACCTGAGCGTAGCCCGACTTGAGCGCGCTCTGACCTGGACTCCCCTATACCATATATTTTTTTATATATGTATATATTATATTGTATAAATATATATATAAATGTCTGTGTATGCTATATATCCTTACGCCTTTTGTCCTGAGCATGATATGAGCACTAATGTAATCCCGGTGAACAAAGTATTCCTGCCTGATACTTGTACCTGAATGTCCCAGTTCTTGTTCATGCTCGACAAATGACTCGTAACTCCACGTGGCATATTTACAATGATGCATTACACTAAGGAGGGTAGAACATGTTGACATACTAATTAACATGGATCCTCTCTTGGGGTACACGTACTATGGTACGACATATAGGAGGATGACCATGTGACCACGACATGTGATTCCAATATCAAGATAGGGTTAAACTAGGCAACTAAATATACTAGATGCATGGGGAGGGAAGAATCCCGAGATCGTGTTATACCAGCCGCCTTGAGATATTGTCTTGACGCGCCGGCTGGTCTCCACGGATACTGTATCATCCGCAACGAGTGGATGACTGTATCCGATTAATTCTTGTTATATATTATATATTTTGGCAAGGTGGCCTCACGAGGGACCTGTGCTCAATGATACCTGTCTACGCGAACCCCTGGGTTGGCTAGCCTTGCTGGAAAGATACGATCTGAGAATTTTGAAATAACATGACGCGAGGATAACCTCGTCCCACTAGAAACTCGTAGACTTGATTGGCCGTAAAAACGACTTGCTTGTATCCTATTTACCTTCCGTGAATAACTGAGGGAAGCGGACTGTTATGGTACGTGATCCAACCCATGTTCTTGTTTGATTGTTGGGTTGGTTATCGTACTATGACAAGCTGTGGACCGAAGTTATGAGCGAAAGACCTATTCTGGTTGTGAAGTGTTACTTCTGTGAATGACTGAGGAACATGATCTATCATGGTACATGATCCAACCCATGTTCTTGTTTGATTGTTGGGTTGGTTATTGTGCTACGATAGGCTATCGACCGAAGTCACGATCAGGAGATTTTATTGTTTCTACCTTTTAACTTATGGGAAGGTTATAGAGTACGACACGTCCCGACTCCATACGGCACATTTTGTCCTTGTTTGGCTGTAAGGGTGCCATATGGGTTCGAGGATGTTGCGCTACCCTATGATAGTAGCATAAGTATTACTATTATCAATCATTCTATTAACTGGGTTTTTAATCTGAACTCTTGTGCCTCTTTGGCGGTACTTGCTATTCGGGGCTGACCCCGCTGGTTTTGTTTGGCCAGATCTCGTAGCAGCTCCAGAGGATCCAGCCTTCCACCCGAACAATGGTGCACACCAGGAGTATGGGCGCCAGGGACCATGAGTGGGTTTCTTCTTCACCGCTCTGATATCTTCTATTTTGTACTTGGCATTTAGCCACCGGCACCTGTTTAGCCGGCAGTTCTGGACACTAGTTTCTTTTGCATAATTGTAATTAATCAGACTGCAGCTGACTATAGTTATGTACTATTGACTCTCAGAACTAGCTCATCATTTTGTATAGCTAGACTCATGAATCATTCTGATGAAGCGTCGGGGACGCCTTACTGCTTTGTCTTATATGATCATTATTTACTGCTTCTTGTTTTGATTGATTGAGACATAGATGCTCTGTGGGACCATAGGAGACCTGATTGTAGCATGCACCCCCTAGTCTCTTGACAGCCACGATCGCCGTATGACGTTTATATACCTCATACGGTGTAGCTGGCTTAGTCCGTCTCGGTATTCCGGTACTGGGGCGTGACAAGGTTTTAGTGGTGGCCCATGCAGGTCTGTCTTTCAGACTTGTGGGGTGTTGCGATTATAGGAGTCTCAATCAAAACATGTTCCCCTTGATCTCCTGATTCGTCTTCTCTTTCTCCCACCTTGATTGCTAACATGATTACCATCCTCGATTCCTTCCCGTCCTTTCTTTTGATATATTGTATCCTTTCCTTTAGGGGCGCATCGTTCTCGGCTGTTGGAGGAGCCGGCATGGGAGAGAATCCAGTAGATCAGGGACCAGTTGGAGATCAGCAAGGGGTAGCCCCTCTACCTGGACCGATTCCTATCGAGAACGTTACCGAGCATGAGCCAGTTGAGCCGCAGAGGCCAGAGGATCCCGTACCTCCGGTGATGCCGGTAGTACCAGTAGCATTAGATGTGCCGGCACTATTGTAGATTATTAGAGGGTTATTGGAGACCCAGCAACGCCAGATGGCAGCCCAACAGCAATAACAAACCCGACAGCAAGAACAGAATGTGCTACAGAATCAGGGGTTGTAATTAGCCCTTGAGAGAAGTGTCAGGAATGATTCAGGAGCGTCCGGAAGGTTTTGTCAACTTAACCCGAGATATTTTGACGGCACGGAGGATGCCATCACGGCGGATGCTTGGCTTCAGGATACAGAGGCCATATTGACTGCAGCAAAGGTTCCAGCAGAAGAGAAGGTTGACCAGGTCAGACTTTTACTTCAGGATCTCGCCCGCGATTGGTGGGCATCAGAAGAGGTTGGAATGAGGCGTCCTGTTCCCTGGGATAGCTTCAGTACCAGATTCAAGGCCAAGTACTTTGGCGTGGTAGCGCGATATGAGCTACAGCAGAGGTTTATCAGTCTCAAGTAGGCTGGTAAGACGGTGGATGGTTATGCAGCGGAGTTCTGCAGGTTAAGTAGGTTTGCTCGGATGATGGTGGCGACAGAGCTAGAGAGAGCAATGAGGTTCCAGCAGGGACTTCACCTAGAGATTTTGCAGCTGGTCGAGGGGCACGACTACCAGACATTCGATGCAGTATTGACGGCGGCTCGGAGGCACGAGCTTACTATTCAAAGGTTATCAACAAGGACTGGGGGCCAGAAGAGGTCTCATACGCAGAGTGCTGGGGGAGGAGCAGTACCTCGGACGTCAGCACCAGCACCTGGCGTCCGTATTCGTGATGCAGCACCAGTCACGACAATTGTGACTGCACCAGTTCGACAGCAGCAACAGAAGAACCAGCAGCAGCGTCAGGAAGCACCAGTGGGTTGCACTTACTGTGGTAAGTGAGGGCACACTAGGGATGTGTGTCATTCAGCTAATGGATTATGCTTGAGGTGTGGCAGTCCAGATCATAGGATTGCCAATTGTCCCATGATGCAGAGGCCAGGAGGGCCAGCTCAACGGTTTCCGGCGTTGCCAGCACCAGAGGTAGCACCGTATCAAGGACCAGCACTAGCAGTGAGGCCACTTGTCCAGCGCCCATTACTGACGCAAGCTCAGATGTACCGACAAGCGCAACATCAGGTTGGGCAGCAGGGCCAGGAAAGGCCGGGACAGAGGCAAGAAGAATTTGGAGTATTAGGGCAGATGTTGGCCGAAGGCGGTCAGATTGTGGGTAAGATTTTAGTATTATTCATTATAATTCCTTGAGTTCTATATTCAAAGAGTGAAGGTGACTTTCTCGTCTCACTCATCTGCTCTCGTATCATGTGATACGTGATATTCATCATGTGTCTTGATTTCGAGAGTACGTCTGTTTGCAAAAACAAAAGTATGATCTTTATTTCACAAACTTTGTAAAGAATATTACAAGAATTCTGGGAAAGTACAACTATAGGAATCCGATCTGAATGACGATCGCTTTATCCCTTGGACGATGTGAACTTTGAAGACTTGAATCTCTGAAGAACGCAGCAGCACTTGGACAAAAACTCTGATTTCTCTTGATTGTCTCCGTGATGTGTTGAATGGAAACGAAACTCTATTTATAGAGTTCTGAAATAACTGTTTTGGACAGTTATTCTGGAGAGCGTCTGGTTGAAGTGCGCCTGTTTTGAGCACATATGACAAACTGCGCCTATTTTCACTCCATTATCACGAACGTGCACCAACTGCGCTAGACACGTGGCATTCTTTGATTAAAATGCGCTTGGTCGTGTACAGTTAGTGGGACACGTGTTGGACATGTAGAGTGGTAGTTAGGCGTTGATTTAGTCAAAGTGCGCCTGTTTCAGGGACACGTGGCAAGCTCTGAATTGATGTTGTTTTGAACTGCGCCTTCTTCGTAGGCGCAATCTGCAAAGTGTGTTGAGTTTGGATAGAAGTAGGCGCAATCTGCGAAGTGTGCTTGATATAGTCAAAAGTAGGCGCAGTCTGATGATAGCGCCTAGTTCTTTGATGTAGGCGCAATCTGTTTAGACAGCTGTCATATCTTCCTCGAGCGCCGCGCCATCATAGGAATGATAGCACCTTCTCGATTTTCGTGTTTGTCGGGTAATGATGACTCCACGTCAGCTAAGCGCGGTTTGTGAAGTGCGCCTCTGTGATGAAGAAATAGGCGCGTTCTGAGTTTGTTGGTGAAGTAGGCGCCATCTGTCTGTAGGCGCATTCTGATCAATCTGTTGAATCAAACCTAGGCGCGGTTTAATTTTTTGGACCTACAAGACCCCCTTCAAAGTTTTCGAATTTTCAAAAGTTCGAAATACTTTGAATTTCCATATGACCAAGTCAAACCGCGCTTGATATTTGAAGAAGTTGCGCAGTTTAAGGCGAGAACGGATCTTCAGGCTGAATAGGCGCAATCCGTTGTGGTGGATATTTAGGCGCGTTTCGTTGCGGCGGTATAAATAACCCACAAAACCCTTCGTAAACCCTTTATTGTTTTCGAGAGTTCTTAATAGTGAAGTTTCCCGAGTCTTCTTTTCTGATTTTCTTTCTTCTCCGACGAGCTTTTCAGACCAACTCCGATGGCGCCTCGACGTACGGATAAGGGGAAGGAGCCCGCTCCGATTGAATCTTCAAAGAAGTCCAAGAAGACCGCGCCGCCTCCCGTGGTTGAATCGCGCAGTTCTCTTCAAATTCGAGAGCCTGGACAAATTCGTGTTTCTCGACACGAAACTGCACATCCGGCCATTAATGGTGGGTCATAGGAACGTACACTGGCTCTTCTTAGGGCTCAGTTGTATTCGCCAACTCTTTTTAGGGTTTGGTGATTCTCTAAACTTCATGTTTATGAAGTTTAAACATTCCACCAAATAGCGCCTAGAAAATTAGACTCTGTTTGTTCGATCGCGCCTAGTAACAAAGCTAGGCGCTATCGGATATAGCTTTGTCTGATAACACAGGCGCTGTTTGTTGTTGAATGAAAGCTAGGCATAATCTGCCCTATTTGACAGAAAACTAGGCGCAGTCTGCCCAGATTCATGAATTAGGCACAGTTTAATCTAGTTGGCTGAAAACTAGGCGCAGTCTGTCTTTAAGCAGTCAACTAGGCGCAATCTGATAACTTTGTTGTGATGTTAACTCTTTTGCTCTTTTCTGTTTTGCAGTTAATATCAGAGAAGATCCCAATTACGAGATCTTCCAGGGAACTTTGTCTGAACCTGAATTCAAAGAGGACTTGTCACACGTTAAGTTCCCTCATTATGAACTACCAGAGTCTCGAAGAACAATCCTGACTACTCAGGATAATGAGACTCTTCTGTGTTTGATGAACGGCCAACCCTTACAGTCACTGGATGCAGCTATCCACAAGAAACCACTCTTCTTGTTTGGAGATGCCTTGGGCAGGGAATCTCAGCCAAAACAGCGGGTGGAAGAGAGGATTTTTAAGAAAGGTGAAAAGACTATATATTTGCCAGATATGCTTAGGAGTTTACCTCTTTCCAGATATGAGTTTGCCAGTTATCCCCGCCAAATGGCGTGGGATATCACTCCCGTTCAGCAGGCTCGGGTGGGCAAAATATGTTATAAAAAGGTGAACAACAGAGATATCTTCTATAGTTCATCTGATATTTACGCAACTCATCTCAGGGGTTTGAAACCAGGTTGCATCCCTCCCGAGAATTCATCTCGTCTATTACCAGTGAGAATACCAATTTTTGCAAATGAGTTTGCTAGGAAAGGTAGGTATTATACTGATAACACCTTAAGGATGCAAGGTTTAGTCAACCCAGATTATAAACGATGGAGCTGCATTGCCAACTGGGTTTTAGAACATTATGAAGAAGAGCTTCTTAATATCAGTCTATATGAAGCTGTTTATTCTTTAGTACATGGCTTCCCTCCAAATCCACACCTATTCCTTTCACTGATCGAAAGGTACAATTATAGGACGGGAACCTTCATGACCCCAAAAGGAGAAATCGGTTTCGCTCTTCACGAGATGAATCATATCTCCAAGCTGCCCATGGGAAATTTTCCTTATGAGGAGTATGTTCCCACTGAAGATGAATTAAACAGGCTGAAATCTGAAAATGCTGAAATGGTAGAAGTCTTTGATGAGCTGTTATGTCACTATCACATCTGTTGTTGTTATTTTGAAAGTTCAGGCTCCTGCTATCTTACTAAATGGATATCTTATCTCTTCCTCAAACATGATGATGAAGAGAAACAAATTAGTGAGAAGAAAGCTGTTGATCCGCTTACCTTTCAGCGTTTCAATGAGGAAGAGATAAATGAGTTGATGGCAAGGTTTCGCCAAGAAGATATAATAGTTAAAAATGATGAAGATTATCCTCCCCTCAAGATAGGAGATAAAATAGAAAGTTTCATGAGGATGGGATACAGACGTATGTCTAAGAAAGCCCATCTGGCAGGCTTTCTTGCTTTTTGGCTACGAAGGTATGTAGTCCCTGGAGCAAGTGCAGTCGATCGCTTCCATAGAGGTGTTCTTTTTGCTGCAGTCCGCCTAGTGTTCGGTTATCGGATGGATATTTTATCGGCGATGACAAGCCGACTTAATCATAGTCTGCGTTGCTTTGTGGACGGCATGCTAAATAATAAGAAAGATGGCTTTCCACGTACTGAAGTCGCCCACACTTATTTATTTGGGTGGCTTCTAATCCACTGTCCAGTTTTGATGAGCCCTGGCGAAAGAGCTATTGGAGGAAACTTTTTAAGAAAGTATGAAGGGTGTAGATGGAATCACACCTCCTTGATAGATTGCCGGCGAGTATTGAACCGCGGCGATAACTGGGATTTTTATTGTGTTGATCCACCAGCTGGCTACGAGTTATTGCCAGCTAATATCCTAGATTCAGTGAATACTCTACCAACAGATCCAGCTATATTCAATTGGTTGAAGTCGATTCGACCTTCACACCTCGTACATCGATTTGAAGATGAATGTATTCTTGAACCATATTTGCCTAGCCGTTTTGCACGCCAATTCGGCTATGATCAATTCCATGTAGGGAATGCCACAACATGCCTACAAGGGAAAGGATATTTGATTGATGGTGCCAGGGCTTGGTACTATTATAATGCTAAAAATACGAGGGCCGTTTTCTCAATGCCTGAGAATACAAATCATGGACCGCGAATGTTATTCACCTATTCAAGGTTTTACACTTCGGCCAATACCTTTGTGGAGACTTTTGATTTAGCACATAGCTTCGCTTCTGACAAACGAGCCAAGAAAGGAAAGCCGAGCATTCTTTATAAAGATCCAAATGACGAAGAACCTGCTGACGAACCTTTTGAAATCTCCAGAGATATGAACTTCCTTGAGGAGTTTACTGAACCCTTAAACATTTCTCTCCGAGTAACAAAATCTCCTATGAAGGATAAGAAGAAAAGAAAAAATGATATTCCTGTTGCTTCTCCAGATCCAAAGAAAAAGAAAACCACTGCAGAATCCCTTGAAGGAGTTACCACTAGGTCACAATCGAGACAACGGACAGAAGAATCTGTAAGGAGTGAAGAGATAACTCCTACGTCTTTACAGAAACAACAGGGCATTTCTGCTGACCAAGAAAGTCCAGATGTGTCTCGTCAAAGAAGGCCAAATTTGAAGAAAGTGGTTAGTAGAAAATTAAGATTATTGAGTCCGTCTCGTGCTGCATCCATCCTGGCTAGTGCTGCTACTGGGCATATGATGTCTTCCCCTACTCCCATCTCTGGATCAGAACCAGTAACTACAGAAGAACCAACAACATCTGATAAAGAGGTTATGGAAGTAGACACATCTTCTGTGATTGGCCAGCCTTCAACTCTGGCAATTCTTCCTGAAGTGCTTCCAGAAACAGTGTCCAAAACTATTCCGGTCGATACATCAGATCATCTTCGAACTCATGTCGATGATCCAATATATTCAGATAGCGAAATGATTGATGCATTACAGGTATGCGCTGAATACCTTGAGGATACTGTTACTGATCCAGAAGCTGAAAATACAAATGAGCCATCTGACGCTCATAAATTGAATGAAGAGAATGTTGAGAGCATTGCTAATGAACCATTGGAAGAAGCACATGTCAATATTATGAATACCCCTACCAGAGATCAGCCTTCACTTAGTACTTCCGATGCGGGAAGTAATCGTGCAGAGGAAGTCTCAGAAGAAATGCCAGCTCAAATTCCTCAGGAGGTAACAGTATTGGTGGACACACCATACATACCCGATCCAGGTTAAATTTCTTGAATCCTGTAGATTGTTATCAATGATGATACTTGTTTTTGTAGCATATTGATTCCTTTTCTTTAATAGCTGGAGGTAATGTACACCTATCAGGCGGTTCAGAGGCGGGTAGTAGTCAAGCAATGGTGACATATACTATTCCTGAGATAGGCACCCCTGCTCAAACAATGGATACTGGTAAATTGCTAGTTTATTGTTCTGAACTTCATAACTTTCTTAGAAAATTAACGCAATACGTTAACTTTCAGGAGAACAAATGAGGAGTGTAACTAGCTCGAAAATGGCTCCATTGGAGACTCCTGTCAGAGAAGAGAGCTCTACAGAGATACCTATACCTGGGCCATCACAAGTCCAGATTGAATTGCCTCAATCAGGTAAAGCTTTAACTTTGTCGACTTTGTAAAATAAAACTTGCTAATGAGAATATTTCGCAGAAGAACCAGTCAAAGCTGCTACAAGCTCTACCACGGCTCCTCCAATAAAGATAACCCAGATACCAAAAGAAAGATCTTCTGAAATTATTGCTTTGACGACGCCATCTGTCGCAACTGAAATTACTCCAGCCGAGATAGCAGAAACTCCCATCACTTCTGAGGAAAACAGAATCGTTATAAGATCTTATACAAACGCATTCTATCTAACACTCAAGCCGATGGTGGAGAGTGAGAACATTCCTTTCTCCAAAGTCAGGAAATCCGTAAAATATTTGATCAACGGGATTCGTGACCACGGAGATGAAGCTCAGGCCGTTTATCTGGAACATATCCTCAATGAGCTTGAAGAAGTGAAGACTGCAATGAAGAATCTATCATCTGGGAATATAGATTCCCTAATTGAAGAAGAATGTCAAGCTTTGGCTCGGGAAGCTGAACAGAAGGAAAAAGATCTTGAAGCATTTTTGGCAGCCTTTGCTCAGTTTACTGCTGATATGGAAACCCAGATTGAAGAAACATCTTCGAAGCTGGAGACCAATGAAGCTGAAATAGCAGAAGTTGACGAAGAAATTGCCAAGCTTCAAGAACGTCTGACTCTGGCGAAGCGGAAAAGGGAAGAGAAGGTTCTCTTAAACAAAGAAACTGCAGATCACCTCGTTGCGCTGAAGCGTCAAAAGGAGCTTAATACCAAGACTCATCATGAAGAGCTGACTGCTCGTTTTGCTAATCTAAAACCCTTTGACTTCGAGTCAACAAGGAATCAAATTAGACAAAGGATTTTGAACTCTCAAAATGAAAAGATAGCTGCTTTGAAAAGACGTGTTGCAGAGCTCAGTACCCGGCCTTCTGAATAACTGAATTTTTGTGATGTCTTTCTTTGTTTTGACCAATTGTAATGGACTTTATTTTGAATGAAATGGAATGATATTTTGGATGATTCTATTTACTTGTTACATACCCTATTATAGGAGATAAGCAATATAATGAGAAAACATATTCAGAGGTACAGGACGTGATATATTTTCTTGATGTAGAAAATAACTATATTCTTTATATCTTGCTCAGAGGTAATGTGGACATGGCAAAATATAAATATCGAATATTTGTTATTTCAATAGACAACTTAGTCAGAGGTAATAGGGACGTAACAAGTTGCAATAGAAAATATGTAGAACTCAAAGGTAATATAGACGTGAATTTTTTTTTTTTTTTTTTTTTTTTTGATAACGATGATGATATGATGAACGGTTGAAAATGAACCGTCAGAATGAATGATTCATCAAAAATGTCTGCTGGGGGATTTTAATGAATGAACCTTTAGATTCATCGAAGGGGGTGAACAGTCACCTTGATTCACGAAGAGTCAGTAGACTAGTATAAATAGTACAGGACTCATGAAGAATTTTATCACTGCCTTCAACAAGAAAGATGTCTTCCAACAACATGTCTAAGGAGACTGAAGTCGTGCCGAAAACCGAAAGCGTCACCGGGGAACCTTCTGCTGGAACGAAGAAGGGCGAAGGGTCGTCTGCACCCAAGCCTCTCGTCAACTCAGTCTTACCGGATCAAAAGGAGGTGGGCGAAGGCTCCTCTGTACCAAAGCCTTCACAGGATATCCTCGACTTTCTGATAGAGCCGGGGAAGACGGCGGAAGAAGAGGCAAAGAGGATAGCTTTCCTCAAATCCTTGCTGAGTTCAGACAAAGATGTCTTCGACTCCTTTGCTGATTTTGCTTGTGAGAAAGAGGGGCTTGGCCCTCGTCCTAAGTTTGATAGGGATGATAGTGATTTTCCTTAATGTAATGTAATATCTTCTTTAAAAATAAAAAAGAAATTTTATTTACATTGTCTATCAAGAAATCTTTACACATTTATACATAGTATTTCTTAAGAAATTTGCCATTGATAGGCATCATAGCTATTCTGCCATCCATCTCTGTTAACTGGTAAGCACCATTGGAAAATACTTTATTTACAACAAAAGGACCTTCCCATTTGGCATCGAACTTGCCCTTACTCATGTGAGTCATAGTCATAGGACGTCTGACTGTAAGGACCAAATCACCTTTCTGAAATGCTCGTACTTTAACTTTGCGATTAAAGGCTTTTGAGATACGGGCCTGGTATAACTCAATGTGCTGTTGAGCCAAAAGCCTCTTTTCATCAAGTGCCTCCAATTCTTGCAATCGAAGTAAATCGTTGTTCTCCGTTGTAAGTTCATTGGCAATGGCTATCCGCAGAGATGGGATTTGAATTTCCAGTGGCAGAACTGCTTCACAACCATACACCAAGGAGAAAGGTGTACAGCCGGTAGGATTGCGAACTGTAGTGCGATAAGCCCATAAACATTCGCCAAGCTTCTCACTCCAATTCCGTTTGTTAGTAGAGACAAACTTCTTGAGGAGTTTGATAATGGTTTTATTGAAAGCTTCAGCTAAACCGTTTGCTGCAGGGTTATAGGCTGTCGAAGCAACATTGTCGATGCGATGATCGTCACAGAACCGAGTGAACTTTTGACTACTGAACTGAGGTCCATTGTCATGAATGATTCGCTGCGGTACACCAAACCTGTATATCACATGGTGTTTGATAAAGTTGATGACACTGCTGGTTTTGACTTCAGCCAGAGGTATAGCCTCAGCCCACTTAGAGAAGTAGTCTGTGATGGCCAGGATAAACCGGTGCCCTTTAGAAGAAGGAGGGTTGATTGGGCCTATGATGTCCATGCCCCAAGCTTCAAAAGGCCAAGAAGCAGCCGTAGGATGTAGAAATTCTGATGGTTGATGAATGAAATCTGCATGAATTTGACATGCTCTGCATTTCTTTGCGTATTCAATAGCATCGGATACCATAGAAGGCCAGTAATAACCCATACGACGAATACGGTCTTGCAATTTAGGACCGGGTTGATGCGCTCCACAAACACCATCATGAGCTTCACGTAGTATTTGTTTTGCTTCATTACCAGCAAGACAACGTAATAGTAGACCATCATAAGTTCGTCGGTAGAGAGTTTTTGTTGTATGATTATAATAGAAACGGAGAGATCGTCTTCGAATGCTAGTGGCCTCTTTGGGATCCTCAGGCAATATTCCATAAACTGTAAAATCAATGAAAGGAGTTCTCCAATCTTCATTGATGATATTGACCTCAGCAGAATTACTAAACTCAATATTGTGATTATTTTCAATACAAAATAACTCTCTATTGGAAATAACAACCAATTGTTGTCTTTGGACAGGAATCGCCAAGACTGCTGCAAGGTTTGCTAAAGCATCTGCTTCGGTATTGTAAGCCCGACGAACATATTCAATATAGAAAGCTTTGAAGGAAATGGCCATAGCAATGGCTGCTTCATGATACGGAATTAAATCTTGATGACGAACTTCATATATTCCTCTAACCTGGTTAACAACCAGTTTAGAGTCACCGTATACTTCAAGATATTGGATGTCTAATTGTTTAGCCAGTTGAAGGCCGATAAGCAAAGCATTATACTCTGCAACATTGTTGGAACAAGGCTCATCCAAAGAATAAGCCCGTTGAATAGTTAATCCTTCTGGCGAAACGAGCACAATCCCTACTCCTGCTATAATAATTCCATTTGGTCCAATTCTGGAAGCTCCGTCAAAGAATAGACGCCATGTGGGAAATTCTTCCGAGATCAGATTTGTTTCAAGTGTCTCATCAGGAATCTCGTCGTAGAGTTTAGAAGTCTCAGAAACAGGATGAGCAGCTAAGAAGTCAGCAAGGGCTTGTCCTTTAACTGACTTTTGAGGTACATAAATCATGTCGTATTGGGCAAGTAAGATAGCCCATGTAGCCAGCCTTGAATTGAGAGTACTGGGCTTCTTCATGAGTACCCGTAGAGGGTTAATTCGGGAGATGACATGGATTGTTTGACCAATTATATAGTGTCTTGTCTTTTGAACAGCGAACATTAAGGCTAAACATTCTTTCTCAACCATGCTATATCGATGTTCGGCTCCGATCATAGTACGACTAAGATAGTAGATAGCCTGTTCATGTCCTTCTTTATTCTTTTGGGCAAGTAAAGCACCCAATGAGTGATCCATTGCTCTGACATACATTAAGAAAGGTATGCCGGAGATTGGTGGCACCAAGACTGGTGGGCTCATAAGATATTGTTTTATGTCATCAAACGCTTGTTGACATTCTTCGGTCCAAACGAAAGATACACCTTTCTTCATGAGTTTTGTAAACGGTCTGCATCGTCCAGATAAATTTGAAATGAATCTCCTGATGTACGCAAGTCGACCTTGAAATCCTCGTAGCTCTTTTAGGTTGCGTGGAGGACGCATCTCTTGAATGGCTTTAATCTTCTCAGGATCTACGTGTATACCTTTAGAGGTAATAACGAAGCCGAGAAATTTACCACTAGAGACACCCAAGAATGACTTGGTGGGATTCATTTTGAGTTGATGTTGGCGCATGAGATTGAAGATAGTTCTCAGGTCTTGAATGTGATCTTCCTTCATACGACTTTTGACAGCAATATCATCAACATAGCATTCAACAGTCTTTCTCAAATGATCTCGAAAGATAGTGCTCATGGCTCGTTGATAAGTTGCACCGGCGTTCTTGAGACCAAATGGCATCACAGTGTAGCAATAAACTCCTCGAGGAGTACGAAAAGAAGTATGCTTTTCATCGTCAGGATTCATCTTGATTTGATTATATCCAGAGAATCCATCCATAAAAGATAACCTCTCGAACCCACAGGTATTGTCAATCATGACATCAGTGATTGGAAGGGGAAACTCATCCTTTGGACAAGCGTCGTTCAGATCCCGAAAATCGATGCAGACTCTGATTTTCCCAGTCTTCTTCAAAACTGGAACAACATTAGCAACCCAGTCTGGATGTTGCTCTTCACGAATAAAGCCACAAGCGATGAGCTTTCGAACTTCTTCATCAATTGCATCCATCATTTCAGGTTTGAAGCGCCGTTGTTGTTGTTTAACAGGTTTCGCATTAGGTAATATATTCAGCTTGTGCATAGCAATTTTGGGATCTAAACCTGGCATGTCTTCGTAACTCCAAGCAAAGACATCAATATATTCGCGAATGAGAAGAATCAACTCCTGCTTATCATCTTCGGGGAGATTCTTACTAATGAATATAGGACGGGATATACCGTTTTCTCCTACATCAATCTGGATTAGCTGATCTTCAGTAGGTGGTTCTCGTTTTTCAAACCGGAGCTTCCACTGATTGTCCATCTTTTGTACCCAAGGATCAGTTTCAGGGCTTTTTTCGAAGTCATCATCAGTAACATCGTTGTTGATATCTGGAAATTCAACTGAGACCATGTTGGAGGATATGGCAATACGATGTACGTGACCAATGCTAGTGTCAGAATCCCATGAAACTGTATCAGATGAAACAGTGCGTTCATCATCATCAGATTCAATAATTTTAGGAGCTGTAGCCATAGTAGGAAATGTAAATACATAACCAAGGCCGAGCTTATTCCTCTTGCTAGTAACATGAATAGGAGTTCGTCTCCCTCTTCCATAGTTGAGTCCACTCTTGAAATCATATCCCATTTTACGGATGATCTCTTTAGACTGAGTACTGTAACGACGGAGTTGTAAATGTCTTGTGTCATCGTGTTTGCAGTCCTCGGTATAAGAAAACTTTTGTTCTGGTCCTCTAATAAAGATTATTGGACTTTCGTCAGCTTTTCGAGCAGGAACTATAAAGTATGAACTATCCGTTGATTCCAATGATACATCTGTTTGGTAAGATTGTACAACTTCAATTGTGAGTGGCTTCAACCTATTTAACATATTTAAGTAACACTCAGCATGATATAACACATCAGTATACTGTAAAGGAGATGCATCTTTATTGATATTTACAACAGTGTTTACAGTAGGACCTTTAGCCTTAGCAGGCTTAGTCAAATTGATAACAAGAGGGGGAGAAGAAGAACGAGGAGGAAGAGAAGGCTTGTTACGACGAAGGTCGATAACAAATGGCTCAGAAGAAGTGAGCTCCTTTTTTCCTTGGTCAGTCATAGAAATTGTCTTCTTGGCAGGAAGTCGAATGACCAGTGGTTCAGCATGCGAGGGCTTAGAGACGCGCCCTTTGACAGGAATCACAAGAGCATCTTGTGACTTTGGTTCTTGTTCCTTTTGCTAGGAGGAAGATAGATGGTTAGTGGTTCAAAAGAAGAGGGTTGAGAGACGCGCCCTTTAACAGGAATTACAAGAGTGTCTTGAGATTCAATTCCCTGCTCTTCTTCAATGTCTAAAGCCAAGACAACTTTCATGAACTCATCTTGTACATGCGAGCATCGTTGCAGTATGCTTCGACGCCCTTGAAAGGATAGAGATCTGCAACTTCTTTTTGGACTTCTCCTTTGTCATCAACATATTTGAAACATTGATGAAGGGTTGATGGCACAATATTATGCTCATGAAGGAACGGTCTTCCTAGAAGAGCATTGTAGGAACAACCATGGTTATCAATGATGTAAAAGGTTACCTTTGTACGAAGATTGCCTATTTGGAATTTTAGGCGAATCTTGCCCAGAGGTTCACTTCTTCCTTGATTGAACCCCAGAATAGTAGTGATTGTACCAGTAAGACTGCGTACAGGAATTTTCAAAGCATCCAACATTGTTTTAGGCATAATGCTGAGTGCAGAGCCTGGATCTATCAGGATACGATCGACCTTCATGGTATCAACATACCCTGTGAAATACAAAGGGCGATCATGTCGATTATCTTCCAGGAGCATGTCATCTTGCGTGAAGGTAATATTTGGAATTAATTCCAACACGCTATGACAATGGAGACAAGAGAGAGGCTCTTTCTCCGGCTTCTTCAGAATTTCAAGACAATTTTCTGCCTGCAGCAAAGCTTCACTTAACGTCTCTCGAGTTTCCTTAGAGAGGCGCAAGAGCTCGAATATTGACAATCTGGCAGGAGTATTGGCCAATTGAGCCAGTATGTCAAAGTTATACGGCTTCTCGAGTCCGAGAGAAGTGGACTTTTTAAGAGCTTTATCGAAACGAGCTGGTTGTTTCCCTTTATCAGTAACTGCTGGTTTAGCAGGAGGAGGAGTTGGGTTAGTTGAAGATGAAGAGGGTTGAATTTCAGGAGGCGTGTCAGGAGTAGAAGATGAGGTTGGAACTTCCTGATTCTCTGAGTATTCCCGTAAATAGGGCTTACCAGACCTGGTACCCAATAAGATCTCTTCTTCATTTAATGGTTCAAGAGAAACCATATTACAACTTTTAAACTTGCCTTTGGAATTTTTCTTTTGTTTAGATGAAGAAGAGGCGGAGGATTCAAAATCTGAGACCAGATCTGGATGAATCCACATGATTTCCCCTTTAGAAGTAGATAAAGGGACTAGTCCTTCATATCGAAAAGGTGGAAGGTTTACAAGCTCGAGAGTGGTTCGAGGAATGGGAACTACACCATCTTCTATCTGCATTGGTGGAAATTCGCCGAACTGAACAGAGACGACATTAGCCGTCACCGTCTTTTCATCTTGTTCGAGGGTTACTGCTCCGGATTTGATCATCTCTTGTATTTTTCCTTTAAGCACATAACATGCTCGAGTAGGATGTCCGATAAATCTGTGGTAAACACAATACTTAGGATGATCAGTCTTACCAACCTCTTCCGGCCTTTTAGGGTCGGGTAATTGCAGTTTGTTGCTTTTTGTAAGACATTCAAAGATACCCATGATGTCATCTTCATCAAAAGAGTATTCTTCTTTAGGACGTGGTGCTCTTTGAGGTTGTTGTGATGGAATAGGTGCAGATTGAGCAACATTGACAGCCAGTGCTTCTTTGCTTCTCAAGTCAATGGCCAAAGTTTCTTTAGGAGCAGATGTATCTTTGCCTTTTCTATTATTATTCTGGCGATTGTTGTTAGAGTTTGAGCCATGATCGCCTTGGTCAGGATTCATGTGAACCCCCAATGTCTTGAATTTTTCAGCGCTGAGTTCTGCTGCCTTAGCATTGATAATGAAAGAAGGCCAGTCTTGGAATTGAGTTGCCCCTGTCCACATACTGATAATTGGCAAGAGATTATTCTTGCAGGTATCAATTGTAACAGCAGATGGAGTTCCCATTGGCATTTTGAGAGCTTCGCGACGGAACCTTTCGATAAATTGCTCAGCAGGCTCATTATTTCTTTGTTTAATTTTAATGAGGGCTGACATAGTCATGTCATTGACGCCTTCATAAAATCGTTCAAGGAACATCTGTTTGAAACCAGCAAAAGAAGTGATACATCCGTCTGGTAGACTTCGGTACCAGTCATAAGCAGCACCAGTTAAGCAACTGACGAATACCCGAGTAAGAAGGGCATCATTAGGCTGAAGAGGATCAGTCATCAATTCAAAATGATTAATATACTGATTGGGAGATGAAGTACCATCGAACTGCATAATGGTGGGGAATTTGTATTTTGGCGGAAACTGCATTTTCTTCCATTCGGCGGGATAGGGTTGTTTAATGCCCAACCGTTGTAAGCCTTCCCTTTGTGTATAGGCTTCAAATTGATTCCGCAATTGTTCAACAGCATCATTAGCATTCCCTGAAGATTGAGGATTGCTAGATTGATTGGTAATAGCCGGAGGAGGAACCGCATGGTAAGCATCACCCCCAGCACCAGTTTGGCTAAAAGTAACCTGAGCTGGTACTGTGATGTTTGGAAGAGGTGGTACCCCCAGACCAGGGTTCTGAGGAGTGGAAGAAACCAATGGTTCAGGAGTTATGACCGGTGGAGAGTGCTGAGCCATAATAACATCATGCATTTTAGCCATCATTTCGGCCATAGTCTTCAATTATTCCTCTAGTGCAACAATTCTTTGATTCTGATTGTTAGAACCAGAAGCATCTTGTTCTTCAGTAACGTATGCTGTCACTTCTCGTGCCATGACAGATGACACAGTTTGTTCAGAGCCATCACTGTCGACAGCAAAGTCTGAATTACCCCCATCATGAGAAGTAGACCGATCACTGTAAGGAAGATTCCTTTGACCGATTGTTTCTCGGCTTCGAGATCGAGTATGCTGGTAAACACCATCATCTGATTCTCTAAGTCGGTCAAGATAGTGCTGGCTAGGTCTCCGGGTCTTTCCGTGCTTGCATTTTCTACCCCCAGAGTCTCTGGAAGTCATGTTGACGGAGGCAAACATTACCACTTCTTCATCATCACTCTTTTGATCAACAGAAGAGAAAGTCAGACGCTCAAAGACAGAACGTTTGGTTGTTTGGCAACAACATTTGATAACCACTTCGTGAGGATGATTGCAATGATGAACTTGTGATTGTTTGGGAGAACTGGGGGTGATATTCCGTTTCTGCCTAAGATGATCCCGAAGATCAGAGACAACGGGATGAGAAGAAGTATCAGGGATATACTCATAGATGACATTTGGAACATGATTTCGATTTCGTAAACGTTCGATTCCATGAGTATAAAGAGAGGTACTCATCTGATTGGCGTAATTGTCAGGATTCCTTACCTCAAAAGGTTGATACTGAGGCAAGTTGATCTTAGCATGCTTGCGTTTTACAGAGGTAGGTTTTGATTGGGGTTTTCTATTAAGATATGCCCGTAAATCATTTAAACCGCCCCTGGGAACCTCAGTTTGTGAAACTTGTAATTTGCCTTGTTCGGATCGTAAAATCCGCAAATTAGGCAATTCCTGAATATTTGCCTTGGGAGTAGGTAAAATACCTCTCTGATTAGTACGAGAACCCTTGTTAAGGGGAATATTCGTACTAATAGGTGCAGAGGCACTATCAGTTGGATCCTCCTCGATAAGAATCGAAGAAGACTTGGAAAAGGCCAGAGGACCTTTTTGAGATGAAGGGATAGCTAAAGAGCGTCTCCCTCTGTTATCTTCCAAGTTTTGAGCTTGGGAAGATTGGGAGAAGACCAAGGGGCCTTTTCCTTTTGATGGAATGAAAGAAGGAACAGCCAAAGGACTGTCCTCAGCAAACTGCGCCTGAGCAGTTTGGGGTTTCTGGATTCTGGAGTGATTCGGAGTAGACTGCGCCTGAGCAGACTGCGCCTGAGTAGACTGCGCCTGTTTAGTCAGGGCAGCAGATGTATTGGATTGAGCCTTGGCAGCAGCAGAAGATTTGACTTGTGCCAATTTGGCACAAACTGTGCCAGAAAAAGGTTTGGTGGCAGACTGCGCCTGTTTCCCTAAGGAGAGAATAGACTGCGCCTGATTGTGAGGCAGAGATTGTGCTGTTTTGACATGAACTGTGCCAGAAGATGGTTTGACAGCAGACTGCGCCTGGTTCACAGTTCTAGTTTGTTTCCCTAAGGAGAGAACAGACTGTGCCTGGTTGGCATGTTTGGCCGCAGACTGCGCCTGAACATTCTGTTTCCCTAAAGAGGGAACAGACTGCGCCAGGTTGCTAGAGATAGGCACTGGTGTCTTGGAAACAGCAGGTTGTGCCGAAGAAGTGGCAACGTTCTTCATCAGAGAAGGAGCAGAGTTCTTGGGAGCCCACACTGAGCGAGTCTTACTCTTGACGGAAGTCGTAGTGCGGCGAGGAGTGCTTTGTGCATTAATCATTGCTTCGTAAGCCGTTTGGTCGACTTTCACGACCAAAGTCTTCTGCGTCGAGCCAATAGACGCCGTGTCACATTGAGTTGTCACCTCTTCATCGGAGGAAAAGGTCGTCCCCAGCAGAGTCGCCATTTTGTTTGCAAAAACAAAAGTATGATATTTATTTCACAAACTTTGTAAAGAATATTACAAGAATTCTGGGAAAGTACAACTATAGGAATCCGATCTGAATGACGATCGCTTTATCCCTTGGACGATGTGAACTTTGAAGACTTGAATCTCTGAAGAACGCAGCAGCACTTGGACAAAAACTCTGATTTCTCTTGATTGTCTCCGTGATGTGTTGAATGGAAACGAAACTCTATTTATAGAGTTCTGAAATAACTGTTTTGGACAGTTATTCTGGAGAGCGCCTGGTTGAAGTGCGCCTGTTTTGAGCACATATGACAAACTGTGCCTATTTTCACTCCATTATCACGAACGTGCACCAACTGCTCTAGACACGTGGCATTCTTTGATTAAAATGCGCTTGGTCGTGTACAGTTAGTGGGACACGTGTTGGACATGTAGAGTGGTAGTTAGGCGTTGATTTAGTCAAAGTGTGCCTGTTTCAGGGACACGTGGCAAGCTCTGAATTGATGTTGTTTTGAACTGCGCCTTCTTCGTAGGCGCAATCTGCAAAGTGTGCTGAGTTTGGATAGAAGTAGGCGCAATCTGCGAAGTGTGCTTGATATAGTCAAAAGTAGGCGCAGTCTGATGATAGCGCCTAGTTCTTTGATGTAGGCGCAATCTGTTTAGACAGCTGTCATATCTTCCTCGAGCACCGCGCCATCATAGGAATGATAGCGCCTTCTCGATTTTCGTGTTTGTCGGGTAATGATGACTCCACGTCAGCTAAGCGCGGTTTGTGAAGTGCGCCTCTGTGATGAAGAAATAGGCGCGTTCTGAGTTTGTTGGTGAAGTAGGCGCCATCTGTCTGTAGGCGCATTCTGATCAATCTGTTGAATCAAACCTAGGCGCGGTTTGATTTTTTGGACCTACAACGTCCTGGGCAGAGTCTCGTTCTTGATTTAGTCATTGGTACCGACTTATCTCAAGCATTGACCCTTGTCCACTTTGGGTGTCAGTGTAGGACCTCGAGGACGAATTCCTACCTGACTTGAGAAGCATATTTTATTCGTATGTCTCCGATCATTTCCTTCTGGGGTATGATTATTGTTTGTGCTCTTACTTAATTATTCTTGCTTTCTTAAACTGTTCATGTGCCATATGTTGTTTGATAATTATGCTTGCTAAATGTCATGAGTGTATTTCGTGGTCTGAGAGCGTGCTCAACTAGCCTTATTGAAATTCCGAGGACGGAATTTTTCTAAGAAGGGTAGAGATGTCACTCTCCATTCCCGGAATATGTAAATTTTTGATTTTTCATGTATATGGTATCTGGCACCTGTATCTTTATTGCATTTATCCTGTATTTATAACTGGCCATGGCATGGAACAGTATCTCGTCGCGGATTAGTGTGCCACCCCTTGTCCTTGTTTGGTTGTAGGCGTGGTTCACTGTTTCGATGATAGGATTTCTGAACCGTGTTGTGGTTAGAATTTTTATTTAATTAATTTAATTAGTTGTATCATGTAGCATTTAACATGTCATTAGTCATGTGGTTAAGAGCATGCTTAAGCTTAGGGTTTCTTTGAGTCAACCCAACCCCTATATATATTCTCTTTCTCACTCTCTCTCCTCATTCACTCTTTTCATTTCTTTTCCTCCACCAACCAAGGCAAGTACCAACTTGCTCAAGAGATGGATCCATAAATTTTGTTCATGTTTTCTTACAAAATCATTTGTCAAAATATGTTCTTCTTCTCATCCTATACTAGTTTAGAACTTGAATTTTTCCATTTTGAAGCTTTAATTTTTGTAGATCTAAGTTTTAACCATTTTCGGATTTTGGTGGTTTTGATCTATCAAACTTCTTTGTTTTCAAGTTTTGATGGTTCCATGTTGTAGAGAATTTTGTTCTACCCAATTTTGACCTTTAAAAAGTTGGATTTGGACTTATTTTGACCAAGTTATGGACTTTTGAAGCTTGGGTTCAACCTATGGAGTTCTTGCTGTTTGGAGAACAGTGAGCAGTGCACGAGCTTTTTAGCTTGTGCCACTGAGCTGTGTGTGCTCTTTAGTGCAGCACAGTTGACCCCATACGCAGCCTTTTGGGAGCGTATGACTCGCATACGCTCGCTTGCTTGACAAGGAGTCGTATCGACCCTATACGCTGCCTTTTGGGAGCGTATGACTCGCATACGCTCGCTTGCTTGACAAGGAGTCGTATCGACCCCATACGCTGCCTTTTGGGAGCGTATGACTCGCATACGCTCGCTTGCTTGACAAGGATTCGTATCGACCCCATACGCTGCCTTTTGGGAGCGTATGACTCGCATACGCTCGCTTGCTTGACAAGGAGTCGTATCGACCCCATACGCTGCCTTTTGGGAGCGTATGACTCGTATACGCTCGCTTACTTGACAAGGAGTCGTATCGACCCCATACGCTGCCTTTTGGGAGCGTATGTCTTGCATACGCTCGCTTGTATGACAAGGAGTCGTATGGAGTCCATACGCTGCCTTTTGGGAGCGTATGTCTTCCATATGCTGACCTGAGCGTAGGCTGACCTGAGCGTAGGCTAACCTGAGCGTACCCGACTTGAGCGCGCTCTGACCTGGACTCCCCTATACCTTATATTTTTATATATATATATTATATTGTATAAATATATATATGTAAATGTCTGTGTATGCTATATATCCTTACGCCTTTTGTCCTGAGCATGATATGAGCACTAATGTAATCCCGGTGAACAAAGTGTTCCTGCCTGATACTTGTACCTGAATGTCCCAGTTCTTGTTCATGCTCGACAAATGACTCGTAACTCCACGTGGCATATTTGCAATGATGCATTACACTAAGGAGGGTAGAACATGTTGACATACTGATTAACATGGATCCTCTCTTGGGGTACACGTACTATGGTACGACATATAGGAGGATGACCATGTGACCACGACATGTGATTCCAATATCAAGATAGGGTTAAACTAGGCAACTAAATATACTAGATGCATGGGAAGGAAAGAATCCCGAGATCGTGTTATACCAGCCGCCTTGAGATATTGTCTTGACGCGCCGGCTGGTCTCCACGGATACTGTATCATCCGCAACGAGTGGATGACTGTATCCGATTAATTCTTGTTATATATTATATGTTTTGGCAAGGTGGCCTCACGAGGGACCTGTGCTCAATGATACCTGTCTACGCGAACCCCTGGGTTGGCTAGCCTTGCTGGAAAGATACGATCTGAGGATTTTGAAATAACATGACGCGAGGATAACCTCGTCCCACTAGAAACTCGTAGACTTGATTGGCCGTGAAAACGACTTGCTTGTATCCTATTTACCTTCCGCGAATAACTGAGGGAAGCGGACTGTTATGGTACGTGATCCAACCCATGTTCTTGTTTGATTGTTGGGTTGGTTATCGTACTATGACAGGCTGTGGACCGAAGTTATGAGCGAAAGACTTATTCTGGTTGTGAAGTGTTACTTCTGTGAATGACTGAGGAACATGATCTATCATGGTACATGATCCAACCCATGTTCTTGTTTGATTGTTGGGTTGGTTATTGTGCTACGATAGGCTATCGACCGAAGTCACGATCAGGAGATTTTATTGTTTCTACCTTTCAACTTATGGGAAGGTTATAGAGTACGATACGTCCCGACTCCATGCGGCACCTTTTGTCCTTGTTTGGTTGTAAGGGTGCCATATGGGTTCGAGGATGTTGCGCTACCCTATGATAGTAGCATAAGTATTACTATTATCAATCATTCTATTAACTGGGCTTTTAATCTGAACTCTTGTGCCCCTTTGGCGGTACTTGCTATTCGGGGCTGACCCCGCTGGTTTTGTTTGGCCAGATCTCGTAGCAGCTCCAGAGGATCCAGCCTTCCACCCGAACAATGGTGCACACCAGGAGTATGGGCGCCAGGGACCATGAGTGGGTTTCTTTTTCACCGCTCTGATATCTTCTATTTTGTACTTGGCATTTAGCCACCGGCACCTGTTTAGCCGGCAGTTCTGGACACTAGTTTCTTTTGCATAATTGTAATTAATCAGACTACAGCTGACTATAGTTATGTACTATTGACTCTCAGAACTAGCTCATCATTTTGTATAGCTAGACTCATGAATCATTCTGATGAAGCGTCGGGGACGCCTTAGTGCTTTGTCTTATATGATCATTATTTACTGCTTCTTGTTTTGATTGATTGAGATATAGATGCTCTGTGGGACCATAGGAGACCTGATTGTAGCATGCACCCCCTAGTCTCTTGACAGCCACGATCGCCGTATGACGTTTATATACCTCATACGGTGTAGCTGGCCTAGTCCGTCTCGGTATTCCGGTACTGGGGCGTGACATGACGTTAATTTGAATAACAAATAACTCTAGAAGTAACTTTGACACTAATCTTTTCACATCAGACCAACAAAAATTCTTGGTCTGATTTGTCAAATGATACACACATGTCATAGATTTTGGTGTTCATATATGTATTGGAGTGTCCGTTGGATGGATGATACTTATATGACATGGACACAATACAACTTGGAACTAATTTCTGGGTATCCTATCTATGGTATGTTTTTTTCCCATAAATTTTTTTGGTTATTTTATGCCACAGACTAATGGTTATTACTTATTACATGTACTGATATCTAGAGCTGACCAAATGGTTGATGCTAGCTGCAAATGGCTTATCCTCAAACATTCGAAAGAAAGCTCATATTATCGATGAAAAGATGATGATGTACTACTTCAATATTGCTACATTATGTGCATTTCACTGGTAAATTAAAATAGCATAAACTTGTGGGGATGCATTGGAATAGATTTCTGCCACATAAAGATTTTCAGTCCACAATTGATGCCATGCAAGAAGGTATTGACATGTTTACATGGACACTCTAACTTTCATAGCATTTATCTTTTATGTAGCCTTTACAAGAGAACAAGTCATATCAAAGTCCTTATATGTCCTTAATAATTGAAAGGGGGCTGATTACATTATGTATGCATTACCATAAGCAAATTGGAGAGACTTTTGGTGCAAAATTCAGCAAGGAAACTCTGTCATTAATGCTATGATTTCCAATTTCAGAATTTGGCACTTACTCTTGACAGCGGGACTATTTTTCCCTATCCAACCTTTACAAATATTTAAGTAACAATCTCGCATGTCTTTTCATGGTTCCAATGGTGACTAACTAGAATTTTTGCCAACACTGTTCAGAGTTCTAAGATTATTATGGGATATGGAAATTAACTAAAAAAACTTTCTCCTTACACAGCAGGGCTAGAGAATGAGCAGGCACCATCACATAGGTCAAGAGGCTACCTTGCTCCCTTTTCTAGGCCATGAACACTTCGTTTGGCAGCATTGTCTTGCGAGAATCCAAGAGGCGAAAAAGTGAGTTAAAGGAGACAACTTTTTAGCATGTCCTTTGCTGGTTGCTTGCCACACCACTGATAGTGGTGCAGTTTTAAGTTACAATAAGTATCGATCGTTTATAGTATCAGTTGACAAGCCCTGCAATTGTACATCTTTATGAACTTTGGCTTCGACAAAACTAGTTTATTCATGCAAAGGGTCATAACTACTTTCTTCTGATAAATTTATTTGGGATGTATCCAAAACACACCAATTTGGATTTAAGTTATATAACAGCCTTAATGTAGACATTGTTTTATGCTTAAAAGAATTCGAATATAATTCTTAATCTTATCTCAGCTTGGTGCAAATGCTATACTAGCTGTATCACTTGATGTGCAAAGCTGAAGCAGATGTGAAGAAGATTCCTCTATACCAGGTTCTTAAGGCCGATAATTTTAAATATACCAAAATTGTCTTCGTATGTATTTCATAAGTGAATTTTTATCTTATTTTATGAAGCATATCACCAATCTTGATGGAAACATGAACTTGGATGTTTATTAGCATTTTACACCCGCCACTATGCACACAGAACACTCCTACACCTGCACTCTGTTTCCAGCAATTCACTTAATATTTGTTTTTTCAAATGGAAGTTGTTTGATTTGTTTCTGGTGTGTCATAGTTACATTTAGTTGTTTTCAATGATGAGACCGATTTACCTCAATTATGCTCTTAAAGTTGACTTGACAGGATAGAATCCTTGGTTTAAATTTCCTTCGTTTTTATTGTGCTTCTGTTTGCTCTCTATAATAAGGTTATGTGACTGTTTATGTGACCATATCTAGTTTGAGAGTAGTTACTGTATGTCTTTACCTTAGAAGTATTAACTCTTTGTAAATCGGTGACTATCTGTGATGCATCGTGTCGGACAGGTATTGTCACAACACAAATACTCCAATATATTTGGTCATTTATGTTTCTTGGAAATATAATTTTTCTAAAATCAATACCTTGTCATGTGTTAATGTCATATTCTTCTGTTCAACATAGATCATAACAGTATTGGGTCATTTATGTTTCAGGAAATAGAATTTGCTATTTGTTACAAATTTCTACTACATGCTGCAATTTTGGAGTGGTTATTGGCATTAGGAATAAGATTTTGCTTCTGTTTCGATTTCTCTTTTTAGATTGTTTCAGTAGTTACATCGATCTGGTTAGCTGAGACATAATTTGAGGTCACTATAACTCTTATTGTGTTGTTGCCTTGTTATTATTAGTTATTGATGATTACTAGTTTTTGGGTCATATTTGTTTCCTTTGTGTTTAAATGTTCTTATCTCAATTAGACTTGAGAAGAGAGATAGGAAAGTGGCTATTTCTAAAACTATTGTGTAAAGCTATTGGTTAGTTCTACTTTGGACACTTCTTGTTTGGAAAAGATCTTTGGTAAAGCAATTTCTTGTTCATGTTTTATGCTCCTAGATCTTGCGGTTGCTGAGGGTGGGGTGGAGTAGTATTTTCTTATTCTGTTGGTACTTTGATTTTTTTTCCAGTAGCATCTTTATGACGGTGATGGTTAACCAGTTGTATATTACAACAACAATGCTTATTTTACGACATGCTCTTTGTACCTAGACTGATACTTGACTTGGTGTACCTTAACACAAATTTTTTATTACACATACTCCTCACTTGAGCATACTTTCATGTATATTGTAACATGTATCAGTTTTTTGTTTATTACTATGGCTAATAGCTAACATGATGCATATTTGTTTTGCAGGGGTTGGCTTGGATTGGCAGTACATAGTCCATATCAGTATTATTTCTGCACCCTAGCGCGTCAATATTCATCCCACGTAGTGGACTATATATGGACCTATATGAAAAATATCCATAGCTCGTATTTGTATCTATTTGTTAACATAAACAGTTCATTTACTCGTAATCTATTCTCTTCAGGATGTGTCCATCCATACAATTCATTGAATGGTCAACTAGATGTTCTGAAGTCGCTTTATTCTACATTGCAGCCATCAAGTTATTTGGAGAGCTAAGGTAAGATATCTTGGAATGTTCTAAGTATTAATTTTTGAAATAATCTATCAATATATTATGTTTAACTATTTATTGAAGAAATTGATGTTCCACAAAAATGAATTGTCATAATCTGAAATAATTACCGACATGGCAACACAGACATGCTACCAAGTTTTGCATGTCCTAATGTATTCGTTTGTGTTGTCTGATACAAGTCTGAACTATTTTTAGTGTCTGTACTTCCTATCAAGACATTTACCTGTGATCTTCACATACATATGGAAATCTAATCTACCTATGCATAGTTATAGATAATTAGATTGGTGCATGAAATATATATATATTATATATATATATATATATATATATATATAATATATATATATAATATATATATATATATATATAATTCATTCGAAACATTGATATGGAAATCTACCCTCGTTTGAAACTTAATTCATTTTTTCTGCCAATTGCTTATGGTAACCAGCATGGCACACTAAAAAAACTATTGTAGGAGATCTTGGATGGAGGGTATAAGAAACTATTGCAGAAAACTATGGAGCTTGGTTCCAGTTCTTATATGACCAAATTAGGCCCTTAAGTTGTGTATGTTTAAAATTATGTTTGTATTTATTGCAGGCATTTCCCAGATTACATCTTGTAACTAGATAATGGGCTTGGATGTTTGCAGGTAATGGTAGGCAGTTTGCCTAGTTTGCCTCAGCCCTCCTGGTAATAACTATCTTTTGCTGCTCCCATCATGTGGATTTTATCTTCTAATTCATCTTGATAAAGTTTTTCAGTTTTATTTATGCCAGAACTACAAACTTGCTAAAGAGTTAGCTAAAGCCTTTACAGAGTGCGCCATTTTGCAGTCTCAAGCTCATTGAAAGTAAGTCTATAAAGTCATGCTAGGGTCATCATCTCAATTACATGTCCTATACTATATCCAATTTTTGGTCATTCCCTGTCCAAGTAGCTCATTTATTTACAACCCTTTATACTCGTATCAGTATATCAATTGTTGTATGATGCATATTTGTTAGCCATCTCAAATATCTGACATTATAGACATGCATGGGGTCAATATAATGTGGAATTACATTCATGTATTGTACATATATGTTGAATTGAAATCATCAAGAGGCATTATGTGAACTTTATGATTTGTTATCTCCTTATCTTCTAGATAACAATGATATTCTTTTTACATGTTTTAAAGTAAGTTTCTATGATCCTCAAGTTCAGTGTCTTTGTTATGTGGAGGATATGACTACTAAGTAAGAAGTCAACTAGAGGTATAGATATATCATCCACTCCTAAATATTTCTTTTTTAGGTAAGACTCTTGACTTGTTTACAACTTTGGTGGTCAGATGATGGTGTTAAGTATATGAGGATGAAAAAATGACATAGTTGAGTTGGACTCATATGAAGATGTCTGACTGGGTATCGTAATTATCTTCTTTCTGGAAATGATGGAGATGATAGGCACCAAAGAAGATAATTACAGTCATGAGTTTTAGCAAAATAATTTATTTTCCAACTTTTAGAGCTCCTAACTAATATGTATTACTGCTCCGTAAACAAAAATTAGTTGACTTAGTTGGCTTCAAACGAGCTGCTAAGACTGGTTCAGAAGGGTTAGGTCTTAAGGAGGGTTCCCATATTAATAAAAGCCTAATGATACTCGTATTGTAATTAAAAAAAACTAAGTGAAGGTGTTGAGAGCCAAGAGTATGTTATGTCAATCTAGCCATTATATCCTAATGAGTTTTTTTTTAATCTCTATGTCACTTGTTATGTAGATCTTCTGATGTAGGGGTCACGTGCTGTATCGAGACAACAAGCTCACTCGTATTTTGCAAACTTCCCTTGGTGGAAATGCAAATATGAAACTTTATGTGATATTACTCTTGCATAGTACCTTCTGATACTAGCACCATTTTGGGTTTTTGTTTATACACCATAAACTAAATCTCAATGCTTATATACTAGCACAATTTAAAGTTTTTTTACACCAGAAGTTAAATCTCAATGCCCATGATTATAGTACTTATTCTTTTCTTTTTCTTGTTTTTGGGAAAGAAATTCCTATGGGTTTCATTAATGATAATTAAGGAAACATAGACCCAAGTACAAAGAGATAACTACTTATTCCAAACTAGAATCGAGATATGGTGTTGGATTGTCAAGGTACAATTAAGTTTTTTATAATTTGGTTTAATTATGCATATGCATTGAGGGGAGTTGGTGTGCATGTGCATTGAGGGGAGGTTGGACAAATGGGAAAAAGATACCAATAAGTTTTGAAGTTCGGATTTGAAGAAATATGAAGAAGGGTGGACAATACATGCTTTTTACTGCTGCCTTGATTTGTTGTATTTGGTGGTTGCTTGGATGACTGCTTATCAACGGAGGACATGGGAGTTCCGTTTTGAGCTTTCAATAATTCTCAACGTCTAGTCCAATCTTAGCATTCTATTACAAGAAAACTAAACATCTCTGACATGATACAAGGTATCTATTTGGATAACTAAGAAAGAACAAACATAGTGAACCAACAAAACAATATAAACATACCTTCCTTTAGGTGGACTTGAAGAATCACAGGAAATATTGATTGTCTAATTTCTTGAATATAATATATTGGTTCATCTTAGATTTTTTGTTCATCTTAGTATTTTATTATCCAATATCCTGATTTTAACTTAAAACTTATTTTAGTGTTGCATGCAGGTGTTACCAGTTGTTTGCATGCAGGTGTTGTCAGTTGCTGTTGCATGCAGGTGTTGTCAGTTGCCGCTAGCGTTGTTCAAATCTCCATCATTCTGTTGGATAAAAAACTTGTTGAATTATGTCCAATTTTGTAAACAAATATCTTTTATGGTCGAGCTAGATTTGATATAGTATTTGTAACTTACATTATACTCTTGATGATGTTTTATAAAGATTTAACTTTTGGGATATGTTATTGGTTTGGTTAATTTAATGGCTCTTTTGGAAGTTGATTGAGGTAATTTATATTATTTTGATTGCTTTGGTTGATTTAATGGATCTCTTGGAAGTTGATTGAGGTAATGTATAAAGATATTGCACCATTTATTATGTGTTTTGTGTTTAGTTTATGAATTATATTTGTGGTTCAAAATAATAATTGGCTGCAAAATCGAAATTAGAAAAATATATCGGAACATTAATAAAGCGTTTCAAATTTAGCCACAAAAATAATATAGAAACTGTTGCAAATTATATATAGGAACAGATGCATAATGTTTCAGAATGACATTTATGAATGTTTGAAAGACGTCCCAAAAAATACTTTAGAAACATATTTTATGTGTTTCAAAAGTGAATTTTAGAAACATTTCATAGACGTCCCAAATAGATTTTAGGAACACATTATTTGTGTTCCAAATTTTAATTTAGGAACGTCTTTTAACCGTTCCAAACGATAATTAGAAAAGCTTTATAACTGTTCCAATAATTGCAACGCCATTTTTAGGAACGATTTTCATATGTTCCTAAAAATATTAGGTACATTAAAAAACTGTTCCTAAATGTCTTTTTGGTGTAGTGAAAGAGGCAAATGTTATATACATAAACAATGCAATATGATGTAGACTTCAGAATTGTTGTAAAATTTTGAAAGTGGTTAGTACTTTAAGATTTTTGAACATTAAATATATCATGAATAATATTGTAAATGTGATACTTTATGAGTTGTTTTGTAAATTGAAGATAAACTTGTTAATAATTTTGAGTTGCTTTTAGATAATTAAGAAACGTTGGTCACACTGAAAATTGTGGATTCATTTCACTTCCAAAACAAATAAAATATATATGTGCATGTGATCAATTAATCTAATAAAAAATTATCTGCAGAATTTAAACAATAACATTGACGAGACTGGCACCTAGCAATAAGGTAATTCCAAACAAATTGTTTATTGTTGGACGCTTGATAGTTTTGAAGGAGATTACAACTTAAATAGGAAAAATAAAACTTGACCTGCAAAGAAGCACAACACCGCTTCTTTAGATTTTGTGGGATAGTTGGTTAAACCCACTAACCATGACTCCTACAAACTATCAATTCTACTATAGACTAGGACACTAGTATCCTAACCATAGGCAATGACTATTATCGAAATAATATCTTTCTTAACAAGATAACAATTAAACACAAGATAAAGCAACAAAATCGATCTACTCCAACATTATGTTACTTTCTGTAAAGCACAATAGTAACTTTTTCTTTCGTTTTGACCTTTTCCGGTTTTTATGTTAAATGTACCCCAAAAAAAATCTTATCTTGATCTAAACATGCTTGAATCTAATAAGCAAATAGTAGATTGGATTTTCTTTTTCTTTTTATGGAAATAAGTTTGTGTTCTAAAAGTTCAACAAATAAGAAAAATCCAAAGAAAGTAAAACTATTATTGAAATAATAACATAGGAAACAGAACCAATCAAAAAAAAGTAAAAGAAGCATATATAAGCACTCAACTAATCTTACTGAATATAAAATTATGAATAATTGTAGATCCCATTTCAGATCCAACCATAGTTTGCAGGACATTATTACAGCTTATTTAGAAGTTTTCAAACAACCGTTATTCACGAAATTTCTAATAACATTTTGTTTGCAACAACAACTGTTTGCAAACTTCCAAATAAGCACATCAATATTATCGTCCAATTCTTTGTAGGACTTAGCCTTAAGTTTTTCTTCTTATAAAGATCTAAATTAA